>CM055107.1:11417067-11946740 GCA_029204225.1 Diphasiastrum complanatum | reverse complement strand
ACATGCAAAAGGAAACGCAGAAAGAGTGGTAGCAAATAGAAGATCTTCTAAAAATATGCTCCATATCAGAGTAGGATGAGTGCGACAATAGATGGAAAACCAAACTTTTGCATGGCCATCTAACCACAAAGAAGCCATCATGATGTTCATAACCTCTGAACATGAATAAGTGAAAAAATAATCCTCAAAATTATTCACCCAGTCGGTGAATTCGACAATGCCACAAGATGTAGAGGAAAAACCGAAATACTTAGGAAAAGAGAAATGTGTCATCATTTGTCGTTTATTTATTTTTTTAACAAAATGGAAAACGAATAAAGAAAATGCAATCAAAATGGGAAAATATAAAGTGTTAAGGAAAACGAATTGGAAATGTGACGAATGATCCAATGATAGTAGAAAGCCAACACACAATAGGTGGTGAACGGGCTGCTGAAAAGCGAGTGAAGTAAGGCGTTGGACAACCAATAACTGGATGTGCAAAAGCTAGAAAAAATGGCTGCTCAATGGGGGGCAGTACGGCGTTGGACCGCCCCAAAGGAAATTCGCAAATGGGTTGAAGGTGGTGAAGTAGGGCATGACTTCAAAGTGTAATATCTTGAGAATGAGACATCCGTTTGGCCAACTTTAAAGTGCAATGAACTTCTTGAAAAGCAAAGTATGGAGAGATCCAAAAACAGAATCTTTTTGAACAGAAAATAGAATATTCCAATTTGACCAAGGTTTGACTTTTCAAAACCTTCACTTTTAAGAAGTAAAAAATGGATACAAAATGGATCTTAAGAATCAAGGAACGATAAGAAAGAACAAGATCCAATCACATATGCGAAAAGAACAATTAAAAGAAATGAAAAGTAAGAAAATACCCCTTTGGAAAACTTTGCAAGATCTTTGGATGTAGTCCTCCGTTTGACATGATACCTGGATCAATAGTCTTGTCTCAGCCAGCACCCTCATCCATATGATTATTTTGAACTTCTATCATGAAAAAGGATGAAAAAGATGAGTTTTTTCCAAAAACTAAAATTTAGGGTTTAGGGTTTACGGCCAGCAAAAAAATTTACATCATCATAGGCGCCGACTTGCTATGACACCAATGCAACTAACAAAACTCAAGTTCACTCACAAACAAAGAAGTTATGACAAAAAAATGTGAAAATTAAAATTGAGAGAGAAAAACGGCTAGAAAATTATCTAGAAAGAGAGAGCTGAAGATCCACCAAAAGATGAAGATCCAACTAGAGAGAGATGAAGAGAGAAAAGAGATAGCAGATCTTAGTCCTTCAATAAAGATCCTTAAACCTGCAAAGAAAATCATAAAACAAAAAAGCACTCCAATCGCTCAGGAAAGTGCTCTAATACCATGTTATGAACAGATTCACCAACATTCTCCAACTAAGAAATTGTGTGAATATCAATGGCCGCCGATAACTCAGGCGGATCTCCAACTAAGATCTCCAAAATAGTACAACTCCCCTACAAGAAGCCCAAGACTCAAATGATCAAAACTAGCAAATGACCAGCCTTAGTGCCTATTTATAGTGGACAAACCCTACCTCCCTTCATATTGATTTGAGGGAAAGTGAAATTCAAAAATCAGGGCCAAAAATAGAAAACCATGTAAAATAGTATTGCTAGGCCCGTCACGTGTAAATATAAATTGCGTGTCCACTAATACTGTCGAAAGTAGAGAAGTATGGACTATAATGCGTTTCCATTCCCGTTTTAGTTGTACCCAGTTCTTGAATTGTGGTTCTGAGATGATATATAATAGCCCTCAAATTCTCTTTCTCAGAGCTAGCAATAACATGAGCATTGAGAAGCTATGATATGCTACAATTGACCCAAATAGTCATGGTGACTATCTAGTAATAGCCTGAAGAAGTGATAGATATCGACCCTCCTAAGCACAATGTTATTAGTAAGGGAAGGAATGAAAATCACTTTGTATGTGAAGGAGTGGTATAGTAGCTAACTGAAATAGATGTGCTGTAAAGACAAGTTATTGGTTACAACTATACTTTCTGGGACTTTGTCGTTCGAGGTTCTACAAAAATAGATGATCTAGGTTGATATTTGTACATAAAGCATAAGTGGGCTATAACCGGTAGCTAAATGCTTACTACTATTGTAGGCACACTCAATTAAGGGGGGATACTTCTCCGAATGAGATTGCCGCTGAAAACGTATGCTCGTAGCATCTGTTCCATCTTCTAATTAGTTCTTTCGGTTTGACCATCCGTGACTCAGGATAATCCGAAAAACAAAAGCTCAAGATGTTTCTAGTTTAGCTAATACTGCTGACCAAAACTGACCGATGAACTTCAGCCAACAAGAGTTCTTTTTTGTGAGTGAAATAACAAGTCTCATAAGAACATAATCAGTGAGTGAAATAACAAGTACAATGGCAAAGAAGGTCACCGACACCTGCAACACTAGCCTTTGTCTTAAGAATAAACTATTGATTAAAATCTGGCAAGGCAACAACATGTACAATGGCAAGTAAATGTTTGACATGGGAAAAGGCTTTTTGACATGAAGTGAACCACGCAAATTCATTACACTTACAAAGCAAGGCATGTAAAGGATGTGCAATGGAGGCAAACTGTGGCACATGCTTACATAAGGCCTCAAAACATACATACAATATGGACGTTAGTAGGTGTAGGTCAACATGTAATAGCTTGAACTTTGGTAGGATTGAGGGAAACGGTACTACTACACAGAATAAAACCCAAAACTTAATTTGACACCAACAAAGGTACATATTGACTGGTTGGCAAGAAATTCATGTTGTACTAAGAGCTGAAAAACGAATTTCAAGTGCATAGTATGAGAAACCATGTTGAAACTTTAAATCAATACGTACTATGGAAGGTGCCGGGCAGAGGACATTCTGCCTGGTGCCTTCCATTGCGTAATGGGTACGACTTTTTCCACATGTACCTTATGAGGCATAATGAGCACTTTGACTCTGATTGACTAGTCTGAAAATGCCACGTGGCAGCTGTACACCTGACGCCTGACGCGCAGGATGGAAAGCACAGCACATTCATTTAAAAAAAACACATGTCTATTCTGCTTTTTAAGATGTTCAAAAAAGGGGCAGAATAATCACAAGGTATCCATTACGTCATCAGAATAAACCAATCAGACTTTGCAGTGAATTGAGACTAGTGTGTGTGCCACCATGTTGGTGCTTGTTGCTTCTGAATCTCCTACCTGGGGCTTTGTTGATTATCCGTGAACCTCAAATATTAATAATTGTATTTGGACCATGGGTCAACTACCCAACTGCATTTTCAGGAAAGAGACTAACGTTTGGACACCCAACCCTAAAGAGAAACTGGGAAACTGGAGACTTTAATTGTCCTGAATGGGTCCCCTTATTTAGTAGCCTTTCATGATAGAGATTGTGAGCTTTTTTGAGAGAGAACTAAGATACGGTAATATTCCTTTGGAGGAGAGTGTGCAAGGCAACCTGTTCTTAAAATCTTATTAATAAGGAGATTCATTATTCTTTGACAGTTTGTAGTTCTATTGTTCAATTTGGCATGTTATTCTGTGATGGTGTAACTATCATTCAGAACCCTTTTATCGATTACGCTACATTGGAACTATTATCTTTAGAGTTAAGTCATGCTTTGTTTCCAATGTAATTCGATTGAATGTAATTTTGCAGTGCAGCACAGTGTAACAAAAGTTTCTTCTGGAAATCAACTTTTCCAAGGAGAGTGTTTTAAGTTGCTTCTACTAATGTAAAAACTTGCTGGCAATTTTGTAGACCAGTGTTTACTGAGAGCTGCTGTTTGTGTATCCTAGGGAAAGCTTTACATGACTTCAAGTCACATCCTGCTTACATATCTGTAAGTTTTACTCGCCCAAATTAGAAGTGGTGTTACTAGCAGTGTCCACTTCTATATTGAATCCAGAAGTTTCTGAGAGAGAGAGAGAGAGAGAGAGAGAGAGAGAGAGAGAGAGAGAGAGAGAGAGAGAGAATGCCACATGAAGATGAGCAAGACAGCAAGTGGGACATCACAAAGATTTGTGTGCAGAAATGTTAAGAGTTTCTTAAAAACTGGTTTTTGCTTATAATTTGCTGTACATTCTTAAGGATTTTGGAGGACTAGCCACAGAAAGAAATATGAATTAACTCCTATGCATATGCCATCTTTTCGCACTGCTTCTTGCTGATATGATATTCCTGCTCAAGAGTGAAGTTCAATATTAAGGATTGTAGTGGATTCATTGTAAAATGTGCAGATTTTGGCTGAGAAGATTTTGCCCATAAGCAACAAAATGCTTTCAGTTCATTTCCATGTTGACTCTGTGGGTACAACTATAGCACAATGATACTGTGCATTTTGTCATCTTGTCTGCGATACTTTGGACTGATGCCTCTTGACTAGTCACACTTGGATCTTCAGTTCTCTAAAAAGGTGAAGAGTTCAACTTTTAGCGATTGTAGTTCAATGATCATTTTTTATGTATCTAAGCTCTCAAACTTCGGCATCAAAGTTAATGCTGTTTGTAACCAGTGCTTTGAAGGGAACAGCCCATTTTTTAGAACAAACTTCTGATAGCTTTCATCTGAGAAACACTTTTGTCAATGAGCAGATGGATGCATGTCGTAGCATATAGTCTGTGCTTTGCATGGTGGAGTCAATGGCCTAAGACTTTATGGGTGGACTCCATAGAGTTAAAGATCACATGTCTTCTATATATAGGTACCCCTCCGAGACTTAACAGCCTACAGTATTAATGATGTGTACATAATTCCAAGCAAAGTGCAGTGCTGAGCACTGGTCAAACTGTCAAAGACATTCTCATCTTGTAAATTTGGCATTGCTACATCAAGCAGTTTTTACGGTTTTTAACACTACCATACTCATAAGAAGAAAATTTGAAGCCAGCTGCTAAAACTTGAGGTACCTGACCTTGTGTTGAAACATTTGTTGAGGAGAAGTTATCCTGCATGCAGAATGCAGAAATCAATGATTGCTACAAGCCATCTCCCTCAATAATGCATAGCATACATGAACCTGAAAAATTTGCCGTTCATCTGTTAGCAGGAAATGTGGTGGTACAAACCCCGGTAGCAGCATTTTTACACTGCTAGTACTATGCACAGCAGTAAAAATGGGGAGTGGATAATCTTTTATTTTCCACCATTGAATTACACTTTTTCCAAGAAGAATTGAAAAATTAACTAGAAGGTAAAGTTTGGAACTCTAGTTAAAATATGGTTGAGATATTTTCTTATGGTTAGCATATTATGCAACAGCATGTTGAGAGCCTCTTCATTGGAATGTATTGGGCCTGATGTCATGAGTCAATAGGCCCAGGGTATAATCTAAGACCCTGTACTGCTACAAAAAGAAAAACAGATTAATCTCAACAAAGAGAGTGGATCCATGCAGTAGGCAAACAGACTGACCTATAGATACCTGCAAGCTAATAGTTGTACCAACAACAACTTTGTAATGTAGATGATAAGCCATGAAATCATGTCACAGAAAATGATTTATTGGACATAACTAAAGCCTATTTTCAAAAGTGGACGTACAATTTGGAAAGTAGTCTTGATTCATACAAGAGAGAGAAAAATAATCATCTGTTCAATGAAATGAACAATTATATGCATCGTTTTCTATTATTAATCTTGTTCCGTTCCGGCAAGTAAAGTTTTATGATATGCATCCTTAAATTTAGAAAGCTGCTTAAAGAACGTAGTAGTGCTGAAGTCTAGATGTAAACAGATTCTCATTGATATCATCCATAATAGCTGGAATTGAAGATGTTTTTTGTGAAATTTAAATGATTTTAAAACCTCGTGCATGCCATGGTCGTAGTTCATATTTGTGTTACTATATCCTCTGATTTTATTGTAATAAATATAGAACTTTATGTGCATGTGGACGTGAACTTGGTATTATAAAAAAATGTAATTGCCTCATACTTGAGCATAAAGTCAGCATATTTACAAGGAAATCTTGTTCCCTTTCCTTTTATAATATTCACATCATACTTGCATCAAATCTTTTTTTGCGAGTCCCGTTCCGGAACGGGACTCCCAATTTTTTTTTTCAAAAAATACCATTTTTAAAAAGATACATAGCGTTGTCCTATTTAGATACAAAGATAACCTATTTTCTTATCAACATCAAAAACTTTGCTAGAAAGCCTGAGCTTGGATCACAAATATCCTACCATGAATGTCCAAAAAAGTGCGTACACTACAACTGAAAGCAGCAAACGTAATAGCAAATGGCAAAAACAACATTTTTGTAAGCAATGTAGTCACTTTTTTTCAAGGCAATTTCTTGATTTAAATTTGTGTTGTGGTGAAAGCCACTCAAGATCAACGTGTTAAGTCTTTGGAATGTAGGCCAGTGGTTGGCAGCCTCTTTCCTCTGATGATTGTATTCAATGTATCAAGATACAGCGATTCTAGCTCGGATATGTCTTGTCTTGAACCTATGTCTTGAACAATGATTTCAAATCGATTTCTGATCTGTAGTGTACTCAATGCATTATAAGCATCCCTTAGTGGGAAGAAGGAAGATCACGGCCAGCAAGTGGCACTTTGATGCCTTGTTTCTTTTTTACATGAACTCGTTCCGACCCAGTACGTTCCGGAACGTACGGAACGGAACGTTCCAACCCATTTTGAACGGGCTTCTAAGCATCAAATACATAATAACCTTGGGGAGCCACTTGGAAAAAAATTATTTTGGTAAACAGCTTAAAAATTAATAACTTCATATCAAATGAAAGTTCAAGATAATGATCACATAATGTTTGATTATCTGGACAAAGCATTATTGCATTTGGCTTCATGGAAATCCCTCTGATGATTCATCAATTGTTCAGTTTAAGATATGGTTGTTGCTTCTATTTGCTACAAATCGGGGTGGCCTAGAGCATGTAAAAACACAATTCTAGACACCAAAGTTTAGCGGAAGCTCGAGGATCTTGGATCTAATAAGCCCACAAGTTGCCTCGAGGCTTAAAAGACCACATGCAATTAACATGCATTGACATGCAAGAACGTTTAAGCAACATGCAAGCTCATGCAACAACATGCAAGAGCATGCACTGACCATGCAAGGTCTAGGAGTTCCTGCAGGACTTCATGCAAGAACATGCAAGCATAAAATCACTTTGAAGCTTGATGTAAAAAGATCTTGAGCAATCGGCTTGGAGACATCTGATCCAGATCTGTATGTGGCTGTGGCAGCAAGCTAGAAGATTCAACAAGATCATCAAAATGCATAAAAAACACTTCAGAAAGTGTACGGATAGATGTACAATGATCTACACAATTTGGATCTCCAAATGATTAAGAATTATGATCCTAGAGAATGGCAGACTGGATCTATAATTCAGGACAACAAGAAGAACACTTTAAAGTATGGAAATAATTAAATGCAATGAGCATAAATGGAAGAGACAATACTATCGAGCAATCAAGAATGAGAATGTAGGGAAGGGGGGGGGGGGGGGGGGGGGGGGGGGGGAGGGGGGGGGGGGGGGGGGGGGGGCGCTCTCCACCCTCTCCAATTGATTTCTCCACCACAAATGATCTCTCTACCTAGAACTATCTTTTGATTACCTTTATCCTTGAATGCTCTCAGTCTTCATACAAACTTGTAAAAAAAGCTTCTTAGAGTATATTTACACTAGTACTTGTAGAAAATATGCTTTGTGCAATTGTACACAAATGTACACAATTCTCACACTTAATGGTTTTTTGCTTTAAGTAACCTGAAATCAGCCTTCCTTACGCAAGCAAAACTATGTGTTTACTTAGTCAAGGGAGAATTTTGCTCTTCCAAAACTCAACTTACAAGGAACTACCATTGGTTTTAAGGGTGTTGCACATGCATCTCTCTCTCTCTCTCTCTCTCTCTCTCTCTCTCTCTCTCTCTCTCTCTCTCTCCATATTACCCCCATAGGTAGAGTTCCAAGGGTCTATCTAGCATACATAGCATGACTTTCCAAAATCAGCCCAAAACTTTGGGTGTGCTGCATTTACAAGGATAAAAAAACTTTTAGTGTTTACCGTTTGACATCACATTTGTTATGTATTTGGTTTGGTGGGCCATTGCAACATCGTTATGAAATGAAAGGCTTCAATTACAATCATGAATATGATGTTGCAAATGTTTGTGCTAGCATCAATGCATGCAATCTCTAGTTGGGACTTGCTACCTTAACAATTGTAGTTTGTTGTCTTGTATGTCGTGATTGTAGACTATCTTCCTACCAATGCTTCTTGTTATCCCAACAGTTGTAGTTTGTCATCTTGTATGTCGTGATTGTAGACTATCTTCCTATCCATGCTTCTTAATATGCATGCATGCATGCATGCTATAACATGGCAGATACATAGAGATCACCTTCATTGCTTATTGTTCGAGCTTAGTGTGTAGGAACACAAGCCATCATGTTTCAATGGGTCACCAACAACAAAGAAGGTTCATGCTTGTTATTCTTGGTTGTTAGAGCTCTGCGAGAGAGAGAGAGAGAGAGAGAGAGAGAGAGAGAGAGAGAGAGAGAGAGAGAGAGAGAGAGAGAGAGAGAGAGAGAGAGTTTGTGTCAGGGAATCAATCAGTCCACATCCTCTTTGTTGAATGTGGTTGTATGTCACAAAAAAAACTCCACATTTACTCGTTTTGCTCAGAACACATAAAACCACATAAGAAATGAAGATATTTAGCACGCAAGAATTCTTAGTTAAACTCCACTCCATGTGGCCATATAAAAAGGATTACATCCATGAAACTCAAAACAAAAGGAGCTCATGCTTGGGATGATGGAAATGACAACATCCACCCCTTACCTAACCATTCTACTAGATTACTTTAAAAGATACTCCACGGATGCAAGTAATGTTATTGCAAATATGTATGTTCAATCGAGTCATCCCTTTGACATCCTACAAAAACTCCTCTACTCAACCTACTATTCCTTTAGATATTTGTCTCCACAAATGTGATACACATGATAAGAAACATATTTGACGTCGAAAGTACAACTGCATCAAGTACATTGCAACTAGGAAACGCAAGAATGAAAAATCTTATAGGTGGATTTGCCAACAATTAGCAAGTTAACAAAAATATTTTGTGTCTCAGATGTTTGCATGTCATAGAAGGGCTAACGAAACTATTCCACGTGCTTCTTTCTTATCACTTCAAAAAATTGGAAATAATTTTTCAAGACAATTTTCCTACCTAATCTAATTGAGAATATCAACATTGATGAAGTTCTTTTACGTCATAATCTAGTTGCTTTTTTTGCTACGAAATGTGGAAGTTGGAATTTCTTAGAAAATGTTTTAGTATTTTTCATCTGAAATGCAAGTAATGAGCTTAATATTATGTTAAATTGGGCTATTTTCTCTAGACTCATTCCTTAGTTTACAAAACTATTTATGACTTCAATCCATAATGGCCCTTGTAGTGATTCTCAAGCAGTCTATGAAATCTTTGTTAAACAACTCGGCCTATGTCTATCCCCCCTATGATTTTCCATATTTTGAAGGATTCTAAATATATTTTTATCATTGATACAAGGGATTTTGCATTTTGTGAGTAAATTTATGTGAGTTTTGCAAGTTTTTTTTTTTTAATTATTTTTTTTATTTTTTTATTTTTTATTTTTTATGAATATTGGAGATCGTGGTAATTATTTTGATATAAAATAATGGAACATTTAGGAAAAATTCTTTCAAAACAATGACTATATACCTTTATTGTTATTGAAACTTGTGCATCTATAAAGATGTGAAATAGTGCAAATATAACAACAATAACATATATATACTTTTACTCTATATCCTATATTTTAAAATCTCACTCAAACAACCAATTTGGAGCTTTGAAACTTTCTGTAGACTTGAATTAAAAAAGAGAATGGCACATTGTAATCGTTTGCATTACAACTAGCAACCTTAAAATGTCAAGACCATGACATCATGTGGATCAACTATTGTTGACTTAGGATTGGTTGGTGAATAAACATGTTTTCATTCACATCCAAGCCCTTTAATCTCAAGTAAACAAAATACATACTCTTACATGTGATAGCAATATTTTTCTAGAAATCCATGCATGTGCAAGAGGGGTCTTTTGAAATTGTAACATTGTATGTCATTCCAGATGCATCACTATCAAAACTCTCAATGACAAACAGAAACTCTCAATGACAAACAACTCATTCTGTTCTTTTAGAGTTCTATTATTTCTCAAGCAACTCTATCAAATCTTGCAATCTTGGATAGACATGATCTTCATCTCATCTTGTTTCAATCATTGTCATTACCAACTTCTTGTTTTGATATGGATAAACATTGATTATAGAGAGATAACCATGCAAGAAGGATAGAGAGGCAGAAGCAATATAGTTGAACTATTCAGCTCAGTGGAAGATCAAGAGCTTTTGAAGCAACCATCAACAACGATTTGCAGATATCTTGATAAGCATTGTTGCTGAAATAGTTCTTTAAGATTGTAAATTTTAAGACTATTGTTGATCCATGCGCTAGCCGCTGCCAAGGATCAGATCAACAAGCCATGGGCTTGCTAATTGTCGGTGATCAACAAGCCCATGTCTTGCTAATCAAATTCTTGTGAGCATCTTTCTTCCCCTCTGCTGTGGTAGTTGGTACAGTCCACCATATTGGGTTTTATCCCACTATTTTTCCATTTTCTCAATAAAGCAACCAGAGTGAATGATCTGATTTCCTTTCCATGTCTATCATGATACTTATATATAGCAAGTTCTTTGCTAGTTTTGGCACATAGAAAATCTTTTTGACCCTGTGTCTGTCTCCTAATTAAAATGAAACTGACCCAGTCTAATGCCCTTGAGTACGTCTTTGTCTCCTTCTATCACATCCTTTCCAGGTTCCAAGGTCTTGAATGTTATGAAAGCTGATCTTTCAAAGATCATGTGCAAGATTATTGCCGAGTCTAAGTACCATCTTACAAAGTGGAACTTCCCTCTGAAGCCTGCAAAACATCAGTTTTTTGCTTCTAATTTACCCTCCATAAGTGTGGGCGTGTTAGCCATTTCATCTGCTTCAGCAACATTTGCCTAATAGCCCCCCATGATCTTCATTTGAACAATCTTTGAAAAAATTCCTGACATTGTTGCAACAGTAACGTATCAGCTGTGTCCTTCTATCACTCCAGTCTTGGTAAGTACCTCTTCTTGAAACAGAGGATTTTTTCTCTCCCTTGTGTGCTAGCATCCCAAGAGGGAGTCCAGCTGTAGTGAGTACAACCCAAAAAAGTGCGTAGTACTTGTCACCACAAGGAAATAAGTGAACACAACAATAGGTTGCACAAAAATCGGTAAAGAGTAGCCTAATATACACATAAATAAATAAGTGAACACAACAATAGGTTGCGCAAAAATCGGTAAAGAGTAGCCTAATATACACATAAATATGGAAACATCTTCCTGATAACAGCAAACGAACATAAGAATTCACCACAAAACTGATTGCTCTATAAGGCCACCCACTTCTCTTGTTGATGAAAGACAGAAAAGTTTGCAAGATCATTAGATGGCAACACTCTCTCAGTTGTGTGCATTAAACAGTCTGGCTAGGGCAAATTTTGTTTGTCCTGGTCAGCTCAAAGGGAAAGGATCAACACACCCATGGCTTGCCGATCCGATCCCTGTGAGTACTCTTTCGTCTACAAGAGAGAAATGCTATTTATGATTTTTTCTCAACCACCCCAATCTTTCAGCAGCAGCTTCTTAACTCTGATAATGAAAGACGAAGTTTGCATCAAATCGGTGGACAGTTGTGTGCATTAAACAGTCCGGCCAGGGCAAGGGGCAGATTTTTTTGTGCCTTAGCCAGCTACCAAGGAATGGATTTGTGCTCACAGGGAAAGGATCAACAAGCCCATGGCTTGTTGATCCTTTCCCTGTGAGCACAATTTCTCAACAAGCTCCTTAGCAAGCTGGTTCTTCCCTCGAGCCTGCAGCCCAACTATCCACAGCTGCGAACCGTCATACCCAACTCTTCACAGCCTGCAGCCGAATTGTTCAGATCCTTGCCCTGGCAGTCATGCCAGCAAGCCATGTCTGATCCAGTCTTCATGCATAAAAAAGAAGTGTACAAGGGAACAAAAAAGTGGCATCAACAAGATAGAGTCTTGTTGATCAAACTAGTAGAACTCAAACTCAGACTTGAATGATTTTTCTCTGTCTAAGAAGTAGCAACCAACATGTTCCGGCACTAATTTCTACTTGATCATCAGGTAAAACACAAAGACAACTTTTATTCTCTGGCAATTAACCTTGCCATGAAATGTCTTGAAATTCTCCAATTGCTTAAAAGTAAAAGCAGTTCATGTCCAATTCTCATCCCCAATCCCCATCAAGTAAATACTCAAGATCAACATCTTCTACCTAAATCTCATTCAGCAAAAACAATTAATACAGGAATATAATCACATAATTGAGCTCGAAGGTTTTCTAGCATCGAAAAAAGAATAGCCAAATCATTTTGCAACTAAGTTATCTCCAATCAAGATAAAAAAGGCCTTGGAAATTTTTGCTTCGTTTCTAACTAAATCCTTTATTGAAACTAGGATCTCCCCCATTCCGGTGGGGTGCTCTACCACTGAGCTACCCGTCCATTTGTGTTCCTAGAGTGTTGTGCAAGGGCTATAACCTTGACACTTTCTATTTGAAGACCAATTTTCATGGAGTCAAGCTTAAGATCATCATGCTTTTATCAAGTTAGTTTTGAGGAGTAGTATTAGAATTGGCAAAAGCTAACTTGATCAAATCTTGTAAATACCATAATGACTTGTACCTATCATCATTAGACATGTGTGGAGCCTATTCCCACATGTGAAATCTATGCCTACGTCATTTAGATAGATCATATAGGTTGTACACCTCATTTAATTTGGAAACTAGTGGTTAAATTGGCCAAAAACTAGTTTAGTAGTATTGTGCCACTTGGCACCATTCTAGTGGCAAAAAATGCTATATCACATGGGTAGGAGTGGTCTCCCACTTTCGAAATGTCAAGCATAAAGTTTAGATCCATTGTATATAGATTTCATTTGAGTCAAATGTCAAATCTCCTAAATTGTAAGAGTTATCTCCTAGATTGTAGGAATCTAGAAGGTCAACACTAGCCACCAATGATGATGTGGCAAATTAGTGAAATCTTAGCCAAAGTGGATATGGGTAAGCACTATGAGATGTCTCACACGTGCTGGATATGGCTTAGAGAGAGATTATGAAGATTCTGTATATCGTCCATGTGAGATCCATTTGGAGGCTAATGATGAGGAAGATTGATTTGGGAGCAATCTTGGTGTTTCCACTCTATTAAGCAAGTTCTTTGTGAATGTATGCTTAAGATTTGATAAGTAAACTTATTTGTTGTTAGTAGGCCGCCGTACACTTGCTGCACTTCACATGTGTGAAGCCATTTTGATCATTATCTTTGGCTGTTCTTGCTTGGATGTGTAGAAATTGTCAAGTAAAACCTAATATAAGATGCTAGTTTGAAGATTGATCAACATTCAAGTTGCCAATCACTCTTATTGATCTTTTGTAGATCAAAATGAGTCCTTTTCTTTGAGATTTTACAAAAACTTACATAAAAAATACCCATGTATTTTATGTAATATCTTCTTCTCATAGTAGCAACCAAACACGCTTGTTTGTTGTTGCAAGCACATTTGAAAACTTGGACTTTTCAAGCACTGCCCCTTAGTTCATACACAAAAAAGACTTTTCTAAAAGGTCTCAAGATGCTCATGTTATGCTATGTTCGAAAATTGTCATGTTTTCTATGATATTCTAAACTTTGCATGTCATTATGCCCTACAAAGTACTATAGTTTAGTTGTATATTGTTAATGGGCACTTTTGTATATTGTAATCTAACGTGCTTTTGTCCACTAATTCTTTCATTACTTATTTATGATACCCAACGGGGTTGGCTCAGTTGGTTGGCTTGGCATCCAAAGTTTCTTTGGTCCCAGGTTCGAGCCTCCCCTTGGAAACCAAGAAGCATTACTTATTTATGGTGTGGTGATTTATCACCATTAGCATGTTTTCCTAGAAAGGTGGTTTGTGACATTGTTTGTGGAAAGTATGGTGCTTACAAGGTTGCAAGCTAGAAATCAAAGATCAATGGAAACACCTATTGCAGCCACATAAAATGAGGCTCTTGACATTGACAACATTTATATTGCCCAAGAGGTACAATCAAATTTTTATGTAGCTTATATTAAAAGCATTCATGGAACATCTCTCTACAGGAATGGGATACTCATAAAAAATCTATATTAGTCTCGTAATACTTGTACATGTTGCTGATAAGGAATTTCTATTTTAGCTCATATTTTTTCTTGATACATTTGCCTAATCATGACTTCACAAATGTTTGAAGATTGACTTCACAACCGTTTGAAGATTGACTAGCTCCTTCAATAGCAGGTGATGAATTGAGTGCTTTGAGCGTATCACACATATACATTTAAAACCTTTAACACTATTGAGAACGTTGATTTGTAGCTTCCATTATGTTTGTGTTGCAATAGCATACCTTATGATCTATCATTCGACTCAATTAGTCTATTCATGCAAGCAACTCAGGTTAACAATACATTGCACTTAAGGTACCCAAGAATCATACTTCAAAATGTAAGTTTGTTGCAATTAATAATGATAGTAATTGTTATCATCTTGCAAGTTTCAATTTCAAACCATTTTGCCAATATTCTGTGGCATTATTTAACTGTAAAATATTACCTATTGTTTTCCAAATTATAATGATTTGAAAGAATTTGATTCACATAGCATGCATTAATCTACATTTGATATTAAAAAATTTCCATCATTTGAGCACTACCTGGCTTGAATTACCTAGTCTTTGTTTATACAAGTCTTTACTTATAACAAACATAAGAATGAAAGTTAATTTCATGCATGTCTTTCCTGTGAAAAATACAGATCCTAAGTGGATCTAAACTCCAAGATCATTGGCTTGAATGCTTGCACTCCAAACTACATAAGCTAGGAATTGGCAA
Source organism: Diphasiastrum complanatum (assembly GCA_029204225.1). Classification (NCBI taxonomy): domain Eukaryota; kingdom Viridiplantae; phylum Streptophyta; class Lycopodiopsida; order Lycopodiales; family Lycopodiaceae; genus Diphasiastrum; species Diphasiastrum complanatum. The sequence goes on along the minus strand of CM055107.1, from coordinate 11,931,658 downwards.
CACATTCTATGCTACCTAGAATGCAAAGAACTTGATCAAAAAGCATTTATCACAAATGGAAACTTCCATAAACATCAAGTGCGGCCCAAAATAGCATTATACAGTCCATAATACATCAGCCTACCACTTTTGGAAAGCACCTAAGATCATACACACAAAGCTTGAACTCAATCACTACACAATGCCAACAATGGAAGGAGAACCCAATAGAAAAATCTCTCATTAAGCAAATGAATACAATGGATCTGCTCCAACCTGTTTCTCCACGGCCTACCTGCTATATATAGCTGAGAGAGATGACTCTCTCTCCTCTCTCTAGACCCTCCTTACCTAAAATATGCCCTATATAGGTAAAATTGGCATATATGTCCAAAATACATGAAAATGGACTCATTTCGAAGGTCTTGAAGTTTGACACTTCTTCATACTGAAAAAATACACTTACTAAAAATATCTAGACCTGTTTCACACGTGTGAAAAGTCAGATCCTAAACTATGTGCCATTTTTAGCAATTTTGGCCTAAAACTAGACAAGGAAATGTTGACAATTTTCACATTTCCTTGTATTTTAAGGGCCAAATCCTTTCCAACATCCCTACATATGGACTAATATGTCCACCTCGATCAAACTTCTACAAGCAAAAACTTTGATATACGTGTGAAGCATGTTTTTTGTAAAAGTGGTCACCTATACACTTTTGTGCACAATACACTACAAATGTGTTCAAAATTTTCCTATTTTTTTAGTAAGTGGATCTTTCAGAGACAATCAAAGTTCTTGGGGGCGAAGTTTCTCCTTCGGGGAAGAAAAAGAAGCACCCTTTGTTGGGGAGAGTGGACTTCGACAAGGCCAAAAGCGACGAGCTGTGTTTCTCCTACATGGAGAAGGGGCAGCTTTCCAAGGACTGCCCGAAGAGACGGAAGAAAGGTGGCCGCTCCTTTAAAGCACCAGGTAATTCTTCTATTTCGTGCATTGATGTGTCTTCTAAAGATGAAACAGTTTGTATGATTGTTGTTTTAATACTGCAGTGTTTGGACTTCACGATCTCATTCGCATGAGTGGGTTCGACCTGTGAGTATCTGTTTGACAACGGTTCTACGCATAACTTTATCAATGCTAAGTTGGTGTAGAAACTGCAGATGACAACCGCACCAAGTGATCACAAGTACGTGGTTAGGATGGTAGCTGGTGGGGAGCAGCAGGTTTGGGACCATTTTGTCCCCCACGTGCCGTTGAAGATTCAAGACTATGTAGATAGTTTGTCTTTTCATGTCATGAATCTAGATAAGGTGAATGTAATCCTAGTAGGTAAAGAGTGGTTTTATGTTAGGAATGAGTCCTTAAAGAAAGACTATGTATCTCATTGTATTTCTTTCTTGTATAATGACTCATTGGTTTGTCTTAAAGGAGATGAGCCAGATCTACCTTTTGTAACTGCTCATAAAGCGAATCAATGTATTTTGAATTCTGAGTATTTTTCGTAATTATGTTATCTGAAAGATGAATCTTACATAGATGCTTTTAGTACTCATAATGTCAATGTTGATGTATCGTCTTTCCCTAAAGCATTGTCTTCTATGGATGATAATTTAGACTATGCCTTAGTTGCATTGCCTCTAACGAATCTTCTTAAGGGAGTGAAGAAAGCCAAACAGGAGACTAAAAAGGGTAATAAGAAGAAGGCCGGAAGGCGTTTGAGAATCAGTCCACCTGTTGTTTGGACCAATGAACTTAATCAAAGCTTTGAAGCTTTGAAGATGTTGGTGTCTAAAGCCCCTATCTTGCACATAGTGGACCCTAGCGGATCTTTCCTGGTGGAAACGGATGCTAGTGACTATGCGGTAGGTGCAGTCCTTTACCAGAATGGTAGACCTCTGGTTTTCGAGAGCAAGAAGTTGGACCCAGCTCAATGTAGATATTCTACTTATGAGAACGAACCTTTTGCTATCATCCACGCATTAAAGATCTGGAGACATTATTTGTATGGATCTAAATTCGTGGTTATGACAGATTATGAGTCTCTTAAGTGTATCTGTGACGCCTCAGAACTTAGGGGTCGTAAGGCCCGTTGGTCGGAACTCATTCAAGAGTTATGCTTTGCTGAGTTCCAATTCGAGCTGTATCTTTCTCTGGAGATCTTTGCTGGATGAGTTTTTCGGTCGTATTTGGCAAGATGTCCTGGCAGGAAGCTCTATTTTGAGAGGTAATCTTGGAAAGCAACATTCCAAGAAATCTCGCGAAGAGAAGATACTTGATGATTATTCCATTAGAAATGGTTTGTTTTTTCATAGAGGAAAAGTTTGTGTGCCAGATATCGCGGACATTAGGGCCCAAATCCTACATGAGTGCCACGATAGCCCCAGTGCGGGACACCCTAGTATACATAGAGGACACTTGACCTTGTTAAGAGAGAATTTTATTGGCCAAAAATGAAAAGTCATGTCGAGGCATATGTTCAAAAGTGTGAACAATGCCAAGTAAATAAAGCGGAAAGACTCAAAGCAGCTGGTCTACGAGAAAGTATTTCCATGGATTTTGTGGTCGGACTTCCCAAGTCAAGGAAGGGTCACGATGCTATTTGGGTAATAGTTGACAGGCTATCCAAAATGGCGTAGTTTATTCCAACAAAACTAGTGTCAAAGCTTCTGAACTTGCTCAACTCTTCGTTGAAAAGTTGTTCAGACTGTATGGTTTGCCGAATGATATTGTTAGTGATCATGATTCCAAGTTCATTGGTAAGTTTTGGCAGGCGGTCTTTGAAAGACTGGAAACCACCTTAAGTCTATCGTCTACGGATCACCCAAAAACCGATGGTTAGACCGAACGTGTCAACCAATCGTTGGAACATATGCTTTGTGCATATGTTTCCAGGCAACAATCAAATTGGGAAAAGTATCTCCCAATGATTGAGTTCGCATACAATAGTATGAAGCATTCTGCCACTGGTTTTAGTCCTTTTATGCTATTGTACGGCTTTCAGCCTCGTTCTCCTATCTCCGTTGGACTCAAAGGTCTCAACGTTCAACCTGCAGCGGATTTCTTGCAAGATATGCAGGAAATATTGTAGGTGGCTAGGGAAAGCATTAGATCGGCTCAAGATAGAGTCCAGTTCTATGCCAACCGAAGTCGCGCTCTTCAAGAGTTTGAGATCAGTGATTGGGTGTATCTTAGAGTCCCAAAAGACTCTAAGACACTTCAAACGGGGTAATGTCCGAAGTTATGTCCACGTTTTAGCGGTCCTTTCAAAGTTCTTAACAAGATTGGTAGGGTTGCTTATAGACTAGAACTCCCTGTTGGAACTAAGGTTCATCCTGTATTCCATGTTAGTCGTTTAAAGGAACGACTTGGTGGGAAAGATGATCTCATTCCCATTCCATGTGCTGCTTTAACTATCAACAACAAGGTCACTCTTGGAGGTCATGCCCCAAGCCGTTGAAAAAACAAATCATGTTAGCGACCGATGTATTTGATAAGATGGAAAGAGAGGCATTTGATCAAGAAGATGGTGAAAAAGATGATGAAGAAGATCCAGAAACGGATTTGACGGAGTCCAGCTTGAATGCCTTACAACAAATAGGGGCACTTGTGGCGTATCGTGAATATCTCATGGTGATTCTTGCAAGAGCATCAAATCTATTGTATCTGAAAGGCCGTATCCAAGACAAGATCATTCACTTCATGGTAGAATTGGGAGCATCGCATAACTACCTGTCAAAAAGTTTGATAGGGAAATTGGGCATTCATGAAACCAGAGAATCTAAGTCTTAAATCATCTTCGTTCTCCCAAGTGTCCTCATCAACTGATTTACCTTTCCAACGAATCAGATGTTTAGAATCAAACAATTTCTCACCTGATGTTGTCGAGTATCCATGATCCTTTTCGGTTCTTGGGGTACAAAAGCAATCAAATTCTCCAATAGAACTAGGATAGTCTTGTAAATGATGCCTAAATGATCTAATTTCATGGTTACATTGCATTTGGATAAAAACATTGAACATTTTTTATTCTGTTCTGATAAAATTTAGTGATTTGCTATAATGCTTATGAACTCTCTAGTTTTGGTTCCAATGCTTCTCTAAATTTTGAGTAATATTTTATTCTTTTGCTAGAAGAGCTCTAAATTGAAATGCAAGGACATAAAAAGAAAATATTGTTATTTTCCTCCTAACAAAAATCCTAAAATTATGTTCTCGTAGGGAACTGCTCTCTTTCATTCTAAATATTCTCAACATTTGAAGTAAATTTCATATTATTAGTGAAATGTAGTGAACACAACATAATCAAAGGTTTTTTTTAGTGGGTATCCTTTTGCAATATCAAACAATTCTAAGATAAATCTTTCTTTTAATGAGTTTGTTGGTATGCCAAATATTACTATCAGTCATGTGTGAAACACATCAATATTATCTACTTAAAATTTGATGAAGGAGAGTCCATACTTAGTGGGTATCCTTTTGCAATATCCATTGGTATATCCATTTCAATTTCACATGATCTATTAAGTGCAATTAAAGTCAAGCAAATGTTTTGCCACATAAATTTCTCACAATTCAATTTCCATTTAAGACAAGTGCTACAAAAGACAAATAGAATAAGCAAAAAACAATTCAACATACTACTCGTCCCATGATAATTTCACCATATGTAAACTCTAGGAAACATCACCTTGCACAATGTTGTGACCACATTGCTTGACTAACATTTTGAAGCCTTTCAAGACTTCATTTCGTAGCAAATGCCAATCAAATTAGGCTAATACATCATATGAATGTCTTATGTTTAGATTTTTATAAAAGACAAGCCTAATCTTAAGGTGAACGAGTGTAAAACCATAAGACATATGGCTCCACCCAACATGGCAATGCTAAATGTTGACATTCTTTGCCTCCAGTTTTTAGGCAGCACTACAATGGTGGCCACAACGAAAGAAAGTAGAACAAATATTATCAATTTGAGAAGTAATCACACTCCCATAATTATAGTTTTCTGTGTCCGGTCCAATTCATGTCGCAGTGGTGCTTGTAGCAAAGGAAGTGATGGAATGACAAACAACATAATAGGTGCCACTGCAAAATAGAATGATAAACTATCGCAAACTATAAAAGTGTTAATGGAAGGAACCTCATAGTATATGTACATGCCATCATAATGATAGCCAGTGGGAGGTTGCAATGCAAACTATAAAAAAAATATCATAGAATATAACAAATTCTTATGATTACAAAGACCCAAATCTTCTTACAATTCCATATTAAAAGGTAGCCTTAGAGCATACATGACAGCTAAAATTAAAAATGCATTTCAGTGTGAAAGCTCGAGTATGGAGGTAAAATTCCAAGCATGATAATTATGCTCACAACTCTACAAATTAATAAATATATTCATGCAACATTCTTTGTAGTCTGTGGTGCCTACTAACATGTGAAAATGGTGCCACATGTATATATAACGAATTTACATAATATGAGCAAAAAGTTAGAATGATGTGTGCACACGGGCACTAGTGCTTAGCATATGTGGTCACAATATCATACAAGGTGATGTTTCCTAGAGTTTACATATGGTGAAATTATCATGGGACGAGTAGTATGTTGAATGGTTTTTTCCTTATTCTATTTTTCTTTAGTAGCACTTGTATTACATGGAAATTGAATTGTGATAAATTTATGTGAACATTTGCTTGACTTTAATTGCACTTAATTGATCAAGTGAAAATGAAATGGATGTACCAATGGATATTGCATTTAGTATGGACTCTCCTTCATCAATCTATAAGTAGATAATATTGATGTGTTTCACACATGAATGATAGTAATTTTTGGCATACCAACAAACACATTAAAAGAAAGATATTTTTAAGTATTGTTTGATATTGCAAAAGGATACCCACTAAAAAAAACATGTGATTATGTTTTGTTCACTACATTTCACGACTAATATGAAATTTACTTCAAATGTTGAGAATATTTAGAATGAAAGAGAGCAGTTCCCTACGAGAACATAATTTTAGGATTTTTATTAGGAGAAAAATAACAATATTTTCTTTTTATGTCCTTGCATTTCTATTTAGAGCTCTTCTAGCAGAAGAATAAGGAGCATTGGAACCAAAACCATAGAGTTCATAAGCACTAAAGCAAGTCTATTAAATTTTATTAGAACTAAATAAAAAATGTTCAATGCTTATATCCAAATGCAATGTAACCATGAAATTAGATAATTTAGGCATCATTTCCAAGACTATCCTCACAATGCTCAAGCTTCGAAGGTTGTGAATAAAAATTTATGCATTAGAATTAGATGTGCACATTCTCATGCATCTCTTGGAGAAGGCAAGACATCAACCAAAGGGGATCAACATGCATTAACATGAACTCATTTGGATACTATTTGTTTAACGAGGACCAAATGGATTTTCTAAGTGCTACTAGAGTGCCTTTGGAGGATTAAGGGACATTTAAAGAGGAAGTTTTAGCCCAAAAAAGGTACATTTTTATTCTTTTTCTCATTTGTGTTGCCATATGGACCAATAGAAACTAACATTTTGAAGCCTTTCAAGACTTCATTTCGTAGCAAATGCCAATCAAATTTGGCTAATCCATCATATGAATGTATTATGTCTAGATTTTTATAGAAGACAAGCCCTACTAATCTTAGGGTGAAGGAGTATAAAACCATAAGACATATGGCCCCACCCAGCATGGCAGTGCTAAATGTTGACATTCTTTATTTCCAGTTTTTAGGCACCATTGCAATGATGGCCGTAGCAAAAGTAAGTAGAACAAATATTATCGATATGAGAAGTAAGCACACTCCCATAATTACATTTTTACATGTCCAGTCCAATTCTCGTCACAATGATGCTTGTAGCAAAGGAAGTGATGGAATGACAGACAACATAATAGCTGCCACTGCAAAATAGAACGATAAACTATCACAAACTATAAAAGTGTTAATGGAAGGAAGCTCATAGTATATGTATAGGCCATCATAATGATAGCTAGTGGGAGGCTGCAATGGCCCCACAAAAGAGGCAGTTGCAACTAGTGTAGCTGTGATTGAAATGACATTTGCTGCATCCGTGAGGTTTTTCTTCATTTCCATAGTCACACTATCTAGTTTTTCATGCCACCAGGCACGATCTTCCTTTGTCACCAATAATCCAGGGGTAGGATTATTTTCTACCACGCCTTTACTCCATATGTTGAGCCCAGCTTGTAGTAGCAAGTTTATACACCTTCTTTTTCCACTATATCCCTTAGAAACTGGCGACAATGTTGGGATAGTAGAATAAGATAACTCTTTAAATCTACATAATTTTGAATGGAATGAAACTTAGCTCAATCAATCATAAATGCATTCGTTGCATAATGTAATGCACTATTATTGTAATCATCTATGACCATGGGATCAAAGTTATTGTTGTCTAAAATCATTGTTACAATCTCAAGATATCTGCAGCAAGAGGCAACATGCAAAGCTGAAATTCTATCATAGTCATCTGATTGTGGAGACTTATGTTGGGTTCTTCCTTTGTCGTAGACCTTGTCATCCTAACAAAAAAGTTTACTCGTGACCCACTAATCAAGAGGCAAATTAAATTTCGTGACAAGGATTCTAACAAGAACGATGTGGTATTGTACCACAAAGGCCTTGCCATGTCATGATAGCATGAATCTTAAGATTATAGGATTTGTTTAAAGTGTTTTTTATATTGTTGTGATTTATTATTTTGTAGTTTCTAAATTTGGATTTGAGTTTGTTGTAAGTTTTCAATAGACATTTGAATGTTAGATGAGATGTATAATATTTGTTATATATTTTAAAAGTCAATTTATTATAAGTTTTGTTAGGCTGATCCATTATTGAAAGGCCATTGAATTGGGTGTAAAGGTAATGAAAAAGACTTTTTCCAAAGTGTAAAGGAGTATCTTCACATATTACATAAAGACGAAATTTTTTTTATAAGACTAAAGTTTTTTTATGGCCTATAGCATGTGGCTTTCGCAGATGATGAGCTAATTTACATTTTGTTTTAAGATCTTTTTTCAAAAAATAACTTGTCCACAAAGGTAAAGCCATAATTTTAGAGGAATGAAGGTCTTTGCATAATTTAATGCATTTCAAACATATGAAGTGAAATGGCACCACCATCCTTTACCTGGTAATTTAATGCTAAAGCTTTGGCTGAGGGAGAAGCTGGTGACAAAGCAAAATCTGAGGGAGTTAACGGAGGAATGTTTGCCATGTTTTCTGTGATGAGAAAGCTTGTTTGTAGAAGGAGCTGAGGGTAAAGAATGTGCGTCATCTTTTGTGTGATGAAAATGCTTTTTGGTAGAAGGACAAGGAGCCGTGGCTGAAGAATGTGTATGGACATGTTTTTTGTGATGCTCCTTTGTAGATGGAGAAGGAGCAGAGCCTGAAGGAGCTGAAACAGGAAATCCAGGTTGCATGGACATCTGAGGTGCTGATTGGGAGTTCAAAGAAGTTGCAGGCTCCATGGAAATCTGAGTTGCGGGTTGTCCCACTACATAAAGAGAAGAGCGAGCATCTTGTGCTTGCAATCCATTCATGTATAAGAGCAGCAGCAACACACACCAAAGCTAAAACAGAGCAAATTAGCACTGTCGTAATCAGCTACCGCTGCACATTCACACTCACATGTAGATCCAGAGGGCTTTCCACGAAATCGATCAGTTGCGGCCCACACAATTCCTCAAAGAAACGATCAACGCTACAATGGCCCTGCTATAGCAGCATTTCATGAGCAGCTACCGCTCCGTATTAAGTTGACAAGACACACGAAAAAATAACTAATCTATCAATAGCAGCTTGCCATACAGGATTTCTTCCAGCAAAATCCCCACTTCGATGCATCGTGTTTGCATGCATGAATCGATTGAGACCAAATAGCAATCAGTAATGAGAAGGACAAAGAAACGATAAATCACACCTGATTCCTTGCGGTACAACGTCCGTAGTTTGTTGATATTGAGTAACGAGAAGGGGGCAGAAATTATCAATTGCACCTGCTTCACAACCAGAGTCTGCCGATACTGAAGAATGAGAAGGGCAGAGAAACATCAATCGCATGTGAGCCGATACTGACTAACGAGAAGCGCACCTACCTCATAATCCTTCTTTTATAATGCTTCTTCTTGGTTTCCCAAGGGGAGGCTAGAACTTGGGATTTACAATTTTAGCCTAGGGTCGTATTCAGCTCTTTCTGAGAGCAGAAGGAACCACTTGTTAAATTATTATTAGCTGACCTCAAGCAGTCTGTGCTAGAGGTCGTTGTTTCTGCAGCGGCTGTCTTTTCGTTTTTTGCGAATTCCTAATAATAGAGGAGAAAGGCCATGTTTCAGCCGCGGCCTCTGGATGATGCCAGGCTCCAGCATCGCATGAGTATTTTGATTGTGCTGTCACCGCATAAGTAAGACATGCATCTGCAAAAAAGGTTAGAATTTTTAGTGTTTCTGACTCTCTTGCGAACTGTAATGTGTGTGCGGGTCATGTTTTAGCTCTGCCTCTGGATTGTGCAATCATCGCAGTGTGTGTGTGTGTGGGTCTTGTGCAATCTGCCTGTTCTGTTTCTCTGCTGGGCCAGAGGTCCTTCTGATGAGTATTTCGATTGTGCTGTCACCGCATAAGTAAGACATGCATCTGCAAAAAAGGTTAGGATTTTTAGTGTTTCTGACTCTCTTGCGAACTGTAATGTGTGTGCGGGTCATGTTTTAGCTCTGCCTCTGGATTGTGCAAGCATCGCTGTGTGTGTGTGTGTGTGTGTGTGGGTCGTGTGCAATCTGCTTGTTCTGTTTCTCTGCTGGGCCAGAGGTCCTTCTTATATTTAGGAACGTGTCCAGGTACGAGCCTTGGTAGCAGGTCTAGCTACGGAGAAAGAGGTTTTGAAAGACAATCAGAGGCTGTTCATCTCATAGAGAGATATTTGTTTTTTTTCTTATGCTCATGTTCCTTTCTTTCTTTCTTCTGTTCGTGTTCTTTTTGTAAGTTCATTCTTATTTCAATTAATAGTGTACACATCGCGTAGAGATCTCTTGCAGGCTTCTGTGCTAGAGGTCGAACAAGGTAAAACGGAGATAAACAGAGGCTGTTCATCTCGTAGAGGCTTCACGTGTTTGTTTTTTTTCGGTCTGCTCATGTTCCTTTCTTTCTTTCTTCTGTTTCTGTTTTTTTTTAAAGTTTATTCTTATTTCAATTACTAGTGTACACATTGCATGTGTGATAAATTAGTGGTATACATTATAAATGGAAAGGAAACGAAGAGGAAAGGACCGATTTTCTGTCTTGCTAGCGAGTTTTTAAAGTATAAGGCGATCACTTTAGCATGTCTGTCTCTGTGTCTGTCTTTAGTATTATTCACTTTTGATCAGATCCTGTAAATGAATGAATGTAAAAATTAGTTGTATAATAGAGATACAATCGGTAGTTGTATATATATCAATTAAATAATGTTTTATACTTTTCATCCGTGGGTTCCCCGAACCGTGGGTTCTGGGAACCGTGGCAGGTTTCTCCAAAAGAACTAGCTATGGCTATCTCCAACAATGCAGTTTAATTGGAACTCTATCTATCTTACGGACAGAAAATGCAACTGGTTTGTCCAAGAGAGCTACTAACTATTGCTCAGAAGACAAAGAAAAGAGCTACAAGAAGGCACAAGAGGTATGAATGATCTGTTGCAATAGGAAACAAAAAAGAGAGAGATATAGTTCTGCTTGTTGATGCTGGCATTTTGTCTAAGTCTTAGTGTGTCTGGAGTCCGGACACACAATAATACTATCTCAAGAAACAGTATCTTCGTCTACACAAAATGCAGGTTTCTCCAAAAGAACTAGCTATAGCTATCTCCAACAATGCAGCTTAATTAGAACTCTATGTTACGGACAGAGAATGCAACTGGTCTGTCCAAGGGACCTACTAGCTATTGCTCAGAAGACAAAGAAAAGAGGTACAAGAAGGCACAAGAGGTATGAATTATATGTTGCAATAGGAAACAAAAAAGAGAGAGATATAGTTCTGCTTGTTGATGCTGCTGGCAGTTTGTGTAAGTCTTAGTGTTTTTAAGTCATGATAACTTACCAATAGTTTGCTAAACACCATCTTAAGGGATGAGCCAATATCCTTTCAAATAAACAATTGTCATGAAATTCTGTTAGACATTGACACCCTAACCCTAAACACATTTTAAGTTCCATCTAATTAAAAAGTGGCTTCTCTTTTTGAGTTTCCATTGTATCTAGGAACTTTAGAGGATCAATTAGATCTATAACTAATGTCGAATTGGCCACATAACCTCTCAAAATTTAGAAGAGTGCCTTATATGGTGATCAATACACATCAAACTAGAAGGGGTCCGATGATTTTGTTGCTAGTTGTATTTTGGACAATGAGAGAGAGAGAGAGAGAGAGAGAGAGTGTGTCTCAACGGCTTCATTGGACTACCATTTGTTTTTATTGATAATAAATAATAAAACATTGTCATCCATACAATTTAGCATGATTTTTAGTTATTTGGGACAAAGTATGTGACATTTCAACCATGAGACCAGCCTTTGATATATGGTTCAGGCCCATTTTGGGTAGTTCAAAAGGGGACAGGGGGCAATTACAATGACAACAAGTAGACCAAAGGTTGCATGTTCATATTATAATAAACTATTTAAGTAAATATAAGCCAATGCATCTTCATTCTTTTATGGCTAAATAATGTCATCCAAATATGCATATTATAAGTTATTGATAGTTGAACATGGCTCTTCACCTTCAACAATAAGCTTTATCAAATAAAGATTCGTTTAAAATCAGCTCTTAAGTGCAATTTCCCTAGCATGTGATTTGATTTGATGATGTCTTACTCCATTTGGTAAATGGAATTTGATAATGTTTAAAAAAATAAATAAATTCTTGAATTGACATATTTCTCTTAGTATTATGACTTTGAAAACCCACAATTTTCGCTTCTTGTTCTTTCATTACAAGGTTTAGTTACATTGGTTGCATGAAACTTTTCATGGAAAGAATGAATATTAAATCAATTGAGTATATTAGATGAGTTGTCCATATCTGAATGAGTCAATATGCCAAGGGAAATGCATATACACATCATGCATATCTCAAATATCATTTTTTTTGCCACAAACCTGCATATGTCGAGATTTCTTTAGTCAGCAAAAAGAAGCCATGCTCATGTGTGGTATTTTTAGTCTTATGAAGACAAGACTATTACAAATAATTTAAATATGAAAAAAAACCTATCCGAATGATGCAAAAAAATTTATACTATGTATAGTCTTCTGCATGTTTTTATAGGCAATGGGCTTCAAACTAGCATGCAAGAGAGGCTACAAATATTTCTATCCTTGATGCCCCACAACGACTTTCTTTTAAATGAAAAGTAGCACAATTTGACAATCCTTTTTTTTTTTGTTACTTCTAATATTATGTCACACTACCTCCTCATGATTCTTAAAGTGATTGTAATAGTTTTGCTCTCATTGGGATGGTTGAAATGGAAAGAGTACTTGGATACACTAAATAAAATCATATCATAAATAGTGAACAATTATGAAAACTCATAGGCAACATTCCTATTCTCATATTTCAAGAAGAAATCAGACTAACTTGCTTCAAGAGTGAGGCCGATGAGATTTTGAGGGGAGAAAGGTGACAATGCTTATTGAGTGCTCAAAAATAGCTAAAAGTGCCTCATAAAAGTAGTCTAGGTTTTGAGCATAAAAGTTGTGTTATGCCCAAGACATTGGCATCACTTGGGGTTTATAATGACATTTTGTAGATTTAGCTAAAAGTTTGAATTTCACTTTACCCAGCTACTGAATTTTGAACATGTTAATTCGGAACCCCAAGGATATTTTTTTGCTTTAAAGTCTCACCAGTGAGATTAATGATCCAAATCTTGCTTAATTATCTAGCCATCATTTTCTTCCAGAGAATTTCTTTTGCGAGAGTGATCTGTAGACCAGTGGTTAGTAATTACGATCATGGTAATACTAACGGGCGAGTCCCCCTCCCATTAGTTAATTGTTTCAGGGTATTTTGGAAAATTATGAGATACAGATCCGGATCCCAAATAGTATCTCATTATTTACAGAATCTGAAAGCTCCCATCTTTTTTTTTGAAATTTCTTGAATATGGGACAGTTGGCTTAAGATTCATATAACTCCTTCTAATGGAAAAGTATGTTTTGAAGGACTAATCATTGTTATATGAAATGCTTCCATATGGATATGAGTTATGGACTCACTCATTACATTCGCCACGTCCATTTACATTTACTTTACTTAATGCATAAGCAAGCCTTGGGCCCTTTTTTACCCATTATTGACACTTAGACTATATGGTTGGCCTTAGGCCTTATTATTCATTATTGGGACATTTGGACATATTATTGGAGAGTGGGGGCCTTTTTGGAGCGCACACTAATATCCCTCCCAGTTGGGCCCTAGCTTCTTATAGGCTATAAATAGGAAATGTGTGTCATTTGTTACTCAGCTGATGATATTGATCTCTTTCTTTAGTCTCCTTAATCTCTCTCTTTCTTGTTTCTAGGATTAAGTCTTGCTTATGTCATAGCTTAGCTCTAGATTAATTGTGGCTTCATTCGTAACTTGGTATCTGAGCACTTTCCTGTGCACTTCTTTTCAGATTTAGTAGAGGCTGTCTTGCGCCCTACTAACCCATCAGTTTCGTCGATTTTTTCATCAGATTTTCATCGTTTTTTCATATTTACTAGAGGTTGTCCGCGCGCTACTAACCCATCACTTTCGTCGATTTTTTCATCAAATTTCCATCATTTTTCTAGATTTGGTAGAGGTTGGCCAACGCCCTACTACCTTGTCACTTTCGTCGATTTTCTCCACCGATTTGCTGCCCATTTCGTGGATTAATTGGAAGTTGTCTAGTGCCCTACTTCATCACCATTTTCAGCGGTTTTCTTCATCTTTTTTCAGTTTATGTGTGGATTTTGGTAGCTGCTGCCCAACACTCTACTACCTTGCCATCTTCGACAGATTTCTCCACCAAGTCACTGTCCATTTTGCTTATTGTTTGGAGGCTATCCTGCACCCTACTTTATCACCATTTTCAGTGGTTTTTCCATCATTTTGCAGGACATTTGTGGATCTTACTAGCTACTGCCCAGCATCCATTTTCAGCTTGGATCTTTAGCTCTCTCTCTCTCTCTCTCTCTCTCTCTCTCTCTCTCTCTCTCTCTCTCTCTCTCTCTCTCTCTCTCTCTCTCTCTCTCCACTTGTTTTGCAGATTGTCAATATCGTTTGGAGGAGGACTAGCACCCTAGTATTGCTCACCTACTGCCCATTTTCCAGCCCACCATCACCTACTTCCAATACCTTACTTTAGTTGCCGCTTGCTATCCACAACTCAACTATTTGTACTCTTTCTCAGCCCACCCCTCCTTGCATTGTCTCCACCTTTCTACTGATTTTTCAGCTTTGCTTGCTGGCTGCCTAACCCTCTCATTTTTGGCACTCACCTTCCTCACGTGGGTATCCATTTTTCAGCCATATACTCCACTATTTGCTACTTATTTCTCTCATTATTTAGTTGCTTTTGCAAGTCCCTCTTATCTCTATTTGGTGGCTGCCCGATATCTCTCCATTTTACTACCCTTTTCAACACACTTTAGATTGCAGTTGTGAGGTACTACTTACACTATTTGTCATTTCCCTCTTTTTTTTCTTTTCTTTAGCAAGCTTTGTCATGTCTTTTCATTGGTGTTGTGATGACTTATGTCTTCTCCTTCAGTTTGTCCACTTGATTAGCATCTTGCCTGGCTTAACTTTCTGCATGTGGCTGTTGTTTTGTTATTTTCATTTTATTTAGTAGTTTGTGTTTTCCATCGCATTTTTGTTTTGGCTGTATATGGCATTGATGATTTTGGTGCTATTCTCCAAGAGAAGACACTTATACTATAGAAAATAAAAATTATAGGATAGGCCTAAATGCTAACTTGTACAGTCAATTAATGCGAAGAGCCCAGTAATCTGAGCTCGTACTGAGAAGTTATTTAACATCAAAGAAGGCAAAAAAATGACCTCATAAAGTTAATAATTCTTAAATGTCCATTTAACATAAGTAATGTTTAAAATAGTTTATGAAACTTGACAAAATCTTACAGCAAATTCAATCTCAATCAATCCTAAAAGTGATGGAGGATGCACAAATAAAAGATCTAGATCCAAACTATGAGCTAGAATCAAGACTAGTTACCAAAACTAGCAAATTTGAAATTTAACTCCACATTAGGCACATAGATTTGATCAAATGAACCAAAGTAAAGTACATCAAGCTTCTCAGAACTGTAAACAAGTTCAGCACCTTCCAATCCAAGAAACTAATGCATAAAAAGTCTCACATCTAATAGCTAGAACTCGCCACCAAAAGACAATGATGATGGAGATCCCATCATGTATTTATACATTTCAAGCTCGGATCTGAGCATATTAGGGCACTTCTGAACTTTTCATATCCTAACCCTAATATCTAACCTAATAGGTCATTGGATACATCCTAACTTGGGGTCAAGATCTCGAGATCCAAAAACAATGAAAAACATGCTATTTTTAGATCCTAGAATTTCTCTAGCCTATCCAAACACATTTTTGCCTCATTTCAAAGATGCTATCACAATGTAATATGAGGGATGAACTTATTGGAAAGCATCCTATGTGATTTGGTACGTGTGGCATCTATTTACATGGCCATCTTGCCAAGTACAATGCATGTGACAAAAAATGGTCAAGCTAGAATTGTGAAATTTCAATACTTTTTCTCACAATCTACCTAGATGATAACATAGCTTTACTAATTAAGCCAAGGGTTGATTTAAGCTTCAAAAAAGCATTCTTTTGAAGAGGCTTTGTCAATATATCAGCTATGCATTCTTCACTTGAAACATGCTCCAATGAGACCTCCTTAGCTTGGACCTTTTCTCTTACAAAGTTGTGAGCAATTTCTATGTGTTTGCTCTTTGCATGTTAGATTGGATTGGATGCTAGGTGTTGGGCTGAGATGTTGTCATTGTAGATGAGTGGAATGACACCTGATTTGATCACTTTGAGCTCCTCAAGCAACCTTTTGATCCATAGTACTTCCTTGGTTGTGGTTGTTAGAGCCTTGTACTCGGTCTCGGTTGATGAAAGAGATATTGTTTTTTGCTTCTTTGATAGCCAAAAAACCACACCTTCTCCAATGTAAGTTGCAAAGGCACTTGTTGACTTTCTATCCTTCTTTTCCCCTGAAAAATCTGAATCACTAAAAGCATGCAAGTTAATGGATTCACCTCTATAAAGGATCCCAAAATCTAGTGTGCCCGAAATGTATCTCAATATTCTTTTGGCACATTTCCAATGGATAACTAATGGATCTTGCATATTTTGACTAAGCTTGCAAACACTATAGCATAGATTAGGTCTTGTTATGGTTATCCACATTAAGGAGCCAATAAGTTGCCTATAAAGAGTGATGTCCTTGAAGGATCTTTCATACTCTTTATTGGTCACTTTTACATCATGCTCCATAGGAGTCTCTACATGCTTGCATCCATGCATGTTAAATCTATTGAGTAATGAATTGGCATACTTAGATTGACAAATGAAGACATAATCTAAAGATCTAAGTACTTCTATACCCAAAATGACGTGCAAAAGCCTGAGATCTACCATCTTGAACTCTTTGGATAGATCTAGCTTAGTTTTCTCAACACCTTCTAAATCATCTCCACTAAGTATGATATCATCAACATAAAGTAATAAAAGTACAATGTCTTTTGCACTAAATCTTATGTACAAGGTGGGATCATACTCACTAGGAGTAAGTCCAATAGAGATAAGAAAAGTATTGAGCCTTGTGTTCCAAGTTCTAGAAGCTTGTTTCAAACCATACAAGCTCCTCTTGAGATGACACACCTTGTCTTCCATACCTTGCTTGATGAAGCCCTTGGGCTGCTCCATGAATATATCCTCTTTCAAATGACCATTTAAGAAAGCATTTGACACATCCATTTGAAACAATAACCAATGAAAGTGAGAAGCAAGAGCAATGATTAGTCTTATGGTGACCAGTCTTTGCCACGGGTGCAAAGGTCTCATCATAATCTATGCCATACCCCTTGGCTACAAGCCTTGCCTTGTGCTTAGAAACACTTCTATCTTGATTCAACTTGAGCTTAAAAACCCACTTACATCCAATTACATTCCTATCCAAATGTAAATCAACAAGCATCCAAGTATCATTTTCCATCAATGCATTGTACTCATCACACATAGCTTGAAACCACTCCTTTGATTCTAAAGCTTCACTAACATTTGAAGGCTCTTCAAAAGATGTGATAAAGACATAAGAAGAAGTACTTTCCTCGACTTGCTTACCCTTGTCCTTGTATGTGAGCCTTACTGGCTCCATCCTTGACCTTGTGGATCTTCTTGGTGTGCTTGGTGTTCTTGGTTCTAGCTCCTCCTCATGATCAAGCTCCTCCTTGATCTCGGGTACCTCTCTTCCAATAGAGTGGTTAAATGAATCATCTTCAAGCTTATGCATTCTAATCTCATAAAAAATGATATCTCTAGAAATGGCAACCTTTTGAGAAGAGGGAATGTAGATTTTGTAACCTTTGCTTGCATTGCCATAACCTACCATGATCCCCTTCATGGATGATGGATTCTCCTTGGTTCTTTTGTCCAAAGGGACATGTACATAGCAAATACATCCAAACATCTTCAAGCTTTTGAGATTAGGCTTTTCTCCATACAATAACTCATAAGATGTTTTATCATTTATAGAGCTACATGGAACTCTATTACATAAGAAGTTAGCACATGTGAGAGCTTCTCTCCAAAAAGACTTAGGTAGGCATGCATCTAACCTTAGAGCTTTAGAATACTCACATAGTGTCCTATTTCTCTTCTCGGCCATCCCATTTTGTTGAGGAGTGTAGGGGCAAGATAACTCTTTCTTGATCCCTTCTTGATCACAAAAGTCTTTGAATTCATTGGAGATATCTTCTTCTCCATTATCACTTCTAAAGAACTTGATCTTGTGATTATGATGCTTTTCAACAAAAGTCTTGAACTTTACAAAACTCTCAAAAACATGTGCTTTAGAGGAAAGTAGATATACCCATCCATATCTTGAGTAGTCATCTATAAAGGTGACAAACATTGTAGCTCCACCATTGCTCTTTGTGCTAGCAAGATGCACATCCGAGTGGATCAACTCGAGAGGATGACTTGTCTTTGTGATTGAACTTGAAAAAGGTAACTTGTGTGCCTTAGACAAGGCACAAGCTTCACATACCCTTTCTTCCTTTGCCAAAGATCTTGGAAGGCCGAGAGCAAGCTCCTCCTTGCACATAGCTTCCATGGACTTGGTGTTGATGTGACCAAGCCTCTTGTGCCACAAGTCAAATGTGGTCATCTTGGTCTCTTGGCTACCATCACAACTTGGTTAGGATTTACAAAAGCATCAAGCTTAAATAACCTCCCAAACCTTGTTCCCCTTGCTATGATCATCCCACTTTTCTTGATGTTGCATACATTAGTAGAGAACTTCACAATGAAACCATGATCTAAAAGTTGGCCAACACTAAGAAAATTTTTAGTGATGCTAGGAATGAAGAGAACACCATCTATCTTAGTCTTGGATCCTAAGCATAAGGGAATGGATCCCACACTTTCAACTTTACATTCATGATCATTTGCTGTAAAAATGGACTTTATAGGTCCAACATAAGGTGTGAGTTGAGAAAAATATTCCCTTTTACCCGACATGTGGGAGCTAGCCCCACTATCTATCCACCAAGGATCTTCACTTTTGACATTTGATGATGAAAAGGTTGACATCATGAGTGAGTCCTCATGATGGCTCTCTACCTCCTCTTGTCCAATGTTGGCTTGGCTTTGATCTTGCTTCCTCTTGAAGCATTCCGAGGCATAATGCCCCATCTTGCTACAATAGTAGCACTTTATCTTAGATTTGTCCTTCTTGGGCTTGACTTGTGATGATGAGGATGTGGATCCTCCTTGATCTCCATCCTTTGCTTGCTCCCTTTTGAATGCTCCTCCCTTGGTCTTTGCTTTGCCTTTGCTCTTGAAAAATAAGGCTTTGTCATCACCATCATTGATGGAGAGCCTCTCCATCCTTGATTCGATATGAGCCTTCCTACTCTCCTCGGCCATCAACACACTTTGAAGGTCTTCAATTGTAGGCAAGTTTCCCATGATGGCATAGCTTTGGACAAGGTTAGTAAAATCACTACATAAGCCATTCAAAACCATTTGCACAAGCTCACTCTCTTTAATAGGTTCACCAACATAAGTAAGCTCTTTGTTCAAATCTTTTACTCTCAAAACAAATTGATGTTCACTCTCACTCCTCCCTTGAAAGCATTGAAGAACTTGGTTTTTGAGGGAAAGTAACTTTGAGGTATTCTTGGACTCATAGATCTTTTGAAGAGTCTCCCAAGCCTCTTGGGCTGAGGTACATGCTTCTACTTCTTTGAGCAAATCATTTGCAACATTCATCTTAATACAATGGAGTGCAAGCTTGCACCTTCTCTTGTATTTAGTTGCTTCTTGTGGATGGATTGGCTCATCTTCCTCTCCATTCACAATATCCATCAAATCTTGCATGATAAGGATGGATTCCATTCTTAACTTCCAAATTGAACAATTTGAAGAGTTCAATCTATCACTAGAATCCAAAAAATAGGCACTTATGGATGCCATCTTCAATGATAAAAAGATAGATTCAAAGAAACAAGATAGATTGTACAAGATATGATCACTACTAGCTATCCCACTCTCTTTGGGACCTGAGATGAATCACTCTCTGATTTCTCAAAAAGATCTAAGGTGATCTTGAGCTTGATCTATCTTCAAGATCCAAACTAGATCCAAACCTACTATAGATTTGATCAAACTAGTCTCCTCCTTGATCTCGACTTCACAAGAAGGGTGAATCCACCTATACTGAACCAAAAGCACTTTATAACACACAAATGTCTTACAAATAAAGCCTCTTAAATTCAAGTTGAATCACATTGACATATTCAATCACAAACCTATCCAAAACCGAGTAGAATAGAAACACAAATTTCACTACTTTTGCATTTCTAGATGGAAAAACTCATCAAAACACTTGATCTGAACCTAAAAGGTGTATTTTAGGACCTTAAGAAGCCTAAGAATGACCTAATTAAGCTTTCAAATGGCTGATCCAAACTTCTAAAGAGTGGTGGCATTCAAATCCTTATAAAAATCTCTACTAGGAGACATGTACTCCAAGATTCAACTCATAAGAACTTTCTAATTTGATTTGGTTGAATGAAAATGGGTCAATTTCGGTTCGTGCAGCTATAACTCAGCAAAACAAGTTCCCTTTGATCTATTATCACTCAAATGAAACTACAATCACTAGATTAGCGACTAGTACTACGAGCAAAGCTAATACTAAAATCTAGGATCAAAGCTTGAGAAAATCAAATCTAAAGCTCACTTTTGATTAGGCTCTGATACCATGACAAAATTTTACAGCAAATTTAATCTCAATCAATCCTAAAAGTGATGGAGGATGCACAAATAAAAGATCTAGATCCAAACTATGAGCTAGAATCAAGACTAGTTACCAAAACTAGCAAATTTGGTATTTAACTCCACATTAGGCACATAGATTTAATCAAATGAACCAAAGTAAAGTACATTAAGCTTCTCAGACCTGTAAACAACTTCAGCACCTTTCAATCCAAGCAATTAATGTATTAAAACACTCACATCCAATAGTTAGAACTCGCCACCAAAAGACAATGATGATAGAAGTGGAAAAACTCGATTTTTCTTCATAATTTGATGAAGATCTCATCATGTATTTATACATTTCAAGCTCGGATCTGAGCATACTAGGACACCTCTGAACTTTTCATACCCTAACCCTAATATCTAACCTAATAGGTCATTGGATCCACCCTAACTTGGGGTCAAGATCTCGAGAAAAAAAAAATAATGAAAAACATGCTAATTTTAGATCCTAGAATTTCTCTAGCCATCCAAACACATTTTTGCCTCATTTCAAAGATGCTATCACAATATAATATGAGGAATGAACTTATTGGAAAGCATCCTATGTGATTTGGCACATGTGACATCTATTTACATGGCCATTTTGCCAAGTACAATGCATTTGACCAAAAATGGTCAAGCTAGAATTGTGAAATTTCAATAAAACTAAAAAAGAATGGGTTCTAGCCCAACACCTCATGGGTAAGTGACTCCAGCATTTGTATGCCCCCTGGTGTCTAAGGGGAAAAAACCAAGGTCCATCGTACAGAGTAGGT
Source organism: Diphasiastrum complanatum (assembly GCA_029204225.1). Taxonomy (NCBI): domain Eukaryota; kingdom Viridiplantae; phylum Streptophyta; class Lycopodiopsida; order Lycopodiales; family Lycopodiaceae; genus Diphasiastrum; species Diphasiastrum complanatum. The sequence continues at coordinate 11,910,273 of CM055107.1, read as the reverse complement.
TTTTCCAACACCAAAAATTTTTAACTGTCGAAAATTGATAAAATGCAAAGACACTGGAACATCCCCATAGATTTTGAACAATGTAATTTTGTATTATGTAATATAATTTTTTGTGTACATCATTTTTGAAAATACATGAACCACTTTTTTTATGATCTATTCTATGAGTCACTTTTTCTATGAGGCTCTTTCTTTTCTATGATCTCCATTTCCATGGTGGAGGACACATTGTAATTGCAACTGGATATGAGTTTTCAATAACAAGCTTAATTGTATCCTACTGGAAATGCATTATCTCCATTGGGGAGATCTTCGGGCACTTAAACTCCAGTGACCACTACAATCAGATATCGAATCGACGCTTGTCCTTGTTGAAGTCTCAGACGTGTTACCGATATCGGCTATATTTTTTTGTCTTCATTGCCTTGGTCTGTATTGTCTTTGTCTTGGCATATTTGGATATGTTCAGAAGATGATCTGATCAAAGCTTTGCTGCAACAAATCTGAGTGAACTTATGCTGCATGTTTGGATTGGTTGTGGCAAAGGTTCAATCAGATCATCTTTTGAACTTATCCAAAAAAACCATGGTAAAGGCAAGGTAGACCAAGGCTATGAAAACCATAAAAATTGAAGATGAATGAATAATAATTTGAAATAATAACCTGAAAACAAACATGTAAGAACAACCATAGAGAAATGTAAATATGGTTGTATAAAATTTTGCTGTACATGTGTCTCATCCCTATTTAGGGAGACCAACTTTTTATCTGTAGCAACTTGAGAATCATTCTTCAAGTTGAGAGTTATGATTTTCTATGATTTCTAAATCCATTTCTCCAGATGGAAGTAGTTTGGGTGGAGAACACCTTGCCATTGAAATTGGATATGAATTTTCGATCACAAGTTTCATCAACTCCTGTCTGAAGTGCATTATCTCCATTGGGGAGACATTCAAGCATTTAAATTGAAAAAAACAAAAAACACAATTAAATGTTATTAATCAAAGATTAGTTATTAAGAATGTGATTATCAGGATCGTAATTATGAAAAAAAACAAAAACACAATTAAATGTTATTAATCAAAGATTAGTTATTAGGAATTATTAAGAATAGATTACTCTTCCAAATTAGTAAGTTTATCTTGTAGTGCAAGCCAATTGAAAAGAATTTGGCATTGCATACCATATACCAACCACAGTTGACAGAATCAACCTGCTTGGAGGACTACAATATTCAAATATAGACGAAAGTTAGTAACAAAATTATAACTTTATGTAATATCGGATCAACCCGCACGAGGTGATAATAAAATCTACAAAGGAAGCAAGTGCGCGTCGAACCGATATCCAAAAAATATTGTTTGAATATTGGATCAGCGTGCACGATATAAAAAAAATCTCAAAGAAAATAACAAGGGTGTGTCCCGATATTGAAATTTTTTTACCTCTGCATCAACCATTTTTAGCTTTGTATACGCTGTTGCACCTGGTATTGGAAAGAGTTCTAATATTTTCTTGATATGGCTCCTTGCAATTTTGTGGGTGTGTGTAATAGAGTTCATCTTTAGACAAACTGAATTACACACACCCTCATCATTGACATATAAGGACAACACATATAAGCTCCAATATTCACTGCAATAAAAAAAACAATAAATTTATGAGAATGAATGTGAAATAAAAATTCATAAGAAAAAGTTAACTTAATAAAATCTAAAAAAAAATACACTTATCTTGTTATGTATGGGAGCACAAAGATTGGAATCCCTAGTATGACGTATTGGAGCATACCATCATGTAGACTTTTGAAATCAAGGAAATCAAATGCAGCCATGAATTGAAGCGGAAATAATGCGACATCTATAAGCAGTGGGATTTGGAAAAACTCCATCCAGTACTGAATTGCCCCCCCTCCTACATTGTCGCCTAGCATTTTATCCCTACTTTTTAATTCACCTATATCTAATTTAGAAAGAGGAAGCATTGGTCTTCGACATTTTAAAACTGTATAGAAGACCTAAAACATTAAGATATGTGTTTAACAATTGGTCATACTATACATATTGAAGAGTATTTACAAAGGCAAGTGCAGGGGGTGAAATAAGTATTACAGATAAACCACTTAAAAAATTGTCATTTGAAATCGATTCGACCTTTAAATTTACAAATTGTAGCTCTTCGTTTGATCTCGCATAATCTAGAAGCTTCTCTGCCTCCAACCTCTATCATTTGTGCAGATCAACTTTGTTTTCTGAAACTAGAGGGGGGGAACTAATATGTGTGAGAGTAGGAGGAAACTGAGATTTAGATGGAGGATGAGTTTTATTAGGCAAGGAATTTTTAGGAGGAGGAGAAGGAGATTGAGATTTATTAGAGGAATCTTTAGGAGCAGAAGATGGAGATTAGGAGAAGAAGAAGGAGACTGTCTAGCAGTTAGAATGTCATGCAGAGGAGAAGGCTTAGAAAAGTCTCTTGCTTTATTAGGAGAGTCAAGAGACCTCTTCTTTGAAACACTCCCACTCTGTAACCGAAATACAAGCCGAGTAGGTTGTGATTGCTTCCTCTTCTTCTTTTCTTCATCTTTTCTTAGAGCAAAGGATGGAGCTGGTCTGAAGTACTAAGCAAATTTATCATACGTGTCCTGTAGCCTGAATACAAGGGTGAAATTCTTCGGCATGATGGTCACCCTCTTGGCATGGACAGTTGCAACAACACTATCTGGGTTTTCTTTCTTGATAACACCTATGAGTTTGTCTAAGTTGTTCCACACTTGTCTCTTTTTCACTCGATTACTTACTTACAATGTTCATGTTGCTTGAACAATTTTCAAATTTCGTATTTGACACTAGATTCTTTGCATGTGTGATTGGATAAGAATCTTCTTGTTTTAGCACCTCCAATTGATGGCTTATTAGGAACGTTTCCTTTTTTTTTTTTTTTCCGGAGAATCTGTCAGTTTTTTCAATAGTGGCATTCCCTTTATGTAGTCATGCCTTTGCAAATAAGTATGAAATGTACATATGTGAATATTTTTTAATGGAATTGACAGAACACTTTTCATATTTGGATCTTCTGTTTCTCGTGTTGGGCTAGTGTTTGATCATCTCAAATTCATATTGTAGCAATCCTTCATGCAATAAAGACATGGATGCTTTGATTTTGCCCCATGAGAGACATTATACATACATTTTAATATTTTCAAATCCCTTGAAGGTGCCATTGAATTTGAAAACTTCCATGGTTTTGACTGTAAATTTCTCACCTTCCAAATGTCTCTTTATAATCTCGCCATAATTTGTTCGTGAAAATATCCATGAAAGTATTTTATGGTCCTCTTTCAAGGCCTGTACAGAAGCAAGTAATGCATGACATGTCAATAAGAAATACAATGTATGGAATGTTAATAATGATACTTTAAAAGAAAATTGAAATGTATACTTGGAATGCCGCCAACCACCACATGTGATTTTTTGATTGAACACTAAACATTTGATCATCTGTATCTAAAATTTTGTTCATTGAAGTGACACTCACTCGTTTAAACTTTTGACCTTTGATGATTTCGGATTCATCCAATTTTATTACAATAATAATCTTTTATATTTATCCAATGTTCATCTAGTTTATAGATCGAATAATATAGTCTAGAATATTTTCAATATCAAGGAAAATACTATTGCAATTGTTGTAATGGAGCTCACCATATTTTGATTTGTATAATTTAGTTATATGAAGTGGTTGGCCAACTACTTTGAACAAACTTAAATGACAAATACAAATCAAATAAACAGTTTATAAGAAAACATAGTTGAATGTTCGAATTTTTTTTTTTTTATTGCCGTTGTGTAGTCATCAATATTCTTCATCGGTACTCTCTTTCTTTTTTTTCTTCATCATTGTCTTTTTTATAACTTTTATTTGAAACTCTCGGATCGCACCTTTTTCATGGATTCTAACATTTCTTGGTTTGATCCCCAAAGAGTAGTGACTGTAGCATTCAACTCTGACATAGCATGATTGAGTGCATTGTTTTCAGCACTAGTGTGTTGCACATAATGAAGCAATTGTTGATTTGCACGTTGCAATTGTTGATTAGCATACTATAATTGCTGATTAAGACGAGATTTGCTATGCATTCCAATATCACGCAACCTTTGACAATATTTAAGTAATTCACTATTTCCTTATATAAAAATCTGAGAAGATGAGTTACGGACTTAAAATCTGGACACAAATTGGTAGCTGGATCATTAAGATTCAACGTGCGCACTATTGTTCAGTCTTTCACCAAAATCATTTAGTTGCGTTGAACCGATATTAGGTTCAATATGGCTAGTTCCTCCATGTCCTCAGATAACAAACTTCTGGATTTTTTGAGTGCCAATGACATTCCATCTGAGAAATTGGAGTAATTTTTTAGTATTTTTTTTGTTCTCTTTGATATCGATAAGCTAGTTAATGAGAATCGTTAATTTCCCTTGATAATTTTTCTCAGATTATTAGTACTCTTGTACAGGATATAGATAGTTTCTGTTGTGTTCATTTTCAGGGCCTTGTGCATTTCCAACCATCCTTTAAGCATAAACACAATAGAAAGTACTCTAACTTGCATGACCACTATTTCAAAAGAAATATATATTGTGGTATCCACAAAATAATGTCGCCTTGTAATAAAAAAAATGGCTTTTGTCTTTTACATATCTAAAGATATTCCAGATGATGATTCTATTGAATCTTTTACTGTTCCAATGATTGAAGCATCTGCATCTAAATGATGCAGATATTGATATAGGAGTTGAAGCTGAAGCATCTATGGCTTTAGATTATCAAAAGACTCTCTCTCGTTTTATAATCCTCTCTGATTCTCATCCATCTGCATCTCTTGTGAATTAATTAACTCTACTCCCGTTTATTTTATTAATAATGAGAAGTATATTCCATTAAATGATATAGAGGATGTTTTGAATTTGAGAGAGGATGAAATCCTCTCATTTTTTGCACAAAATTTATCAGAATTTTCTGATTTTATTGATTACACATATGATGATCTTAAAAGTGAGATAGATTATGATAAAGATGGCAATTAGAAATCTGGTAATGAGGCCTTGGAGGCCATAATTGAAAATCCAAAGCCTATGAAAAAATTTTGTCTACAGAGGAGGAATTTTTGGAAGTCCAAAAAAAATATTTTTCAAGGACTCGGTATATTCTCTCTGGAAATGTAGAGGCCATTAGAAAACATGACATTAGCAAAGCAAATGTTGTTGAATACGATGATTATGATCTGGTACGTAGATATTATATTGGTATTGATATTGTTCAATTTTTTTATTTCAAACACTTTGTTAAAGTATGAGTTTATAGTGTTATGTATCATTCTAAATTTATTTATTTTATTCGTATACAGGATGCTATTGAAATAGATGCCTTTAGTATGAGACATGGAGGCGTCTGAGGTGTATCAACCGGGAGAAATGATGTGTCTCTATCTCATTATTTGAAAAACTTTCAAAATAATGAGATTTGTATATATCATTCATCATTTAATCCATATGCAACCACTGTCATTATGGCCATCAAATCATTATCAGTTTGTTTAGGAGGCCATTTAGACAACAATAACTTTGATCTCATGGCCATAGATGGAGAACATAATACTGCATTACATTATGCAACAGATGCATTTATGATTGATTGAGCTAAGTTTCATTCCATTCAAAATTATGTAGATATAGAAAAATTACCTAATTCTATTGTCCCGACATTGTCACCAATTTCTAAGGGATATAGTGGAAAAAGAGGGTGTATAAACTTGCTATTACAAGCTAGGCTCAACATATGGAGTAAAGGCATGGTAGAAAATATTCCTACCCCTGGATTATTGGCAACAGAGGAAGATCATGCCTGGTGGCACGAAAAAGTAGATAGTGTGACTACGGAAATGAAGAAAAACCTCACGGATGCAGCAAATGTCATTTCAGTCACAGTTGCACTGGTTTCAACTGTCTCTTTTGTGAGGCCATTGCAGCCTCCCACTGGCTATCAATATGATGGTATGTACAAGTACTATGAGCTTCCTTCCATTAAAACTTTTAGAGTTTGTGATAGTTTATTGTTCTATTTTGGAGTGGCAGCTATTATGTTGTTTGTCATTCCATCACTTCCTTTGCTACAAGCACCATTGCAACGTGAATTGGATTGGACATGGAAAACTGTAATTATGGGAGTGTGCTTACTTCTCATGTCGATAATATTTGTTCTACTTTCTTTTGCTATTGCCACCATCGTAGTCTTATGATACTCGTTCACCTTAAGATTAGTAAGACTTGTCTTCTACAAAAATCTAACGATAAGACATTCAGATGATGGAATCTTCTGAGCCAGATAATCTCCTTGACTGTAGAGGTGGTTGCAATATATACAGACTCGGTAGAGGACAATGAAATGCATTTTTACTTTTGAATGTTCCATGAAGGCAAGCACAACATTTGTGGAAGTTTAACACGAACTACAAAAAACTCAATAAGCCATTCAATATTGCAAAATAAAAAGATATGCCATCTAACATTAACAATGGATGACGTTTCCTAGCTCCTTGATAAATCATCATCATTTTCACAGCTCTACTATTACATATGTGCAATTAGATGAATAAAACACTGTTTTAAAATGCTTGTACAAATGCAAGGAAAATTTCTTAGAAAGACTAATTATATTACGAATTTTACATAGGTACAATGGTGTCACAAATCAGAAAATACTAGCATGAATAAGCTTCCTAATTTTGTAAGAGTTCACTAGAATAACTTGTGAATTGAGATGCACAACATCAAAATCAATGACTCTATCATTCCTCTATAACCAAATGTTATAAAGGGAATTAGCCTAGAAAGTATTTCAAATGCTCTACATATCAGAAGAGTGAAGCAAGATCTCATCAAACAATAGGGAGGAGGGAAAGAGGTTGCTCTTGATCTTGGTACATGAGAATGTGATTTAAAGCTAAATATTGCATCTTTTCAATACCCTAAGTGCCATGCCAAAAATAAGTGTTGCGTAGATTTTTCTTGGTTGTTACAAAGTGAGCAGAGGTTGGAGACAGTACCATGGTAGTTGGATTTGACAAGTATGGTTTGCTAGGAAAACTCTCATGGCAAAGATGAAGGTTGGTTTGATTGATATGAGGTTTACTAATGTTTTATTTTATCTATAAGTACGGGAGGAAGATCTTCATATGGAGTTGTATTAATTGATCTCAAAATCTATTTCTTTAAGGAGAAAGATTTTCTTGAATGTTAGATTATTTAGGCCATGAAATTAGCCGACTTTATAGCTTGGCATGCTATAAATGGTGATTTTTTTTTATATCTTTTCATGCTATTGTGCTGTGTGCCATGTTGACGACATTCGTAACTCATGACAGTTGTGCATTAACAAGGACTACTGTTTTATGCAATGGTACGCACCAAAAAATATTATAGACTATATGTACTCCTTTCTAGTTCATTTCAAGATCCTGGCCTTTGAAGTTTTGTGCTCTCTTAAAGCTCCTTGATCTGAAAATTGTGATGAATGTTAGCTTTTTTATCTATAGCATACTTGTGTTCTCAATCCATGAGATGGTATCAGATCCTCATTGAGGTATAGAGTAGTAGTTTGCTATAGCTAAATTTGAAGAATGAAAGGTTGGAAACTAAGTTATCCATTTTGCAAACTACCTTTAGAGAATCGATCATAACTTTCTCATATAGCACCAATTGTTGAGTGTAATAGCTCATTTCAAAGAGCACTATAGGGAGTGTGCATATGTTGCTAATAATAATTTGGGATGGGAAGGGCCTGCCTATCATTCTGAAGGTCGACGAAATACATGTGGACATGATGAGGCCCTGATGCTGCGGCTGGAATAGAAGCATCAATTCCTAGACTACCTATAGCACCTAGACCATGCTTATTGTTGTCCTCGAAATAGAACCCTCTATTGGTCTCATTGTCACAGTCGATGAACCCTTGAGTCCATACATATCCATTAATCGCTCTCTGCTTACTGGCGAAAATGCATCAGACAGAGTTTTTAGTTGCTCATAGATAGTTTAGAGTACACTTTTTTTCATCTGCTATTGCTTTGTGCTCTCATTCTGATTTGTACTTGCATGCATAATTCCACGTTGAACCCTTTGTACAACTCAAAGAACTTGTGGCATCATGAGATCTAAGAAAAACTTAAATTTTGCTTTTTAATAGCCCATTCAAATTGGAAACCTCACATAGCTTCTTATGAATGCCTATAAATCAATTCATAGTGAGTTCCAAAAAACACATTGGATTAGGGCATGGCATTGACAACTTTCATGATAACGAGCAAAACTAATAACATAGGAGTCTCTATAGGCATGAAGAAATACAGTGTAGAATCAAATGACACCTCAATCGATTATCGGTTGCCTACATATAAGTTCACAAAGGGAGCCAAAAAAACACATGGATTTTGGGCGATACATTTACATCTTTCATTGTTGTAAGAATGTTCGTGGGCCCAAAGAAAGGTGGTTTTAGAGCAAACACCCACCCAAATCCATTACCTACAGCTCAATCTATTCATTTACAAAAAGAGAAGTCTAAACTCACCAAAAAGCTTCTTCTGCTGATTTCTCACTCCGTGCAAGTCAAACCCATTGCCACTTTGCACAATGCCTCTGAATTGCCCATTAGATGCTCATCAAATCTTCAACTACCACAATCTGCCAACTAGCAAGAATTTTGAAAAATCCCCTCTGTCTTGGGAGCACGCAATGCACTGGTGTCCAAAACCAAGTTTAAGTAATCTTCTTTTTGAAAAAAAGATTTCTCCATGCGAATCGCTATTCTCGGGATTCGCAAATCGCGACACCCATGATTTGATGACATATCGTTTTGAAAGCATGACAATACACTTGTCTTTTGGACCATGAGTTGCTTAGCAATGGGGAGGCATAGGAGTTTAGACAGGGTTATCAAAGGCTTTTTAGTAGTGTGAATACAATCTTTTATGAAAACTAATTACATCATACATTTTACAGGCATATAAAAAAAAATCCAACAAATTATATCTAAGGGTTGAGATTTTTAAATAACAAAAAAGTTCATTTTGAATTGTTGTGGTTTTAAACACTAACAAACATTCAACACACTTATTTGCTTAACAAAATAGCAAACACAACAATTTGATGTACAAGCACAAAAATGGCCATAAATTTTTCAAATATCTAACCAATTAAAAGTAATAATCTACATATAGCTTACACAACTACCTTTATAAATCTTTATTATCAAATCATACAATAACCAACAAAAAGCAAGGCCAAATGAAACAAACAATGAAAAAATCACAACAATTTCAAAAAATCACCGAAAGTTTTTTCAAACTTCATGTGAATCATGTTGCTTGTTGATGTCTAATGGATCTTATGCTCTTATACCACAAATGTCATGTGCCTACATTGATTTAGCAGCCATAATTTCATGAAACTAGCTAAAATTGAGAGCAAAAATAATGCATGTTGACACAAAAGAGATAATAGCATCAGAATGCCACCAATAAACACTTTGCAATTGGAATAGTTTTTAGTCAGAAGGATTACACTAAGACAAACTACACAACATACTATGTAGGAAGACAATTGAAAGGAAAATCTTGGAAATGGTGTATTCCATTAATTCAAACATAACATATTTGGATATGAATTCACATTCTATTAGATCGTTATTCTATAAGTATTTGGTAAAAACACTTGATTTCTCACAAAGATCGCCCAAGTAGTTGTTGTTATTATAATAATTTAGATTTACAATAGAAGCTGGACCATATCAGTATTGTATCTTGAATACAGATTCTAGTACGGAATGTATAGATCACTTGGATGTAGCTATGGAAGATCTTACTAGTTACTAGAGGAGATATTGGCATGCTCATAGTGAAAGGGGACTTGATGGTGGCTTCGAAGCTCACAACTCAAGCATATTCTTGGGGAACGGTTTGATATCATTAATGGAAGTAATATTGTAATAATACAGGAAGGGGCATGTTCAAATATTTGAGATCAATGATGGGCATTGTGTTTGCATGATACTTTGTGTTGTAAAACATGAACTTGAGTGTATATGTCAAGTGGTTTGTTGGTGTCTTCGAGTCTGAGTCAAGTACATAGTAGCAAAAAAATGCATAACATTATTTGGACACTCCAGATATTGCTACAACTTATTATTTTTCATTCATGTCACATTTGAACTTAAGAAAGAGTGTTAGAAATTAGATTGATTTTTAGATAAGCTTCAAATGTGATACTGTAATTAGTGTAAATTTGACTAGATTTACAGTTCTATACAGTAACCATGACTTGATCCACAATGGATATATATGTTGAGCACTTATCCCGTAACTATCTACTTGGACTAGTCAGGTAGCCACATTGATAGGAAAAGTAGCATTTTTGTTAGTTCTTTTATAGCTTTTGCTATGTTCAGGGTCGTCCTAGATTCATCAATAGTTTTGCCCTATATTGGGCCTAGTCAGTTGGACATGTGCCGATTTAGTTAGCCGACACTTGTAGAGCTCATGCAATTTGGGCCTTTTTCTACATGTACAATGTTTCCTTGTTATTCATTAACTTTTGTTGTGTCACTTTGGGAGCTATGGATGATTGAGCTATGGTGATAATTGATGTGATATGCATGTTGCACTATTTCTTGTATTATCCTTGGGGAATTCCAACTCAAAAAAGGAATTGTCAAAGAGATGATTAGCAATCAATTGGACTAGGATCGTTGTGCAATCAGGACATTGGTGGGAATTGACTAGTTTGAGTGAAGGCTGAGACATTTTACATGAAGTATATGAATATTAGCAATTGCTACCCGAATCCTATTCCTATAGGAAAAGTTATTGGCTATTAGGATGGACAATTGGAATCAATCACTAATTTTCTCACAAGGGTGAGTGAAAGATATTCATGACCTGGGAGTAGTTAATGATGTTATATCGGATATAAATAAAATGAGCATCTTGATGAATGTATTACCAGCATCATACAAGTACCATGTCACCATTTTCATGTACCATACAAGTTTTACCAAGGAGTAGAGGTAATGGCAAGTGAAAAGCACATGAAAATACATCAAAGTGACCACGACCAATATAGGAAGGTAGAAATCAACAATATGATCAAAACTTTTAGAATTTATATGGAGATTGTAATCAAATTGACATAAAGAATAAAGGCCCATGTTATTATTGTGGCAAGGATAGGCATTTTGAGAACAAAAGCACACAAAAAATCTAGATCAAGTGATGACATTAGGGTGCAACAGTCGTTCTTGTAATCAATGATTAGACTAAACCATTTCTCTCCATCCATATATAAACAGGACGAACATGAGAGAAACGGTTGAACATTAATGTGAGCTAGGCATAGAATTGCCAGCCGATGTCCAAGAGTCTACTAGTAAGCGAGACTATATGATATAATTCATGAGAGACATAATATCTCTTATGTCGACACATTGGGTGGGTTGGTCAGACAGTGCTCAAGAAAAGATCATTGATAATATAGTAGCTATAATGCACATGCTTTTATCTCGAATGATATCAAATATTTTGATGTCTGATCATTGTCGGTACATGTTCAATTGTTTATTAGTTCATTCTTGTTTAATGCTTCAACAAATTAATAACGTAGATCAATAGTGTCTATCTACACTCTAGAAGATTGTAGATCTGATCTAGCAACAATAGCCACTAGTCAGAAACGAATTCTATCTGAGTACGGTGAATCCATTGGTCGTGTTAAGATACACATCAGTTTTATCAGAGCAATTAAGGTTCCAAGAGAAGAGAGCAAGAACGTGAATCCCTTTCAGTTTCATTTTGTGCAACAATCACCAAGTCAATCTCCTTCTTCCTTCTTTTCAGTAGTGGTATCAGAACCGATAGTAGCTTCAAAGCCAATTGGAGCTTATTACAGCAAGATCCAGTCAGAGCCTATTAGATCTCTGAAGTCTATGAGATCCAAGAGTTCATACATTCACAACAAGGAGCCAGAGATAAGCTAAAAAACATAGTTCACAACGATGGTGTCTATAAGTAGCATATAGTCGAAGACTGCACCATCCTCGACTCATCCGAGTCTAACTTCCTAGCATGGAAGGTAAAGACCTCTCTCATCTTGAAGGGAAAAGCTTATAGCCCTGGGTGGACGGCACCGAAGAGATGCCTACAACCACTGGCAGAGAGCTACGAGAGTGGAGAGAAAGGAACGACAAGGCAGTAGCTGTCTTATCCTCCTCCATCGAAGATAGCCTAATGCTAGACCTTGCCACACTCTCTAATGCAAGAGAGATGTGGGATGCATTACTGACTAGGTTCCAGACAAAATCACATAGCCAGATAATGCTTCTCGAAGACCAGCTGACCAACCTATGATAGGATGACAAAGAACTCACATCCTTTATTAGAAAGATGAAGGATCTATTCCTTATGTTACACAACGCTAGAGCAGACAATGCAGTCTCAGTAGAGAAGCAACTCACCTACTTGCTAGGAGCTTTACCAAGATCCTTCCAGACTAGCCGAATGTTGCTAGCCAAAGATCCACAAATGACTCTAAAAAATACGGTAATCGAGATTAGAGAAGAAGTCGAAGCTCGTGAGCACCTTGATCACAAGGACACCTCTAATTAGGTTATAGTGGGCTTCTTTCCTTGCCTATCCTCAACCCAAGATCTAATCAATCTAACATCAAGGAGATGAAGTTAGTTGTCATGCGTAGGCTCATTCCCATGAGAGCGATAGCATATTTCAGATTTTAGCATGAATGGAAGATCCACATCTAACTCTAATATACATTAACCCTAAGAATTAACACTACAATCACTAACACTAAGATCTACAATGAAGATAGCTTACTCTCTCTCTCTCTCTCTCTCTCTCTCTCTCTCTCTCTCTCTCTCTCTCTCTCTCTCTCTCTCTCTCTCTCTCTCTCTCTCTCTCTCTCTCTCTCTCTCTCATAAAAAGTATAAAAACATGCAATTCCAATAACAATCAGATCCAACAATTAGCAAACACGATAAAATCATGAGAGATGGAGGAAAAGTGAGCGCGAGCAAGGACATTCATAAATCTATTTCACAAGAGAACCAATCTACTTTATTGGAATGAAGATATGTACATGTGTAAGAAACTCAATTTGGTCCCTTTTTTATAGTAGAGAGGGGGACCCTGCCCTTTGAATTCTATTGGTCCATTTCTGTCTCCCTAACTATTCAAATTTTAAAAAGAGTGGGAGCCATCCAAAATTGGAGGGAAACCCAACTTTATAGGCCCTGCAATATTAAAAGTCTCGCAAAAAGGCCTAAAGTCCTTTTATTGACTTTCTAGTTAATCAAATAACTATGTGATCATCATATTGGACTTACACATGCAGGGTGCCAAATCCCTCTCACTTATTAACTAGGGTTAGGGTTGCCTTGGGATCCGCAAACCCTCCAACAGTATCCCCCACCAAAACTGGTGGCAGTCCCACAACAGCTGCAAGATGTAGTTACTGTGGGCTTTTATTTGCATCACGTCGAATCTTTATTAAATGATACTGCACCTTCTCCATGAAATCGAGTCCGGCAGTGTTGAAATCTAGGTTGTGTGGCAAAAAACAACGATGGGCTCCAGCGATCCACTTTGAAGTTGTCCAAGCTGTGAATCAAGATTCCCAGGAGCCTCCCATCATTGCTGCACGAAAATATAATCTGGCCACCGGCAGCTGATCCTTAATGCTATTTGACACCATTGGCTTATGCAGATCGAATGTCAAAGTGAGAAGACAATCATCCCATCGCGTTGCAATGGATGTCAATAGGGTTAGATCTTTTGCGAACAGTGTCGATTGCCTGACAGTGGGATCAAAAGAGTGGATATAATCCTGCTGGTATGCTTGTAGGGCTCGATGGAAGTCCACTGATATCTCCCAGCTATAAGGTTGGTGGATGATTGGCCAGTTCAACGTATGAACAGTAATTTTGTCCATGGCCAATCCCAAAGCCTTTCACTTATTTCTACGCGGCGTTGGTACGTAGTATGGATTTACGCCCAATTGGTGAGGGCTGGCTACATAACTCCTGATGGATTCTTGAGTTTTATCAAAAACTATAATTCTCCAAGTTGGCTACTCTCCCAATGTAGGTATCTTATCCAATTCTTTGCCGGCCTCAATTTCAGAGGTCTTAAACTTGATGACCCAACCACCACGTGAGGACTCATGAAAAATATTGTGCTAAAAGGCTCTGAATCTGGTCCTCGATGCTGATTGGTCGTCTGAACAATGGTGTGGTTCTTGATGAAGATGGACTTGCTTGAGTTGCCTGTGGAACTGGTTGTTCTTCTACGACTTCGGGAGATCCACCATGTTCAAGGGTGGTTGCGTCCAATTCACCTTGAAGTCATTCGCGTTCCAATGCTGCTAAGTCCAATTGTCCGGCTAGCAACAAGACCTGCTGTTTGGGATTTTGGACTGCCTTGTCAACCTTGTCTTGTATCATTGTGAGTGCATTCTGAAGGGTCGCCACATAGTCTTCTAGTTGTCGAGCGGACTCATTGGCCCTCTTCAAATCAGCTTCGGACTTTGCCTCGTGTTGTCTAGCAATCATCAGCTCATGGTTGATCTGAAGAACCTTCTGGCTAATTAGGGTATTCTCTATCCCAAGATCGGCAATGCGCCTAGAGATGTCTTTCTTTTCGTCAATCATGGTCTGGATCACGCGCACAATATTAACAAGGCCCATTGCATCACCAGAATCCACGGTAGTAGGCACAACAGTACCAGGAGCAATAGGAACAGCTCCAATAGGAATCGTGCTCATTGGCCTCTGGTGTGTGGATGGTTCTTCTTGTTCAAATGTATCTTCGATATCAAAACCCTCTGGCACTATGGCGTCAAACTGCTTTGGAGATATAACAGCATGATCGACCCTAAGGATGTCTGGTGCGGCTTCAACTTGATCTTGCTGGTTGATCTGGAAAGAATCATCAAATCCGATAGCGGTATCATGGAACTGCTCAAATCCTCTTCCAGGGGATTGAAGTTCAAAGGTCCGGGGCTTTGGGGCATTACAAAAGTCTCATCTGGGCCCAGTGGGTTGGAATCATCGAACATATCCATGAATGATTGTGTGTTTAGAAAAATGACTCAGATCTGTGAAAAAGAGATGGTCGAGGCAGCTGTGACTAGAATGGTAGATCTAATTGTCACAGATTGACCTTGTGAGGAAGCAGAGGCGAGGGAAGCATCAGAGGCGAGGGGGATAGGTTACTCAATGCGGATTGCAGTAGGGGGTGGAAGCGCAGCTAAAGATGTCTGTCTAGTACGACGTCCTGACGTGAAAGGTGAGTTAGAAATGATGATCTCACTACGTGGACGACGACAACTATGTGAACTTGATGCCTGTTGGGAGGATTCAGCTGGTGCCTCTTTGTAAATAGAGAGCATGACATCTATACAAAATCATGGATTTTATTATCAAGGTGGGAGGTTGCTAGGAGTGACAACATCTGGCCAGCAGCAAATTGTTGCTTGCTATTGCTCTTGATAGCTCGTTTGAGCTCTCTAAAGATAGTCTTGAACCAGTTATATGGTTCTAGAGGAGCCTTGGCTATCTTGGTTTGGGACTCAACTATCCTATGAAAAATTTGGAAAGTAATATGGTCTTTCTTGAGGTTGCCAACCATTAGGAAATTTTTGAGGAGCTGAGCAGCAACTTGAATGGCAGGATCAGTAATGGTCCCTAGAAGATAGTCGTCATTAGTCCAGTGCAGGTCATTGCCTATTTGGCTTGCTTATGGTTTGGTGAGGCTTGGGTACCAGACGGTATCCCTATGGCAGCAAGGGCGACCTCAGTCACATGCACCTTGTGTGTGGCTCCCTAGAAAATGTAAAATTTGGATTTCTCCTCCCTCCAAGTATTGAAGGCAAGAATAATAAAATCCATGTTGATTCTCCCCGAGAAGGCTCTCTCATGAATACCCATTGCAGTAAGCAGAGGCTTCGCAAGGATCATCCACTGAGTGACCATGCTTGTGCTAGGAAGGATCATGATATCCGTTGTAGATGGGACATCACGATGGATAGTGTAACGAGGCAATTGAGATGTATATGTGGACAACATGATGGAAAAGAGCAGAAATTGATTGTAATGAGCGCAAGTGTATATTAAAAAATAGTATGGAAAGTTGGGTTCTAAGCTTAGTATACTTTATTCTCAACCTAATGTCTATACTCTGATAGGTCTTCACCTTGGTCACTGGAAAAATTGGCAAGAGCTTCACTAGAACAAGTGAGGAATGAAGTCGAATTTCGCCCTTTTATAGGCTGATTTGGAGGGTCCATTAGATAATGTACTAGTCTGGTTGTTCAGTTTGGAACCAAAATTTGTAAGCTTGTTCAGTATTGTGAAAATCTCAGCAATAGTTTTCTAGTGAACGTTTTTCAGGTCTGATGAAGGATGAACCTTCACCCAAGAGGATCCTTCGCCCAAGTACTATTATTAATGCAATTTTGCAGGATCTAAACCTATAGCCGATCTAATTTTCGCATTTTAAATCCATTTGGCATGTCGGTGAAGATTTTTGAGGAGAGTAAGGTACTCGACGAAGGTTTTCAAAATGGCATATTGGTGATCATTTGCCTAACTCCAAACAAGTACCAATTGATGAAATTGCGCAACTTGTAACCATGGGTGTCCCAATAGGACTCGATAGACATTTGGTGCTTCTGGTAAGCCCATTACTACGAAAGTAATGACAAACTGTACTCCGACAATTCTGACAGGTATATCTTCAACCATTCCTTTTGGACGAACTGTCATTTGATCAGCCAGCTTAATGGCAAAAGACGCAGGCTTTATCTTTGTAAGGCCCCACTTCGCACATAGCTTTGTAGAAATCAGTTAACTCTTGAACCACCATCTATCACGGCTGCTTCGTTAGGAAATTGTCTATGTTGTATCTGCAGGGTGATATTTTTTTGTTCTCTGACATGGAGTACTTCATTAGATTCTTCAAATCTTGCACAAAAAAAGTGGCTCTTGATGGACTTCTGGTTTAGTTTGAGTTCACTTTTGCACTAATACTTCTTTTGCACCAACTTCAGGAACTCTCCCAACAAAATATTGATCTTACTAGAGAAAATATTCATGAGCAGTTCTGTTTGCGGTGCTTTCGGTTCAGTCATCTTGAAGGGTTCTTCATGATGATGCAATTGAGCATACATGTCTGTACGTTAATAATTTGGTAGTTGCACTGGTGAAAAACAAACTTCGATTGTTGCTCTAGCCACTTCAAGCTCCTCTTCCTCTTGCAAATGTTTAATCCACTGTCTCATATCCTAATATCTTCTTTTTTCTGCATGAAGATTTGGATATACTTTAGATGTTGTTGGTATATCAGTTAATGGTATAGAATCAGCAGGTACTGGATCTGCTACAAGTTCTTTTTGCTTTTGTGCTCTGGTAACCACCATCAAGGGTACACTTGGTTTATTCTGAGCTACTGGTCTTTGCTTGATTGTTATCAGATTTGTAGGAGCTGTAGCTAGTGGTGGCTTCAGTCTTGCTGGACATTCTTTATAGCAATGCCCATAACCACAGTTACAACAGAATGGTACAAATTTGCCTTTATTTGGACATTCTGCAACTTTGTGATTTTCTCTACATGCAAAGCATCCAAGTGGTGCTCTGGTCCAGTTTCTAGATGCTTGTTGTTGCATGGCAGCATAAATAGCATATTGTTCTGAAGATCCACCTTCATGATCATTACTATAATTCCATTGCTCGGTACCTTTATAAGGTTCTGGTTCCATCAAATTGGCAGGAGGAGCAGGGTGCTTTGGTGGGGCAGGTAAGGCTAATTGTTTCGGGATTGACGAGATCTAACTGTCAGATTTCCTCCATAATGTGGTTCTTGATATCCCAATTAGGCATATCATTGCTAAATTATCCGAGAATTGAAGTTGCAAAAAGCAGTCTCATGATCAGACAAATTACACAAATGGCATATACTGATTTCCATTCATTTTTCAATTGAGGACACTCATTCATTATGTTATTTCCCGTACAAATGGAACACCAGAAATTTTTCCTAGTAGGAAAAGTCTTTGCAAACTTCTCAGGTTCCTTGTTTGCTTGTCCATGAGCATCTTCCAATGCTTTGATCTTCTCATCAAATTGCGACTGCAACTTTTCCATCCGTTTCTGTTGGTTCTTTCCAAGTTTCTTGAACACATTGAGCATCATCTCTGCAGTAGCATTGACATTCGTTGATGCAATAGGGTGGATGTCGTAGTGGTCTGCCCTGCTATATAAGACAACATATTGATATTCGGCTCATCGTCTAAATCTTCATCCTCCTACCGAATTGCATCGTTAGCGTTTTGCAAAATTGCGTACTCATTGTGGCGTTTTAGCTCACGTCTGATCCTTTTAGGTAGACCTGACAAACACCAAATAATTATGGCATTTTCATTAATCAGCTCAAGTTCGCACTCAGATCTGAGGCGTTTAACCCGTTCAATGTAATCTCGAACTTTTTCCCGCTTTCCCATTTTAATTTTACTTAAAAGTAGGAAAGGGTCTTCCATAAACTTCCGAGGTTAATCCATTGTATTTGGGTAGATCCAAATGGGGTGCTCTCCTAAGAATGATTGGATTGACTTCCTCCAGAACACCTCCAAAAGCAGCCATTATTACAGATCAAATCAAGTAGACAATGAGATTGGATCTAGATTTTCAATCAGGAACTATCTCAAATCAGATATGCTAGATCTCTTCCACTTGACGAGAATCAGATTCCTATACCATGAAAAAGATTCCTAAGATCAACCGATCGATACTTCTCAAAAATTAAAATTCTCAGAATCAAAATCAGACTAAATCAGATTTGACCCAAAATTTGACAAAGACTTGATCTGGAAAATCAGAACCTAAAAATAGAATCGGCAAAGGTTCCTTAGGCAAAGGTTGACTCGACGAAGGTTCAACAGTGCTATTTTAATATGAAACTAATAAAGCTAGGGTAGAACTGGCGAAGGTTCTTGGCATATAAAAGCACAGTTTCTACAGTTTGACGAGGATAAAAATAGAGATTTTCTATTATCTGGATAGAATGAATGTTGTTGAGCTCGAAAATAATAAATTACTATAAATAGAATAATCCGGTAACTCGATGAATGTTCTGACTAAGAATCAAGAATAATACTGGTGTTTTTACAAAAAAGAGATTTTTTTAACAAAAATATAACAATATGACAACTAATCTTCTACAAAACCTTCTATTTCTGATATTATTCTTTGCCAACCTAGCAGTAGATAGATCTGAATCACATCTATGCATAGTGTATCGGACGAAGGTTCTTTATTTTGTATTTTTAGGGTTTTGGTAATTTTTTGGTATTTTTTGGTGGTTTTTCTGATGTTTCTAGAAATCTGCTGAAGGATTGTTTGCCCTTCAAACTGAAGAATCTGTGATCAGAACCAAAGGATTTTGCGATTCAGCGAATGTTTCCTGAAAGAGGCCAAAAAGTCAGTTTTGATGACGATTTTTGCCTCCTTTTGACTAAAATCTGGTAGATTTGATCAATTTTTGTTGTTTTTTCTGATATCTCATATTCAAATGGATATTAATATTGGTGATCTAAATAGCTATCCCTGTTCTACAATCAGATTAGATTTTAAACAAGCAAATCCACTCAAATCAGACAAAATTACTCCCAAACTAACCCTAAATGCAGATTTAACACTATTCATGCCACAAGAATATAATCGAGATTAGAGAAGAAGTCGAAGCTCGTGAGCACCTTGATCACAAGGACACCTCTGATTAGGCTGTAGTGGGTTTCTTTGCTTGCCTATCCTCAATCCAAGATCTAATCAATCTAGCATCAAGGAGATGAAATTAGTTGTCACGCGTAGGTTTGTTCTCATGAGAGCAATAACATATTTCAGATTTTAGCATGAATGGAAGATCCACATCTAACTCTAACATCCATTAACCCTAAGCATTAACACTACAATCACTAACACTAAGACCCACAATGAAGATAGCTTACTCTTTCTCTCTCTCTCCCTTTTTGTCTCATAAAAAGTTTAAGAACATGCAATCCCAATAACAATCAGATCCAACAATTAGCAAACACAATAAAAGCATAAAAGATGGAGGAAAAGTGATAGAAAGCAAGGACATTCATAAATCTATTTCACAAGAGAACCCATTTGCTTTATTGGAATGAAGATATGTACATGTATAAGAAACTCAATTTGGTCCCTTTTTTATAGTAGCGAGGAGGACCCTGGCCTCTGAATCCTATTGGTCCATTTTTGCCTCCCTAACCATTCAAATTAGAAAAGAGTGGAAACCATCCAAAATTCGAGGGAAACCCAACTTTATTCACTAACTTGACATTTAGGCCCTACGACATTAAAAGTCCCACAAAAAGGCCTAAAGTCCTTTTATTGACTTTTTGATTAATCAAATAACTATGTGATCATCGGGTTGGACTTACACACGCAGAGTGCCAGATCCCTCTCACTTATTAACTAGGGTTAGGTTTGCCTTGGGATCCGCAAACCCTCCAACATAGGCTCTCTAGAGCAGTATGGAGAAGCCGAAGAAACCGTTCAGACCTAAGAGGGAGTTAGACCAAAAACATAATCGAGATCGGCGTCACCAAAGGCAAATGGAAGAGCAAATGCAAGCCAAGACAAGAAGATGGTGAAAAGAAAGCATGCGTGAGATGTAAGCGAGAAGGCCACAAGAAAGGTATCCATTGCCGAAGATCAAATGTATCCATTGCCACAAGAAAGGTTATGTAGCTATGGACTGCTACTAGAATCTAAGGAATAAGCAGCCTCAAGGCAAATGGAAAATCCACAAGAGTTTGTCTTACGTGGAGGAACCCGAAAGCTTCAAAATGGGTGAAGAAAGGACGACGAACCATGGTAATGTGACAACCTACCTATGTGCAGATATGTGTGCAACCTCAACATTTGACACACAAGAGGTCATCTTCTATTCAGGAGAAATCTCTCACTTTGCTACATCCAGACACATCATGGTTGACTTTCACAGCACAGATCCATCCAAATATATAGTTCTTGGAGACGAATAAAGACACCAAGTGAATGGCACTAGTTCGCTATGGCTCAACATGAATGACAAGGACCGAAGATTGGATGACATTCTGTCCGTACCCACATTGCAGCAAGACTTGCTCTCAATTGCAAGAATAGCAGACGTAGGAATGCGCATGACACTTTCCAACGAAACATGCAACGTCATTGACGTCGACACCAGTACACTCGTTACACAAGGAAGATGAAAAGGCAACTTGTATCATCTAAAGGTGCGCCTACCAACAGATCAAACACACCAAGCCCATGAATCTGCAGACGTTCTATGCCTTGTATCAGGCAAGCCAGCATGGAGCAATCACAGGAGTAAGCATTAGGAGGAATGCAACCAACTCGACGTCATGTGATGTGTGCATGAAGGGAAGATGTCATGTACTCATTTCACTAGAGAAACAACAAAGCTTCTAGAGTTAGTACATTTGGACATCTGCGAACCTTCAACGTGATCTCTGGAGGAAGCTCAAAGTATCATATCACCTTCATCGATGACTATAGCAACTTCGCAATAGTCTACTTCATACATAACAAGTCAGAAGAACTTGACAAGTTCATAGAATACATGAACTGGGTAGAAAAGTGGACAAGAAACAAAGTCAAACAAATCAGAATTGATCGTGGTGGAGAATACATCTTGAATCGCTTTGCTAACTTCTGCAACAATCGTGAAATCCTTCATACAAGGACTGCTTCCTACACACTACAACACAATGGTGTTGCTGAAAGGAAAAATAGGACTATCATGAAAGTCGCGAGGTGTATGATGGCCTATTCAAAAGCACAAAGAGTGATATTATGGGCTGAAGCAGTAGCTAGCCGCCTACATCCAGAACATGATCGACAAATTTGGTGTTCCTCACATGACACCACACGAACTATGGTGGGGTAGAAAGCCCAATCTGACGCATGTTCGGATCGTTGGCTGTGTCGCTTATGCACATGTTCCATATAAGCTTCGAAAGAAGCTCGATGAGAAAGTCGAATTAGGATACCTCGTCGAGTATGACAATCGTTTCGTCATACTACATGATCTGCATGCCAAAGACCAACCAAGTGAAGACCGTCAGAGACGTCAAATTCAATGAAACTAAAACAATGGCCAATGATGGTTTTGCTATTTATGAATTCTTAGGATGAGCTAGGCATAGAAATGCTAGGCGATGTCCAAGAGTCTGCTAGTAAGCAAGACTGTCTAATATAATTCGTGAGAGACATAGTATCTCTTACGCCAATGCGTTGGGTGGGTTTGTCACACAACGCTCAAGAAAAGATCATTGATAATATAGTAGCTATAATGCACATGTTTTTCTTTATCTTGAATGATATCGAATGTTTGATGTCTGATAGTTGTTAGTACATGTTCAACTATTTACTCTTATTCAGCACACTAGCTCATTCTTGTTGAATGCTTAAACAAATTAGTAGGTCAATAGTGTCTGTCTACACTCTGGAAGATTGTATATCTGATCTAGCAGCAGTAGCCGCCAGTCATAATCAAATTCTATCTGAGTACCATGAACTCGTTGTTCGTGCTAAGATACACATCAGTTGTATCAGAGCAATCGAGGTTTCAAGTCAGTTTCGTTTTGTGCAACAATCACCAAATCGACCTCCTTCCTTTTTTTCAATAGCAAAAACTTAAAAAGCCTCAAAATGATGAGATATTGAGAGATTATTCCATAAAGAATCACTTACTTTTTTGGAAGAGAATAGTAAATGTGTTGGACAAGGAGGAGCCCAAATCTTATAGTGTCATGAAAACACTTGTGAAGGTGACCCAGAAGAAAAAAATGTCAGCAATGTCGAGCACAATTTTTTTGATGTACTAAAAAAATATTTTTACTAATAGAAAAATCTCTTTGTTTTTCAGGGACTGTTAGTTTCGGTCCAGGATTGCTCTAGTCTAGAAATTTGACAACTCAGAAAATCTAGAACCTTGTCAATTGGAACAGTCAAAAAATTCAGAAGAATTGACATGACGATAATTTACAGTTGTTCAAAAATCTAGGAAATAGAAATAGAAATCAGGCACTCGAAGACGAGAATTGGACATGTGGACACAACAAGTATTTGTGAATTTGTGGCACAAAAAATTCAGTTTTGCGGTGGTTATTAGCGAGAAGGACCGATAAATGAAGAGTTAGGTTAAGGCCCAAAAGCCCCCCACCTTAGCATGGATAAAGTTTTTCAAGAGAAGATGAAAATGGAACCAAAACTTCGCTTTCCACAAAAAATAACCAATCAATAGGTACTGAAACAAGTAGGCAGTAATGGATTACTGGCCCTTCATAGACCTTCAACAATAGGCACATGGGCTAGGGCTACTAAAATGTCAACATTTTTGTGGTCGAGGATTAGGAAAATTATGGACAAGATTCACCTTTTTACATGTGTCAAAAATTCAGTGGCGAGTACAAAGACATAAAAGTATATTAGGGCGCACTCACAAGAGGACAGAGATGATGAACTCTTCTTCACAAAGTGTTGTGAGAAACAATAGTCGAAATTGTATGATATATTTAGTAATGGTTCCCTGGACACTTGCTTGCATCTACAAATGAAAGGGCCCTGAATCACGAAGAAGTTGATACTTGTATATTATGTTCACTTTCAAATTTAAGTTATAGAACTTTAAGCTTTCCACCCAACTTTAGGTTCCATACACTGGAGTGACCGCCTATCCACGTTAGGAATTATTCCGATTTCCTTATACATGACATGGACATAACAACTTGTTTCTGTATTATGTATGTACGATGCCTTGATTGAAAGAAATATGTAGTATCCTCCCTTGTTGTAGAAATGTGTTGCTATGCATGTTTCTACCACCAAGTTATGGAATTGCACTTAGGAAGACCAACTTCCAAGTTCATTCATGGCTTGTCACCTTCTTCTTCCTTCCCTCTTGGTTGTAGCTCACAGATTAGGTGTTAGATCCATATCATGGGTCTTAAGCCACCGTAGGTAGGATTTTCCTTTACGTTAGAAGCGTTGTAACCCAAAGAGGCCAAGAGCAAACAAGGGTATAATGCCCACAAATAGCCATGACGAAGTAGGAGTAGATTAAGTTGGATTCTCGGGCATTTTCTAGGATTTATTTATGGTTTCAATCCTCCGAAAGAGGGCAGCATGGAGGAATTCTGACAAACTACCGCTCCCTTGTTCGTAGCGACATAGTTTGTCTTTAGATCACATATTCCTCATTGGATCGAATATCCACCTCTCTATACTACAACGGAGTCGGTCCTTCCTTTTTCTTGCCCATTGCACTCTAACAAGGATGAAATCTAAAGCATAGGTGGCAAAAATAAGGGTAACACTAATACCGAGCTTATCAACTTGTCTACTCGCTAATAATAATAAGGACCCATTTTTTAGGCCTTATTGACATAAAAAATTCTATCTCTAAGTTGAAAATTCATTTTGGCCTCAAAATTGCCAAATTAGATCAACTTAGCTTGTTGACATTTTTCACAATCCACAAGTAATATGCATGGAAGGCTGCAAGTCGATAGACTCACCTATGGATCATGATAGCTTGATGACTCCAAAACTGCTCCTCTGTTTCTCGAACAGACCTTTGTCTAAGGCCTTTGTGAAAATGTTAGCAACCATCTCCTTCATTCCAATGAAAGTAGTTCGCAACATCTTCTTCCCAATCAGATCCCTTATCAAGTGGTACTTGATTGCGATGTGTTTCATCCTTGAGTGAAACACAGGATTCTTTGTCAGATGTATTGTGGATGTATTGTCCATCTGTGAAATCAGAGGTTCGTTTCTCATTTCGCCTAGTTCGTCAAGGAACTGTTTGAGCCAAATGATTTCATTGGCCATCTTTGCTGCTGCTACGTACTCTGCTTCGCAGAATGACTGAGCCACAATGGTCTGCTTCTTGCTGAACCAGAGAATTGCTGCTCTTGATGCGATGGTACATCCTCATGAGACACTTTTGCAGTCATCCTTGAGAGATGACCATCTAGCATCATTGTATGAAAGCATCTGGAACCCTATATCACGAGAATAACATAATCCAAAATCCTTCGTTAATTGAAGGTATTGCAAGATTCGTTTTGCAATCTTCCAATGAGTCAGTTATGAATTGGCTCATCCTGAACACGACATAAGCAATGTCAGGACATGTGTTATTTGCAAGATACATTAGTGATCCAATTAGCTTCCTGTATGGGGTGTATGCTGCATCAATTCTCTTTCCTCTTCAGTCTTCGAGCAATCTTCATTTGTCAGGATTGTTCCTGCAAGCATTGGAGTATTTGCTCCTTTGTAATTCATCATCCCGAAATCTTCTAAGATCTTTTGGGTATATTTGGACTGATGAAGGTACAATTTCCCTTCCTCATAGTCTCTGTCAATCTGTAAGCCAAGATAACATCTGGCTTCTCCTAGGTCTACAATCTCAAACTGTTTCAAAATGTCATACTTCACCTCAACAATAAGCTCTTCACTTTTGCAGAGCATCAGAGTGTCGTCCACATATGTAGCTACAATGATGATCTTCCCATCTGTAATTCTTACATAAACATTGGAATAAGCTATTAGTGGTTTGAATCCTAAGGATTTCAGGGCTTGATCTTTCCAGTTGGCTCTCTACCAAAGTCTTGAACTCCTTGAAGCGAGTAAAAGCATCAGATTTCTTCTTCAAGAAATAAATCCATGTCCTCCTAGAGTAATCATCTATGAAAGTCATAAAATATTATGCTTTCCCCAACGACATGGTCTTCATTGGGCGGCACAGGTCGCTGTGAATAAGTTCCAGCAGTTTCTTAGCTCTTGCAGCTCCACCTTTCTTGAATGTCTCCTTGTGATGCTTTCCCATGACGCATCCCTCACATATCGCATGATGATCATCTTGCAATGCTGGTAACCCTATTACCATCTTCAGCTTCGCCATCAATCTCAAGCTCCCATAGTTCAAATGACCAAGTCTTCTGTGCCAAAACTTAGATTGAGATGTTGTTGAAATAGCCAAACCATATTCTGCTGGTTTTGCAACATCCAATTTATAAAGGCCACAGTTACTATCTCTATAACCCTTCGCCACCACTTTATGGTTGTGGTTCATTCATAAGGCATCCATCCTTGACAAATTCAACCTTAAGATGTTGATTTGCCATTACACCAACAAAAAGCAAACTCTTTTTGAGTCCAGGAACATAAAGCACATTAGGGATGTTCTTGATTTTACCATCAGAAAATTGCACAGGTACATTGCCCACACCCTGTATTTGGCATTCCTCTCCATTGGCTTGAGTGACCTTATCCCCATCATGGATTGGTGAGAATTTTTCAAACCAATCACGTTTCTTGGTCATATGCCTTGTGGCGCCTGAATCTATGAACCATCTGGCACCATCATCAACTTGGGATGCCAATGTCGATGAGAAGACACTTGTCTCGTTATCTTCTCCATCATCTTTGACAATGTTGCCTTGTTGAGTTATTTTTCTCGCCTTTATGTCTGCTTTCTTCTTGTAACACTCGCATGCCCAATGACCCGGTTTGTGGCAATAGTAACATTTGCCTTTCTTCTTCTTTTTTCCTTTTGATGATGACTCTCCCTCGTCATCATCATCCTTGGATTTCTTAGGAATCCTTTTCCATCCTTTCTGCTTGCCTTTAGCAAGCAAGGCTTGATCCTTCTGTGGGGTTTGCCTTGACTTCACCACTTCACGACGCTGCTCTTCTGCAACATAATTTCGTGGAAGTCTTCAAAAGTAGGCAATCTCTCCCTCGAAGCAATGCCGCTCACAAACATCTGTAGCCTTTCCAAGACACCACTCATTGTGGTATGTACCAATTCAACGTCCCTAATTGGTTCTCCAATTTCCACAAGTTGATCTCTTAGCTCCTTTATTCTTGTGAAGAAAGATCCCACTGATTCACTTTCTTCCATCCTTGCTGCGTTCAATCTCGACTTCAAGAACATGGCCCAAGCTGGATTGCAAGTTTGAAATTGCATTCTAAGAGCTTCCCAAGCTCCCCTAGCCGTCGTGGCATCACTAATATGAGTGATTACATGGTCTTTCACTGAAAGATTGATTAAGGACAATGCTCTCTGCGCCTTTTTATCAAAGGCCCTCATATCACCTGGAGTGGTATTTGGTCGGATTTCAATACATGCCACAATCTTCCATAACTCTTTCTCCATCAAAATGCCCTTCATTTTGAATTTCCAGATGTTGTAGTTAGAAGCCCCATCAAGTTTGCTTGCATCGCCCAAAATTGCCTCATTGATGTTTGTCATCTCCAAACTGCTTGAAACTCCACCTGTAGGCCATAAAGTGTATGTCGAAGCCAACCGTGATGTCAGAAATCAATAATAATGACCTGCAATTTTTGGCTTACCAGGCCACTCGCCGCTCTTTCGCCAAATTGAAAGCCAAACTGGCGTCGCTTTCCGAAATGCTTCTCATCACCAACTCCCAGCTACCTGCCCAGTGGAATGGTGAAATCACTTCTAGTGCGCTCCGAACACTTTCTCCGCGGCAATCACTCTATTTTGATGTATCGTACTTGCAGGTACAGTCAGGGTGCCCTTTGTTTGGAGGCTATAGCCTTTCATTTGGGCAATTTGGGTTTTTGAACTGTTTCTTCAGTGTGAAGAAACTTCACCTTTCACAAACTTGGGACCCAACAATTATTTCAGTTTGAAGATTTTTAATGAAGTTGCAATGCACCGCGCATCCAGTCCCGTGACCTCCCTCACGCCATCTCTGATCTTCTTCATGCTGATTTTCAGCGATGGCCAACCTACTGATCACCCTTTCACTTCCAATGCTCCACGGCCGCCCACGGCTTCTTACAGGCTGATTCTCCTTACTAGGGCACCCTTGTCTAGCTCGTCACAGCCACAAAAACAGATTTGTATTGAGAGAAAAGAGCTTTATATATATATATATATACATACGTACGTGTGCCATATTGGTGATATGTAGGGCAAAGCAACGCGCCCATACAATTTGACATTGTGAGATAAGTACACGGAACAAAAGCATGCTCTCTAATAGGGTAGGCTGAGAGAATTTATTTTTGCTTATGGGATATAATAGGCAAAACACTTGCCATTGAGTAGAGAGAGGAACTCCAAGTGGAGAATAATACATTTGAAGGTCATGAAATTGGGCCAGGCCCAAAGTGCTCTCACATGCCATGCCCTAACACAAGAGACAGCGACCTGACGTGTCGTGCTCATCTAGAAACTGTGACCAAATATAATATTATATTTATCGGATCGATCGGGGAGCTTCTGCTCTGCTCTGCCTGCTGCTGCTGCTGCTTGATTTTCGCCATCGCCAATGGTGCCGCTTTGTCTTCCTTGTGCTGCTGCTGGCGTGGGGCGCCTGAGCTGGTGCGCTGGTGATCTGACCATAGTCAAGAAGGGAGCCTCCATTTCAATCGTTCCTGAATTTGGATCGGGTTTTTGGCGGGGCTACAAATTTGCGAGCTGCTTACAATTCACCATGTCGACGCAAACTAGGAAAACAGGAATTGTGGCGTCGGCTTCGCATGAATCGATTGCTGGAACTGACCAGGTTCTTACAGTTGCCTGTCAGAATATTAAGAAGATTGAAGGATTCTGTAAATTATTTGATCATCTGTGACTGTTCGTTAACATTTTTAGTTGCATGTATGCTTTTCCTAAGCTTTATGTAACATACCACTACCTTTTAAATTGAATTTGTGAATTTAGATATATTCCAGTCTCACAAACACATATATAAAGCCCAAAGTATTCTGTGAAAGGTCAGATCACTTAAGTTGAGATGAATTATGACTGTGCACATTAGAATGAACCAAATAATTAGAAAGGATTGTAATGTGAGCATTGGTGACTAAACCACCCAGGTTAAGTTCTATAGCTTTCCATGCCAAAAAAAAACCATTATCCTCAATGTTGACATTTCTGGACTTTTGTAACTGAATAGCACAGCAAGGGCCACATTGGAGTGTGATGAAAGATCTTATTGGGGTCTCACCTGGCTTCTTCAAGAGGATGCCCTTCCCACTACTAGCGCAGATGCCTCAAAGGGCACTAGGACTTGAGCAGTTTTCCCTTACCTAGCCGTGCCCACACAAATCTATCACATAATTAGCTCACAAAAAATATCCATCCACCCATTTGTGCTTTCACCGTCAAGCAACACATTGCCTCAATCACACCCCACCAAATTTGGTTGACAACCCTTCTAGCTGAACGATCGGCAACAATCCCGCACCGACAGCTAACCACCCATGCTTGGCACTCAAATTCGAGCAACATCTTTGTATCAATGGTTAATCCGTACAGTTCAAATATGTCACCCCACATCCCACAAGGCATAGACCGTGCTTTCACCTACCTAGGTAGCACGTTGCCTCATCTATCTTACGTGCATACAATGCTAGGCCCGAAACCGCGAGAACTGACCATGCTTTCTCCTCGAGGGCAGCACCTTGTCACATCGAGAAACCCCTGTTCTGCCGACCACATCGACCGTGGATGCACCCGTGCTTACACCTTAGGCAACACCTTGCAGAACAATTGTCTTGATGAGTCCCAAAAAGTGGCCATTCCCGTAATACTTGCATAGTTGACGGGCTAGTTGGCTCTGATACCACGTGTAGCGCAGGCATCCCAAAGGGAGTCGGGAACCACGACTTAGCGTCTCGGCTTTCAACACTTGTCGTCCGACCTCACTTGACAGCAGCCAACTAGAGCTCGTTCCCCAAGAGCTTAACCCAGTTCACATTCACACAAGGAACACTCAGAACCGCAAGTTGCGATAGATATGAAGACAACCAGTTTTTGGACCGAATGATCCTAACAGCGTACCGCTAGCGTCCGGGGACACCAAATCAAAAAGATTTGAAATGGCCTTACAACTGGCGCTTTTACCGAAGATTGAAACCCAGAAGGTAATCGGAGTTAATTTGAGAAGGTTAAATTTCAAGTGTGTGACCGATCCTAGTCTCCGGGGCGTTGGCATGCCAAGGCTAGTGCCAGGACAACATTCCAGCAAGGGGAGTTGAGACTTGGTTGGAGCTCACCCTGAGTCGCAACCCACATCCCCCTATAGTTAGGGTGCGATTTGCCACATCCCCTCATACCAAGTGCTTCCTAGGCTTCTTTTGATTCAGGGAGCTCACCCAATTTTTCATGTTAGCTGTTTAAAGAAATGACTTGGTGGGAAGGATGGTTTGATTCAGGAAGATGAGCTTGTTCAATTAGAGGATCTGTCAACCTTTGTACCTTTGGGGCCACAAGCCATGGTTGACATACGTTAATGTGGACGCAGAAACTGGGAGGTGACTGAGTACTTGGTTTGTTGGAAAGGCAGTTTTGACGATGATGACACTTGGGAAAAGGAGCAAGACATTAGGGTTAGATTCCCATATTTCCTTCCTTCGAAGAAAAGTCTTTTATGGGGGGAGAACGTTTTGGACCCAACCCCTTGGGTCCCACACCTTACTTGAAACCGAACGTTGAATTGGGGCTTGTTGACTTGACTAGTGACTCATGGACCACATGTATGCCACTTCTCGTGATCAGAGATATGTGAGACTCCTACCTTGTTAGTATAGAAGGGGAGGAGATCTTAGTGACCATTCATTCTATCTACCTAGGAGAAGGTGGATGGTAGTGCACATGTGAATAGCCAAGATGAGAGCTAGCAAGGGGTAGGAGATGGGACTCGCTCTGGGACTTTGGGGAGTGTCATCTAGTCTTTTGGGAGCATTTTGAAGACTTCCAAGCCGGCTTCATAACACTAGGCATTTGTTGCAAATGTACGCCACAATGTGTCTTTTCCATAGCCAATTGGGCCTGCTCTTGATGGTCGATTAGGATTCCATCAAGCTTTTATATCTTGACCCCTTGATCGTTGGCATCCACTCTTCCCCTTTTTGTTTCTTTTCCAAACAGTGCATCCCCTTTTCTTTGACCTCACTTCCATGTGATAGTTTCCAACGTTTCAAGTTAGGAACAGCCTAAAGTTGAAGTATTATATTAATCATCCCTTGTATCAAGTTCCTAGGAGCTTGAACTTTTGTAACATCTAACTTGAACTAGTTCGTAGTTGGTGTTTTATAAAATTTGGAGGTTTACTTTGAAACTTATTATCTCAAAATGAGGCATAGTTGCATGGACGATTCACGAATCGCTGTAAAAAAAACAAAGAATCGATGCGTTTTTTTACAAACAAAAATTGCAAAAAGAAACTAAAGTTTACGTTCGCGCAACTATGCAATGAGGTAGTTGTTTGAATAATCGAAGCCACCTAGAATAGGCATGGAAGCAATTGAAAACTTGCACTACCTTGAGACAATCTAAGTATCTCCAATCTCCTTTCACATTGTGTTGTGTGATGACCAAAATTCAAGTTTTCAATCTTGCAATCTGGTGATTATTCTTTGTTAAGCTAGTCATTTTTTCAATTATAAAATAGGATGTATAAATAGACTTGTCATGCATTAAATTGTGGGATATCCATCATTTTTGTTGAACTTTAGTCGCTTTCAACGTTCAATCGCCTTTAACCACTATCTTGTCTTGTGTGTAATATGTTATGGTCTACTTTACATAGTGTTAGCTATAGTTGTTTGGGCTTAGCTGCAAATTGCAATAGATGGAGCACAATAGATTGAGCTCCCCCTCACTGGGAGGTCTACTTACGTGCTCCGGACTTAATTTTGAATAGACATTACAATTTCTTTACACCAAGTCTCTTCATCATTAATCTTTTGTAGATTGGCCGATGTAGAAAAAGTGTCTGTGACATGGTATTTAAAAGAAAATTAGATTTTGCCCTTGGCGGTCATCACTTGCTAACATTATTTTACAGTTGGTTCTCTTTCGTTGTCTTTGAACTATTCAATGTAAGCTATGATGATCATCTACTCATTTTATAAATGTAGTGCCTTAAGCTTGTGTCAATTTTTGTGCAGAGACAATGGGTCCTTCTAAGGAAAACTTTAGGAGCTTGGGTTAAGCCTTACCTTGAAAAAAATTCTTTAGTTGTGGCTGCTTTGAATCTCATAAGTGCTCATGATGGGAGCCCTGTCACTTACGACCATGTTGCATTTCGCACATTTGGGGTACGCACGCTTTGAAATTTCAAGTACCTTGTACATATTGATAATATAAAATCTAACTCACAAAAACCTTGCTACTCGCTTTCTTTTTTCGCTTGTCAAACTTGTGATAGCCATTACAATGTTATAGTCGATTTTTGATTGAAATAATGCATAGATGCAAGAAGCTTGTCTCCAATCACAGCAAGGAGGCCATTTGCTTTCCTCACGTTAGTTTCTATTGCTGACATACTGCAACAGGTAGATGGATGCGGGATTGATTCTATAGCTGATTTCTTCATGGATTTTGGATACAGAAAGCGAGAACAACTCTTTTTTCCTGGAAAGAAGTTGAGAGCCTTCTGGTACTCCCCACCTGAGCAATTTCTTGATGTTGCAGGAAACGGAGTTGATGGCCCATTGCCTAGAATATTTGTGTCAGAAATTCTTGTAGAAGAGCTCAGTGTTAGAGCTCAGGTACATATACCATAATATTGTATCACATTAATGTAGTCTTCTGATAATATCATTGAATGAGTGCTTTGAGTCAAACTTGCAAATTCTATTTTCAAATGTTTTTTTAGCAAGTTCAAATACTTCACCTCATAGTTCTCAAGAACTGTACCGAATCATTTCCTAGGAATGGATCTGTACCGTTCCTAAGGTACCGTAGGAACAGTTTCTAAAAAAAAGCAAAAAAAAGAAACCTATTATTTGAAAATAACTTTCTTTTGGGTAAATTCGTTCAAAAAAATGATTAGATTTTGATGTTCATGTTTGCAAGTTGTTTGGGAACAAGAACAAGAACAGGAACAGGAATGGAACTTAGGCTTGGGAACAAGAATAGGAAGGAATAGGAACATGATGCCCTAGGAACTTAGGACAAGGAACAAGAACATGAACTTAGGAATAGGAACAGGAAGTCCTAGGAACTTAGGTTCAACATGAATAGAAGCCCTTTTATTTTCACCCATGGACTTAGGAACTTAGGTTTTAATAGGAGCCCTAAACCTTTTTTTTACGCATGAACTCGGGATTTGTTAGGAATGGGAACATGATTAGATATTTAGGAACAGCCTCTTGGACCTTCATAAGTCATAGGCATATTAGAACAACCACAATTTTCTCAGGACAAGGTGGTACATAATATCATGTAGACCATGCTTTATTATGCCCAAGATAATTTAGGGATACAAAACATAAAGAAAGCTTATAAAACATTGTCATTTTCAACCAAAATGATGTATCCCAAAATGCTCCAAAACGAAAAAGTTATAAGCAAACTGTATCAACATCAAACAACATGAAATAAGAGGTCATAGAATCCAACACCTTGATTTGTACATTTTTGAAATAATATCATGTCTAATATATATCTATTTGCGAAAATAGAATATATCCAATTTCACAAATTTATATTGAGAAGTCAGTGATGTCATAAGGTAAACCTTAGAAACAATATCATGTCTAATATAAACTATTTACGTGACCTTTTTATGAAACTACTGGACCTATGGTATGATGTATTTAGATAATGGAAGAATGATTTCAGATAAAGGAAGAAAAAATTGTATCTCAACAAATGTTGTAGATAGAAATGCAAAACATCTTTGTTAGTGTCAAATAAAAGGCCATCGGCCAATACAACAATGTCATCTGAGCCTCAGGCAATGTCCTCGACATGCTCAGGGCTATAGCTAGACCTATTGGATGTCGAGGGCTCATCGTCGGATAGGCGTATGGAGCCCTTGGATATGGTGTTGTCAAAGTGCGCAACTGGCTGTGATCTAGATCTGCTCCTACCCCTGCCTCTGCCCTTGCCCCTACCCTTGTTGGGTGGCCGGTTCTAGTGGTGGCCTTGATGGATGTTGTGGGTACAGTGGATGCATGTTTGAAATATATGTTTGCAATAGCAAATCTAACATCTATAAGATTTTAGACACATTATACATATTAAATTTTATATTTATTAGTATTATATCTAAAAAATGCCAAAAAAACAAAAGTTGCCTATTCTTTTGGAAGGGACCCGGTTCAGAACCACGATTCATGTTGATTCATCCTTTGAAAAGGTTGATTCTGAGCTGGGTGGAAACACTAGCTGGGCTGGAGCCCTAGAGGGATCAAGTCCATGTATGGGCGTCTGCTTGGGCCCCTGGAACCTGTACATTTACGAGCCACTATCAATAAAGCATAATTTGTAATTTGATTAAATACAATACAACTCAAATGCATGCAAATCATACCACAAACTGGATTCAAAAATTGTTTATAATCAAATTATAATGACACACTTGAGGTGGTCGAGATGATCTATAATATTCTTGAGATAAAGTCTTCTTAACTTTGACGATTTGCTTAGGATTACTTCCTGTGATTATCATATCATCAATATAGAGTGTTAATAAGGATTTCGCCCTCTTTATTATATAAAGGTTGGGATCAGCCTTACTCTTAGTGAAACGTCGGAAAAGTAGGTAGTCATCCATTCTTGATAGACATTGCAGTCTGTAGAGCTTGCAGTCTGTAGAGCTTGGTTCGAATCCTTTTTCGATAAGGAATGAGTTGATTCTATGAAACCACGCTTTCGAAGATTGTTTCAGGCCATAACTCCATTGAGGGATGCTATTTGTACATCTAAATGATGTACCTCAAGGTTGGCTGCAACAACAAATGATAGCAGTAATCTGATAGAGGAGTGCTTGACTACTGGGCTGAATGTTCGAAGTAGTCAATATTGGGAATATGTGAAAATTCCTAGCCACCAGTTGAGCCTTCCTTTTGTCGATGCTACCATCTGCCTTATATTTGATCTTAAAGATCCATTTGCAGTCTATAATCTTTCTGCCTGCAAGCAACTTAGTGACAGTCCATGGATTGTTTTTGATCAACGAGTTTCCTCTTGAAAGTTGCATCCTCCTCATCAGATGTATCATTTTCAGGAGGAGGAGGAGGAGATTTTTCTTCTCCTATTGTGAAATCCTATAGATCTAACATAACCAAAATTTTCTTGAATTAAAATTTCTAAACCATGTAATTTTTACCATCTAATTTGGAACTTTCACCAAGGGAAATATAATTCTCCCTTTTCAGACATGAAGTATATGTAAAAATCTTCCTAGAAAGCACACAAAAAAGATTAGAAAAGACCTTATAGGCAAAATCTGAAACCAGATTTGTCTTCTGCTCCTTTTGCGGCCTCTAGAGAGAGAGAGCATCTCCATAACTTGCTGAATTTCTGTTTCAGCATGTGTTATGAACATATTCACAGATATTGGTATTAAATGAAGAACAATGGCTAAAGCCCTGCAAGCATTAGTAGAAGCATACAAGAGATCTCCCACGAAGAGCCCAAGCAATACCTGTTAGAGGACATAAAGAGATTACAATCAGATTCCTAATGACTAAATGAAAGCCCTATATATACTATCTAGAGGCCCTTAGTGGAACCTTCTAGAGATTAGTGTATTACCAGGAATGCACCATAATAAAGGGCAACCGAAACAGGAACGGGTGCGGCAAATAGGGGTAAGGCCCAAGGGAAACAAAGGAACCAAGGACAACTATCAGCAGCATCAAGAAAAATGATAACTAGTACCAAGGAATAAACCTTGCAAGTCGAACTGGGAGAAGAACGATAAGCTTGGCGATACGAAGCAACCATGAAATCCCTTGTAGAACGAAGAGACCAGAATCGCAAAGCTCAGCAGGAAGAGCCTCAAGAAAACATGTGGAACGGAGACGCGCAACCATCGGATAATAGGCCAACAAGGGCCCAAATACATTTAATAAGGCTTTACAAGGGTAACTATCCCTCAAGATAGTTATGTTAAGTTAAGGGCTTTGTCTATAAGTAGGCAAGAGACATCAATATTTGAATCTTTTGGCTCATTTGCAATGAGAGAGCTCTAAGCTTCCTCTTGTGAATGTGAGCTTTGGGATTTTCCATTGCTAGGTCTCATGTGCCTTATCTACATGAATCCATGCTCTATTCATTGCTATGTACTCATTCTTTCATGCCTAATGTAATTCCATGGAGATTTTCTTGTTTTTAGCTTCTTGGGCTCATGCTATCTTGAATGGTTTGTACTTTTCTTGCTACTAGCTCTAATTTCGTTGTTATTGCTAATTGCTTGGATTTGGCATGACATGCTCATCAATGTACAATCCAAAAAGAACTGGTGAAAGAGAACAACCCCAATGGTGCTCCAAATGTGCTCAGAAATGCCACTGCTATGTCGGAAGCCTGAAAAATGCAAAGTTTGGAGAAGATTGGATCTTAGTTGCTTTGATACCGAATGTAGGTGATTTCAAATGCTATTAGTTTGAATCTAAGATGCTAACAATCAAGAACACTTTCAAATCTGGAAAATAGTGGACAGCCATAGAACAACAATTTTCAAGAAAGAGGAAGCCAAAATCGAACAAATAAATCCCACACTGTTCTCCTAATGTGGAGAGATACAAATAGATGGGACATGGTAGATGTGAAGCCTCAAGAATGGAGAGCCAAACACCAGCAGCCTATGAAATTGAATAGCTTACAAATGTAACTCCTCATAAGAGTGAATATGAAGTGTCAAACTCCTATGGACTCTAAAGGCCATTTTTCGCATGGCCCCCATAACCTTACAAGGTGAATCAACAATAAAGCCCCCCATGGGTATACAACATTGGTAGAGTCTAAGCTTAGCATTAAACTTGACAGTAGACCATAGAAACTTGACATAAAGGTGCGGGTTTCTATTTCTGACATGTAATAGTCCTTGGTATCGTCGAATGGATCCGTATAGGAGCGGAACTGTACAAAAACAAAAAATCCTTTACTAAGGAATGGAACTGCTGTTCCTTAGAAACGGTTCCATTCTCGGTCCTATCCAAAAATGTTATGAACGGGTATCATTGCTTCACCTTCTTCAAGTTAGTCTGTCTTCAAATTCCAAAAACTAGGCTACATCAATATTATCTAAAGTATTCAAAAGTTCAAACACGTGCTTGACTGTTGGTCATTTAGAATGGCAATAAAGTAGAAAGAACAATAGCACCCGTGCTATGAAAGTTTTTACTGTGTCCCTTTTAATGGGTGACTGCTGAACTGCAGGAAATAATAAAAAAGTACACCGGGAATGCAGCCCCTGCTATTAAATACCCTGTATTGGCTGGCGTTCTGAACTCACTTCCTTGGCCGACTCCTCATTTTGCAGAATACCAGCAGTTAGCCAGGTTAGTGAGTCAGTTCATAAGTATCCATGTTTGCTATGTTGACAGAAGCTCCTGAACCTATTATCTGAGAATGTTTTATTAGATGGGAATGGCGTGTCAGTTATTTGCCAACTCTGGTTTAGTTTAGAGATGGACAGCCTGTTATAGCTTCCTCAACAGGTTCTCAGTTACTTCGCCGCATAACGAAAATTTTCACCTGCTAATTTGCTAGTAGTAATGTTTATGACCTTGCTCTTTTTTTTGGTGCATTTTATGAAGCTCCCAGAAGCTTTAATGGAAGCATTCGTGCTCAATAACTCAGAAACTTAGCAACAATTTGTGCTAGACATTATGTTCTGTGCCTGCTTATACACTTGGGATGATGCTGTCATGGGGTTGAACATAAAGGAAAAGGCATTTTCTGTTAATCATAGAAAAAGCCAAGTATCTGTTTTAAAGCTAATCATCTCAAAGACTCAAATCGATATTAGACCCGTGAGTAAATGAAAAGGCAAATTAGTCTTGGTAAATATGCAATCTGCTCCACCAGGATCATAAGATATGCAATCAAGAGAGCAGCCATCAGTATAATTTATGGAAGTGGTGCTCTGCTCACAGAATTCATGCTAGAATAATATCGTTATAAAAGGTAAGTTCTTAGAAAGAGGACCATGACCAAATTGTTAACCTGAGTGAGTCAGCAATGGAGCCTCTTTGTTATTTTCTCGCTTGTACAAGTTTTAACTCGATACACTTGTAGCCTGGTCATAGGGAATTGACAACTCGCATCTTGCATTTACAAACCTCTTCTCCTTTTGCTCTGTCTAATATGTTGAAGCATAAAGGCCGTTATATCTCAAGCTCAAGGATTTGAAATTTTTATGAAGCTGATGTGTCAAAATTGTGTTGTCACTGAGATACTAGAAAATACAGATCAATATCTTTGCTATTAACAGTCTAGACCCTAGAGTAGTTGGACATTTTATTTGTCCTTAAGTATAATGTTTTTCACCTGTCAGTTTCACTAGTGATTGCTCCTTGAAAGAACCAGCAAGCACATGTATCTTGATCTTGTCTCTTTTAGAAGCATTGCAAATCAGTTAATTATGCTTGAATTAGTTTTTGCATCTGATGCCGTTACTAGTGGATTTTACCTGATAAGCAACCAAATGGGACTCTTGCTGGGACATTTTGGCATACAAAATGTTAGACAAGGAAAGGAAATGGTATTGGACATTGTAATTTTGAGGCCCTCAATGTCTGTGTAACTTTACTTATATATTCTAGAAATCAGTTGTAAGCACACAGGAAAAGTTCCATCTATAGTTCAGCATCAAATTTATCTTCACATTGCAGTTTTTCTTCGATGCCATATTATGTGGAAGAGGATCATCTAGCCTAGACAGCTGTTTTATCATTGCATTTTACTATGTAAGGTCTTCTTGATGATGAAATTCTGTTTCTTACATGCAACTTATGTGATTTCTTATGGTCAGTGAATCCGAGTATGCCGCTTGGACTTTGGTAAATGGCTACACTTTGAATCATTTGACTGTGTCTGTTCATCGTTTATCAAAACTTCGAAAGATTGAAATGTTAAACCAGCTTCTTCTGGACCATGACATTAGGTTGAACACTGAAGGTGGCACTTTGAA
The DNA here is from genome assembly GCA_029204225.1 of Diphasiastrum complanatum. Lineage (NCBI taxonomy): Eukaryota > Viridiplantae > Streptophyta > Lycopodiopsida > Lycopodiales > Lycopodiaceae > Diphasiastrum > Diphasiastrum complanatum. The sequence continues at coordinate 11,871,148 of CM055107.1, read as the reverse complement.
AGGTATGACCTCTGAAGTTTATTCAAATCTTAGTTTTACCTAATCTTTACAATTTTGTTGAATGATCTACTTATAAATTGATCAATTTTCAACATTGTACTCCAATATCCTTTGGGAGGTGCCTGTAAACCTTTGAAAATTAATATCTTTATCCTTCGATTAACGCAATCACAGGGGAGCCTGGGTCAACCCACCATTCCAAGTTTAGAGTTCGTATAACAGGGATAAGGGTATAGTCCCAAGAATTGCCACTTGTAGCTATGCGAATGGATTTGAATCAACTGGAAATTATGGTAGGGGCCTGACTCAGACTAGGCAACTAACTCCCAACAGCTCATAGTATCATCCCTCTCTCATCCTCATCGTGTGTTCTCTATTCCCTCTCTTTAATGATTGAATGCAATGGTGTGCGTTTGATCTTTGACATGGTATCATAGCAGGCTATGGTTAAGAGCTACCAATCTGGCATGTAAGCTATCCCTTTTTCTGGGATAGAGAAAGATAGATTAATGAATAAAGAGAGAAAGATGTATTGCTGGTATCCTTCTTGCTCCTTGCAGCCCTTCTTTGTGAATTTTCTGTGAAGGATGACTTTGTTGTCTAAGTTCTTGACAATGTGCTACTTCTTTAGTTGTTAGGATACTACTATGGGACAGTGGTTAGCCATGTCTGATGTGATGTTTTACTTAACATTAGGGTTGATTTCATTGATCTAGCGTGCTAGACTTGTAGATAAGCTTCTATCTTTTTGGAAATATACCTTTTTTTTGGATTGACCAAGAAATGATCAAGCTATGATAAAAAAATGGCATTACTAGACATTTTAAGCTTGTTTTTGATCAAATCAATATACATTCTTATTTATTTTGTGTTCAACTGTTGTTACAGCAATCAGATATAAAGGGCATTGCATGCTAGTGATCCACTCCAATTTGGATCAATACTGTTTGAGTTATCTTCCATTTCTTTCAATTTTTGCTTATATGTTTTTTTTGAAGTTTTGAAGGGAAGGTTTTCTTCTTAATTGCTTGTGGCCTTCATTTTGAAAGTTTAGTGTATTTTTTATTCCCTTAAGTTCCCAAATAAATTACTTGCTCGACAAGCTACCTTGTTTGTGACCAGTTGGTCCTTAATGACTCATTTTAGTCATCTCAACCTTTTTCCAATCACATGTGACCTTTTGAGCTACAAAAAAAAGGAACACTCACTCCATTTTCAACATTGAACAATATGATGCAATATGCACTACAGTATGAACAAATATTTGTCAATCCAACAATCAAGCCCTTACTAAAATTTCAATTTTGTGTTGCATCACTCTTGAATCATGTTCAAATGCTGCATTGTCCATTAGTCCCTACCAATGTTGTGAGGAAGGGTGGACACCATACCAAAACTCTCCTTACAAAGGAACACTCATATGCAAACCAATCTATTAATACTCCTACAAGACTAGTGAATCAGCAAGATCATCAAGACGGAAAGCAGTTTCTATTGATGAAGTTTTGCAACAACTTTCATCTCATTCTCAAGGAATAAAGAGTTCTTATGGATCATAACTTTTATGAACATGCTATTAATGCATGTTTGACAAGTCAACCTAGACAATGGGATAATATGACTTAGTTGTTTCAAGGGCAAATTAATTGACAAAGCTACAATATTGATTCAAAGGAGATGGAATGGAGAAAGAATGAGAGATGAAATTGGAGGATGCTGGAAAATGCTAACAATTATACAAAACAAGAGGAAGAAAAGAAGAGGATAGTGGTTCGTGTATCATCCAAATCGTCAAATAAACAAACATGTAGTTAGGGTGCAAGTGTCAATGTTGTTCAAAGTGCACAACTGTATGAAAGGTTGAGGGAAATTTTATTGCATTGCCATCAAGACTTGCTGATTAGAACGTAGGTTTGGAAAAATATGACAAAAGAATACAAGGAATTTTTGAAAAAGCAATTGAATTATTGTCTTCACAAAGTCCAAAAACAATGTGAGCAAAAAAAGTATCACAAAGATTCTTGGAAAAAGAAAATAATCTATGGGCATGCGTCTCAGTTTCTTGATTAAGATCTTCATTAGCACTCGGATCATGGGATAGACCAACAAAACATAAGCTTTGCCTTTGATTCAATCATAGATTCAGAATCGCGATTCAGAAACGCGTTTTGGGATTTTCCCAGAATCGCGCAGAATCGTTTTTTTGTTAAAATTTTTTTTTAGGCAATATGGGTATCAGATGAAAGCTCTGATTGAGAGCATTATGACTGTGTAGTTTGTCGACTGTTTCAGGTGTGAAACACCAAAAAGTGTGCTTTTACTCAGGGAGTTGGAAGGCCAAATCATGAAGAGGCCTTACCGTCAGGGCCGGGGGGGCGTTGCCCCCCAAACCCCCCACCGGACCCCTTGTTTCTCGGGGGGCTACCGCCCCCCGAACCCCCTGTTTCCCGGGGGACTACCGCCCCCCGGAACCCGTAGGACTTCCTGCTATATAGACACTGTAGATAAAAATGCTACCGCCCCCCCGTAGATAAAAATGGGGTCCAAATGCGCGCCGAGAAGGGCCCAATATCTATGCCCCCAACTGTATGCACATTGCATTCACATCTCCAGTGAAACGATTGCAAAAGTGATCATCATCTATACCGTTGATAGCCCAAACTGTAGGATTAACATTTACTGAAAACCAGAGCAAATGACAACCAGGTAGCTACTAGCCTACTGAAAATAAGATCTATTTGTGCCTCATCTACTGCACTTCTGAGAGGCAAAACGCTGGTTTGACCATTGATCCCCTAAAAAAATTTCAGCCATAAGCTATTTTTCCAAAAAAAAATTTGTTTCTTTTTTTTTGCGAATCTGGGTTTAGAATCGCGATTTGCGAATCGCGGACCCAGCGAATCGTGATTCGCTGCAACTATGGATTCAATCAACAATCAAGCAAGTTGATAAAGATGATTATTCCGAAAAGTAGATAAAACTTTTATGGAAGCAAGAAATCTATGCTAAGGTTCCTCATCACGATGTTGAGTCAACGCTATGGGATGATATTGTTTCATCTTCACATGGGGTGTATATTAATAACGGATTGGAAAGTTGTGTCAAAAGAACCTATTTTTCGTTTGCTCCCAATTCGACACGGAGATTGAAAAAGGTATGTTGATTAACGAAGATGCAAATATTTTGATGATAAAGATATATCATATTTTCACTTGATTTTTGTGTCCACTCTCATTTCCATACCTTCAAGAATGTTATTGTTGTTGTTCCTTGTTCTCATTTTGGTAACTTTTGATGTTAAACTCTTGACAAAAAAACCTCAAAGAAGTATGAATGTAACAACACGTTTAAAAAGTAGTAGAGCTGGTTTTACAGTGCCTACTTACAATAAGAAAGCTTTGACATATTCTTCTCCAACAAGAAATGCAGAAATGCAAACAAAACTAGATCTAACTCTAATAGAGAAAGCTAGAGCCAAGACCAAGAAATTGTGGCTTTCTCCTTAAAAATTAAATTAAGTGTCCATCTTTTAAGAGAATAAGCCACTATGTAATGTGGATCCTAACCCTCCTATGCTAGAGAGTCTTCAATACTATGTTATGAACACAACATCACATAGAGCATCACACAATACAGTGATTGACAACAAATCAAAAATAATATAACAAAGCCAACTAAGATCATTGGGCCCAAGCGATTACATGACATCAACAATGGATGGGATGCAATTAGCTAGTACTTTTTGGGTCTATATGAATCAAGGAGGCCCCAAGTGCAATAAAATATCATGTCGATATTTTGGAATATTCTTTCCATATTTTAGTGGGACATTCTAAATCTAGATTTATGCATTTGGGGGTACAAAAGGTCCTACTTTCAAGAGTTGAATGGAAAAAAACTTGCTCCTACCATAGTGATTATGTAGCTAATTTAGAGAATGCTCTATCATAGAAGCAGAGTTCCGGAACGCTGCGTCCGGGAGCGTCCCAGAACGCTCGTTCCGGGATCCCAGAGCGTTCCAGATCGGAACGTTGCAAAAAAAATTGTTTGCTTTTTTTTTAATTTTTTTTTGTGTTGGGGTGGGACGAATTAATGTAAAAAATATTGCAAACACAGTTTAGGTCTGTTCTTTTACTGGGTCGGAATATACATTCTAATTTCTCACATGATCTCTGGAATGCTGTGTTGAGAAAACCTGTAAATTTGAACTTGAGAACTAAGTTGGTACTGGGGGCTGTGGGCATGTGCAGAATAATTTGCTAGAACTAACAAATGGAAGGTGCTAGCATCACAGGCCCCGTACTGCCTACCCATATCGGGATTTCCTTGCCAGTGGCTTTATGCTGTGAAGCTCTAATATCAATTACTTGCCTAATCATTTAGTGTTGCATGATGCATCAAATGTCCTGTGGCTTTGGAGTTGAATTTGTCCTGGTGCTTATTTTTTTGATAGCCACTCAAAGCTCGTCAAAGCTCTTGGTTGTATTTGGATGCTCTATTGTTGTTTTGGGTTAAGTGGCAAGCCTCCCTCTGGCTAAAATATCTCATACGTACCTCTGAAATGCTCTATAGAAAGCTAACACAAGCAAATCAATTCTAGGAAGTAAAAATAGGTTCAAAGTGTACTTGATGAATACTTCCATCAGACCTTTTGTCTGTTCAGAGTCTGACATGTGAATCTTGCAAAAAAAAAATCTACAGGTTTTCTCAACACAGCGTTCTGGAACGGCATTCCGGTGCAACTTAGGGCTCTATGATGCTAAATCCCATATCTTGATTTTAACATGAATGTGAATGAGATCATATTTTCATTCAATGGTCTATTTTATTGATGAGCATGGGCTTTGCGCAGATTGAGAAAATATTGAAGCTTTGATTGTGTGGCCTGCCCTGTTTCTGTTCACAACTTGCCTTACTTTCTCCATCTTTCTACCCACCTTCACAAACTCTTTTCGGTTTACCCCTATTTGCCTTTGCAAACTTTTCTGCATGTGATTTTCATTCTCAATCTGTTCTTTCAACTCTTGAATTTTTTAACCAATCCTGCCATTCAGTTACATGATTTCTTAGCTTGAATATTGAAACAATCAAACATGACTTGTAACTTTCCTCTGAGTAGTTAGCTCAATCTTTCATGCAAACAAATGACCGATGAGGAAAGGATGCTTTTCATGTATGACAAGCTTGTTATATTTAAGTGCTTGGTAACACGAGCATGTTAAACAGGTGAAATAGAATGTCAATCTGCTTCTTTTGCAGACTTTTTTGAATATAGACTTTTACATTTAGCTGATAAAGAAGGTTAAAATATTTGTGGATGAACTTTGACAGTAAGCCCTGATGGAGGTTTGCAACAAAGCTCGACTGTTGCTGATTCTGCATCTTTCACTTTTGCTGATGGTGAGGTGAAAACAGTCCCTGCATCATATCTTGAATTTGCAGAACGTCTTGTGCTACCAAGATTCAAAAATATTCCTGAAAATGAGGTGAGCGATATATATTTATATATTTTTTCTTTATAGTGTTCATTTGTCTTGAGAGTCGAGACTCATGAGTTTCCACATTTTCTTTGAATTTTCATACTTGCAAAATATCCATCCTGTGTATTATTTGTATTGATATTTCGGTGATTTCATCTGAATAGTATGTTTATGGAGTCTAGATCGATCAAACCTGACACAGTCTAAAATACTTGGACATATCTACTTAATCCTTAACAATATAATATTATAGCCAATCCACCATCTACTACTGTGTCGTCTGATACGTCAAATGATATGCAAGATAAATCATCAACCAAAAAGGCCATGAGGAGCCAAGTGGCACCTCCACCATCCAAATCTGCAAGTGGTGTTCTGGTCAGCACTGAACTTGAAACTGACATTGTAAATGCCTACGCCCTATTTAACCTTACCAGCCTCAAAAGCAAAAGAAATTGAAATCAGTCAGGTTCAACAGCTAGACAAGTTAGATAAAGATTATAAACATGGAAGAAATTCTAATTTTGACCACAAAAAGGGTGTGAATGAACTGCTTGCTTCATTTGCATGCAGAATCCAATAAATGAAACTATTTTTAGAATTTAATGCCTCTTTTATACTCCAAAACATGTATTTTCTCTACTTAGTGTCAATTGAAGTCATGTTACTCAAGCCACAATCAAAGCTCCAGTTAGCTAGAAGAAAAACACATGATCCACTCCAAAAAATATATTGAGGAACTTGTGAGGTTGGTGATCTAGCACTGCCTTAGATCATGCGGACAGGTGGTTTGGGAAGCCTATAAATACTCCACTTTTTCCACAAGTTAGTTGCTTGTGATGAAGAAACTCCTATTGTTGTGAGACAATCCAGCATGCCGAGAGATGTTTATAATTGAGATATTGCACTTTTGTTTTGTACATGCTCTTCAATCAATAAAGTCATCTTCCATTGTAGGTGGGCTTCAATTCCACTAGTGTATTGTGATTTTGTTGATTTGTCGTGCTACTTCCATCTCCATTATATTCCTTCATGATACCAAAGCTTGTTATGTTCTTGTTCCCTAAGAATTCTACCGCAAAGAATGATATGGCAAAACATATACTCGCCAGTGGCCAATGTGCCTGCCTCGGAGGTGTCGATGGCTCTCCAAAACATTGTGCCCATGCAAGAAGACACCAAGATATTCAGAATGTGCCTCTTCCTTAACATCAGTCCAGCCATCGGATATGATGGTACACCCATACCTGGTTTCCAAGCAGCAAATGGCCATTTAAGTTCAACATTGACAATCGATGATTGTGGCAAATTGCAATTAAACTCATCAAACTTCAAAAATTAAATAATAAAGTTGAAACTTGAAACTTAAAACTTGAAAGAGCTTACTTTTCCCACCACCCTCCCACTCCGAATTGATCCTAGAAATGGCTCACATCTTCTCTCTCCATGCAGTTGTGGAGATTGTCTATGTACAAAGGCACAGATCAGATGCACGACCTATAGAACAGATCCTGTTCAAGTATAGTCGTGGGAGACAATGTCGAACTTTGGGTATATGTATGGACGAGGGACATTCTAGAAGCATGTTATGGGACTAAATAATTATGCATTTCCTGGCTCTTGTATCACGCCATGCCTAACCCGGTTACCAAACCCATGGTGGTCATGAACACTTGAAATTTGAGTGCACTTAGACTTTTGCATGTATGTTTGAAAGGACTACACTTGATTTTCTTTTATACATGTGTTGTCCATTGTGATGGACAACACTAATAAAAAAAATTGGGTTATAGATCTACCCCATGAAGGGCAGAGTGCCTTAACCTCAGTGAAATGAAAGCCCGTAGGCTTTTCTTGTCCTTATCGAGGGAGATGCTAACCTTCTCTCCATCCATCGAACACGATAGGATTCTAGTCAGCAGGTATATATCTAAGGCTAGGAGATGCCTGTGTTAAAACTTATGGGACTGATATATATACTACGCACTTGTTGCCCCTTCCCCCGTCTTTCTTTTCCTCTCTCATTGGTGGGAGAGCTAGAGGGGGAACTTGGAATGGTCGTAAAGCGAAGGATTCAGCCAGAAGGATCAAGATCATCGCCCACCTGCTCACAAATTCAAGAGAGTGACATCCAAGTTTTGAACGAGCATCCAAGGGGGTTGCAGCAAGGTGAAATGGGAGGTCACATGTGTAAAGACACCTCCTGACAACAATCTCAGCCAATTCCTTGTTTGATTGCGTCCAAGAGGCCATATAATAGTCCCTGCCTCTAGCCTTCCCTCAGCCAAGGGCTCTACCCCTCAATGGTGCACGATCTATAGATGGTGCTATGGAGGAACTATTAGGGACCCATCTCCCTTGGGTCCCAAACCTAACTTGAGACTGAACGACGATTGGGCCTGTTGACTTGACCAATGACTCGTGAACCTGCATGGTTGCCACGTGTCGTAATCTAGGATGTGCGCATGACTTGGAGTCTCCCACCTTGAAGGTTTACAAGGGAAGGAGATCTCATTTGCCATCCCATTCTATCTACCTAGGAGGAGGTATGGAGAGCGGTGTGCATAGCCAGGATGAGTGCTAGCTTGAGGCGAGTGATGGCTGAGAGCCTTGGCAGTGGTATGGGACACTGTAGGGATGGAGGTCGGATCTTGCTTGTTATCGGTCACAGGCTAGGGCACGGAGGGCGGACCTGGATTGGGTCCTAAGGCGGGGTGGAACGTGTGTCGTTCAGTCTCTTGCGGTTAACCCGCACCTTTAGGCATGCAAGAGTGTAACATTTGGTATCAGAGCCACTGTATGCCGAAAGCGGGTATGATTGATCCAAAAGGGATGTCTTGTAAGTTTCGATTTTTATTAGAAATATTTCAGTGAACCTTGGAAAAGGGTTTCACTAATATTTTGTTCTTTTTCTACACCTCTTTTTTTTCTTTTAAGGTTTAAAAAAAAAACGAAACGGATTTTACCCCTCCCCGCGTTGCCACATGGCACTGTCCTGTAGCGGACAGGTGGCAGCAGGCGGCGGACAGAGGCCCCGCAAGGAATAGCAGCGGTGGACAGTGATTCCACAGGAATCTGTGGCGGAAATCGGGTCCCGGCCCACTGCTGCCTGCGGCAGCCTGTGGAGAGGGTAGCGAACCAGCGAGGGGGGGGTGTTTCTTGGGCACCAACTGGCAAGGTAACTCTGGCAGGTGGCCCAGGTCACCAATCTGACCTGTCATAGGTTCTGGACAGTCCTAGGTGGCAAGATTTTGCCAAATGGCAGGATTGTATTAAGCATGTAAAGGGAGGTATGCATGTTTCATGAGAAGAGAGAGTGGAGGTGGTGGTACATCTCTTTCTTAACTGTCTTCTTATCCTTGTGGCGGCCATGGACAATACCATTTGGATAGTTAAGGAGCCAGCAAGCTTGAGTTTGTATTTGCCTTCCTTGAGTTGATTTGTGTCCTCTTCCAACTCTCATCTCCTTTCTTAATTCACCTCTCTTGTTCTTGAACAATGGATCCTAATCCTACCATACAGCCTATGTCTCCTACTCATGAGGCTACAACATCTACTTCTACCTTAGATTTTGAAACGTTGTTGCTTGCAATCAACAATCTACAACAACAGATTGTTGATTTGCGACCCAAGCACTCTCGAGATCAGCAAGAGCTGAAGGAATTGACGTAGTTAAGGCAACTACTGCATCAAACACTGTTCGCCCCTGAGATTTTCGCTGGGGAAAAGAAGGATAGAACCCCTGAAGTGGTCTTGTCATGGATTGATCGGTGGAACTCTCATTTCTCCATGCATGATTCATCCGACGACAACAAGATCAACTTAGCCGTCATGTACTTGTGAGGTAAAGCTTTTACTTGGTGGCAAGATTTAAGGGGTAAGCCTGAAGCACCTAAAAATTGGGAAGATTTTTGTAAGGCCTTTAAGGCGGCCTTCCTTCCCATCTTAGATCACTTTGAGTTTTATCGTCAGTATGCGAGGATACATATGGGGAACCGGCCCCTAGATCAGTACTTACAAGAGTTTCAAGAGGTTTATTCTCGTTTTGCAACTAGGATAGACCCTCTTTCTGGTAAAATTGCATTTTATTCTTGGGTTACCAAGAGACTACCAGCTAGAGGTTAGGAGGAACCAGCCTCTTACCCTCGATGATGCGGTTTGCTTTGCCAGGATTTATGATGATACTCATATAGTGGCCAAGCCTGAGTCTGGTGTCTTACCCGATGTAAAGGGTAAGAAGCCTTCTTTTCCAAAGAAAGGGAAGGATAAGGCAAAGGATTAGGAAACCTTTATGAAAGCCAAAAGCGACAATCTATGCTTTAATTGCATGGAACCAGGTCATGTCACGAAGGAATGTCCAAAGAAAAGGAAGGCTAAAGGGGCATCTTTTAAGACGCCAGGTAACTCTAGCATATCTTGTATTGATCTTTCCTTTGCTGGTAATTCTGTGTGTGAGCATTGCTGTTTTAATACGGCTGTTTTTGGTCCTCACGACCTCATTCGGATGAAGGGGGTTGTTGGTGGCCAAGCCGTAACAATTTTATTTGATGATGAATCCACACATAATTTTATTAACTCTAATCTGTTGCAGAAGCTAAAGGTGGAAACAAAGCAAAGTGACCATCGTTATACAGTGAAGCTGGCAACAGGAGCGGAAAGCCAAGGGGCCGGATAGTCCCACATCTGCTGATTCAAATACAAGCTTATAAGGATAAATTAGACTTTCATATTATGAATCTAGATAAGGTAGATGTAATACTTGGTAAGGAGTGGTTCTATGATGTAGATATTTCTTCTTCATATATGCTTTCTGCTTTGGAAATAGTTAAATGTATGGATATTGTTGATTGAGTTAGAAATCAGAGTTAATCTGATATACATAATATATTAGTGAATTTCTTAACACATTTATTAACCCGAAAATTTGTGATTCCTTAGAAGGTAATTCTGATTACCCGTTGAGCATAGACGATGTCACAGAAATGGTTAATGAAACCGTTTTCTAAATTTGTTTTCTCTACTTGAATCTTCAAGTAATCCTTTTCTGATTTACGGGTCAATTCTCAAGCTTGGTACTAAAGAAGATCTTTTGTTGCGTCATGGGTATTTACTTACAATGATGCAACACTTCTTTTGGCTTTCAAGATTTTCTCGGATCTCTTCTTTGACTCTTCTCCTGAGCAAATCTCGAATGATATGCGCCCCTTGGAAACTCGTGTTGTTTCCTCTTAATAAGGGGGAGAAGTAAGAAGAACAGAAAAATTATCAAGGAGGAACATCGGTCAATGATTCCAGGAGGAATATGTTATATCGATGATGGACCTGTTTTTATAATCGGAAATGATAGGATATTTAGATATTACAGAAATCTTTTATGGATTATAGTAAATATCTGGTTTGAAGATTTAAAGGGGGGAAATTTAGAAAGTACTCTTGCGGTAGAAAAGTGGCTGATAACAAGTTCGATTGATTTGCATCAGAACTTGGAATTCTATTGCAAGATGGGAGTTTGTTGAAAAGTGTTCCTTACTGGAAGCAATCAACTTTATCTTAGTATGGACTGAGATCCGTGGGTTGATGCAAGGACGGAAGTTCATGCTAACAATATATTCTTTTGAGTGAATCTCTGGTTGAGATTTTGGATGTGAAATAGCACTCTTTGAGAAATATTCTCTCTTAGAGGATAACCAAGTTACAGGATTCTCGGTTATGAAAGTGTTGTGTACAAATCAGGAGATATCTGTAGAGATATGCTATGTAGATAAGAGTGAAAAACAATTATTTGTAGTAACGTCTGGAGTGTCCAAAAGATATTATGCATGTCCTGCTGCTCTGTACTTGACTCACATTCAAGCACACCAACAAACCACCAGGTTTGACTCACAAAGTATCATGCAAACACAATGCTCATACAGAGAGTCTACCACACTCTCGACCAACTGACTCGTCCCCAATCCGACTTGTGGACCACATGAGCGACATGGCTCAAACTGAGGAAATCTCACTGCCACCATGAGACTTACATCCTCCATCTAGGTAGGTTGGCATCCTATTAGGCAATTACAAGCATGAACCTGTAAAGCTGACATAAATGAGCGGCTGAGGCTCAACCTGAGGAAATCTTACTGCCACCATAAGATTGTACCCTCACCAGATAGACAACTAGTAGACAATGACAAGTCAACGAGCATAAAATGACTATTTTGTTTCAAACGTAGCAAATGCACAACCACATACAACTCTGACTCAGATCTAGACTTCCGTGACAAGGTAACATGCAAGCCCACACACACTCATGCAAACCAACACAAATGATAAAGTGTCAAATACATGACCAAGGCTTGCCCATAAGTGGTATCTTGTCGTACCAACACCTGTGCCACCTGTAGATCCGCTGCTACATCACTGGTCACCAAATCAGGTCTCCAACCATGGCCCGCACCTGTAACCAAGATGCCTCACCTCCAAGCATATACATCTATCCAATAGAACCTGAAAGCTGATCCACATCCATTCCCCATGCTCCAAGCACAAGAGTCTACCAAGGACTCAATGAATGAATGTACGCAAAACCTCACCATAGGCTATATCTGAGTAGCTCGTCTATCTCCCAGACATATTGATGATGATCTGCCTGTCCTACATCCCATGTAGGCTCAACTTCCCATGCTTGATGTTGCCAACTCTGATTTGACTAGTACATAGGCCTCTCACCAAGGAGCCTATCTCCCCAACACATCCATCATAGCGTCCAAGCCAAAGCAAATGCAAACTAGATCCACTATCGTGATGAATAACTCACCCACGATCCATAGCTTGCGTGTGTCAATGCAGCTATCACCTGACTCAACAATACCATCGCCGATTATGCCTGTGAGAGCGTTCCCCCAAAACGCCACCTGACGTCCTCTCACCTGTGATTGCTTGCCCTCTTAAAATTGTCGCCAATGATGAGTAGTCACGCCGCCAAACTGCACTTTTGTCGCCAAAACTAGCTTTCTTCACACAATTCCGCTACCATTCACCCCCATACTGCATTTACCGCTTCCAAATACCCTGTTACCCTATCAGAAGTAAGCAATAATAATTTCGAAGCAATAATGCCTCACTGTACTGCCCTGTAGCAGGTTTCACAAGCCAAAAATCGCCCCAAATTTGGCCCTACGGTACCCAAATGGCGAATGTAGCCCATCACTAGGTCACTTGCACTCCGCTCGATAGAATGGTGATGAAAACACCCCGAAACGCGTTTCTCCCTGCTCTATGACGTCGCCCTGTCTGTTGGCTCTGAGCAGCCAGTTTCAGGGGTCATTTTGGCCCAAGGATGGCCAAAAAAAGTGTCTTCTAGCTAAAGATAGCCCCAAAACCATTTTTGCCTTGCAAAATGAACTGCAACTTCGCTTTGAAGTTTATTTGATGAAGAAATTCCAACTTAAATGTCGGGTCCCTTCAATGGATTTCACATTGAAGATTTTTAATGACATTGAAGGCCAAAATGCACGTCAAGTCCCTCAGCCCTCTTCAAGACCCATTTTCATGCCATCCAATGGCCCTTCTGGATCCGATGGCCCATCTTGCTCGCGATTCCCATCGTGGATTCACCTCTTCACCGATCTGACGGCTGTCAGTGATCTGGCGTGTTGATCCTCAGCCCTGGGTCCGCGAGTCCCTTCAATACACTATGATATAAAGTCCTCAATCCAAAGATCCTATTCTAAGCATGCCAATCACAAGCAACACAAGGGAACCTGATGGTGGACAAACCAACCCAACCAAACCTAGATCGAACGGATCTAGCCCCCAAGCTATGGATCAATCGCTCAGAGAGGAATGAGGCATCACACCAGCAGCATCCTGCCACCGGTCATGCAATTAAACATACACTAGTGAGAGCCCAATAGGTATACTTATACCCTCCAAGGCCCATGCACCACTAGTAGTGCACTGTGACACCTCACTGGACACCTCTGCAGCCTATTTGGGCCACATCATCCAGTTCCCCAATGACTCACTGATAGACCCATACAAGTCCACCAAGTGTTTTAGGCCTACAACCATTAATTATGACCAGGTACACATAAGGGCCCCAATTCCCTTATAGTCACAATTAACTTACGGGTTGTTGGTCTACCGGTCCCTAGTGTGGACACGCTGCCCGAGACCAGTCATGGGCATGACATTCTTCCCCCCTTATTCAAGTTCTGTTCTCAGAACTTAAAACTGGGAAAGTTCCTCCTTAAGCTTCCTTCATGTTACCAGGAATCATCATCGTTCGTACATCCCTCCCAATGAACCAGATTCTCGATAACTATACGATTTCATAATCGTTTAGTTCTTGTATCCAAGATCTTTCCGGGTTCAAGTCGAGACACACCTAATGATTCATCTAACAGGTCCAATCGATTTCCAGATCCAAGATGCTCTCCTTCACGTAGACTCTTCTAGAGACGGCTTGCGTGAAATACGAGATGCACTTGCGATCCTTCCGGGAGTTCCAATTGGTAAGCTAAGGATTCGATCTTTTTCAAGATCTTAAACGGTCCTCTATATCTAGGGAGTAATCCTTCTTTTAAATGATCAAGTATAACTAGAATCTGAACTATGATTCGTCAATCATAATTCATCCGATTCTTGTCCTATACTCAATAAAAGAAGGTAACTACCAATGATTAGAAGAACTTTAAGTTCAGAGTCATCTCTAGTTTAGCAAATACGGCCAACCAAAATTGATTAGTGAACTTCAAAACGCGAATGTTTATAGTGTCACTTTGGTAATCCGTGAAGCCTAAACAGACACTCTACTAATTACTTGGTCTTTACCCAAACAAACATAGTCGATTTGGTAAGATGGCCAGTCATTACCAAGACTCTACTATCTTGTTTATTCATCCGGGGTAATTTATCATGAACACAATTCTCTCCTATGGATTAGGTATACCGTAGAATCTGCCTCTCCTGAGTCTTCCGGGATAGCATTACATCCTGTCCGAATGGAAGATGTTGCAAAATGATTGAAAGCGAGGAAAGTGCTAGAAATTCTTAATTAAATAAAGACAATATTGCCTCAAAATATAAATGTATTTTTTGCTAATCTCAAAAAAACAAGAACAGCAGGACAGTGATGCAAGAAAATTATCGCAAGGTTTTCCATTATAAACTGGTGATAAATTACAGCATATATCTATGTATTTATCACAAAGTGACTGCAGAAATAAGTGAAGAAGGTTTTGTGCTTCTGCAAATTTATAAAACTCTAAAATTTGATTCACAGCATAATGGAAACCTTCAAATCAATCAAGAAGGATCCAAGAGACTTTTCAAAGGACGCCCATCAATGATGGCAGAAGAGAGAGAGGCAACCCTCTTTAGTATTTGTCTGTATTTATCTTCCTCTGACACTTCCTCTCAAGTCTCGTAACAGGCTCATGCAAATTGACACATGAAATCTCTCTCTGTTGCTATTCATGGATGTGCTACTATGCTTGTAGCCCATGAATTTGCCTCTAAATTGGGTTATAGTTTCTAGCTTAAACTAGGCTATATTAAAGTATTTATTGGGCCTTCTGCATCATGGCTCCATGCTTGAGCATAAAAAATAGTAAGGATTTTTTGGCTGGTTACTGTTATTCTCCTTTGTTTACATATCAAAGATGTTTCTGTAACAGGTCCGTGAGTGGCACAGAAGGGATGGCTTTGAAGTTGGAAATGCTGACAAAATCTTTGCAAGCACATTCTCTGATCAAACTGGCGTTCAATGAGAAAATAAAGGATTACACAACGACTAAGTCACTTGAGGAGCAAATCTTTATCAACTTCTGTGATGCATCCAGGCAAATTTTTACTGTAACATGCCAATAGCTGATACGTCTCGAAATATGTACATAAATTTCACATAGAACACTGTGAATATGTAGTTCAAACAGGGTTCTACATTTTTGCAATTTGATTGTTCTTTGCCGTTGTGTTAATCTATTTCTCAGTTTTGTTACAAACTTTTATAACTCTGAACACTGGAGCTACTGAAGGGAGACTTTTAAGGAAACATATTGTACTTCCGAGATATTCTGGTAAGGTGGTGGCATTGAGCAAAAGCATACCCTGGCAAATTTTTAGCAACTACCATAAGTTTATTGCTTTGAGGTAGCTTTTTCATCTTTGCTATCATCTACCGTGAAATAGCAACATAATATAGGGATAGATTGCATTACTTCCTTGATATCATATCATTTTACACTAATAGAACGATATTTAGTCTATGAAAGCAGATTGTATGTGGTGTCAAACAGGTTTAAATAGATTATGGCTTTTTAATTTTCTAGCTTAGGCTTTCATCAAAATCTCTAGCAACATTATGTCTACCAAATCATTTCCATAAACTAGTGGCTAGAATAATCGTCTAAGACCGAAAACATTATTACTCAAAACAGATATCGATTTATTAGCATTTCCACAATGAGTGGAACATGGCAAGCAGAAATCAATAAACTAATTCTAAACATTCAGCATTACAACTCCGACTTGTCATTTCGGTTAACTCAGATAAGATCCACTTATCGTGCTTCTTACGAGTTCAATGTTCACAAACTATAGATCTATAATCTCACGCTTATGCAACAAATAGTCTCTTACTCTCATTCACAATTCATATCGGTTAATAACAGAATATCACAAGTACTAAACACACAACTATATGCAGCAAATAGTAGACATCTATGAACATGTTTAATCTATCTGACAATAAAATGAAATAAGCATTCAACATGCACAACCTAGAATGCTGGAACATTGATAGATTACTCGTGTAGAAAATACAATCTGAATGCAAATATAAAGGCATTCTTTTTGAGACAATACTCTATGATAACAGAGAAAAAGAACAATACAATTGCGCTCTTGACAACTGATTGATCGTGATGAATTAGTTGATTCAGCTAACCAAGCAACTGATAAGTTGATGGATATATACACATCACTAACTAACGCCCCTTGCCCTTTTTGAAAGAAGGGCCCGCAGAGGATTTATCTTTGGCTTCGGGCTTTGGCTGTTCTTTGCGGGTTACACTGCGTATCATCGAAAATTCGAGCAAAACGCATGGATTCTTTAGGGACTGTGGCTACCTCTAACTGATATTTTTTGGGCAATTTCAAAATGAAATGCAACTTAAGGAGTACCCTGTCTATGCGATTAAAAAACTGTGAAGCAGTCTCTTGAAAGTCTTGCAAGTAGACGTCCAAGGGCTTCGTCCCCATTTGCAACGTGGCAAATCGACGATAGTATTCAAAATTGTCCAGGACAGGCATAAAGGCAACGTTAAAGGTTACCTGGAAGTCATCCCAAGTAGATGGGACTGTAGCTTGGTCTTTAAGATCTTGCCACCATGAATACGCCTTACCGCGTAAAAACACGATAGCTGTCGAAATTTGTGAGCTATCTGGAAGATCGTGCATGGAAAAATGCGACGTCCATCGATCTGACCAGGCTAACACCACATCTTGGTGTCTATCCTTCTTCTCTCCGGTAAAAAATTCCGGAGTAAACATCAGGTTAAGGAGAGCTTGTCGAGACTGGAACATAGCTTGAATCTCAGCCTCCGCCCGTTCATGCTTTGAACACATGTCCACAATTTGTTGCTGTAACAAATTAATGGCACGCGTTATGTTCTCCATATCAGTCCCGACGGGACTTGGAGCTCTAGTCTCATCCATAGGGGTGTCCATGGATAAAGGAGTAATTGGCCAAAAACTGGAAGGAAAGCAGAGAGCTACGGTATAAAAATTGCAAAAAGGAAAAAGCTAGAGCACAAGGCCTCAAGAAATAACCAACTTGAGAGCAACAAAACACTACAACTTGGGAGAATGAGGGAAAGGAAGTGAACGTACCTCCTCCCCAAAGCTCCTCTCCACCCTAATGCAAAAAGGACAGGTGGGGCCCAAGAAAGGCTCCATGTGTCCCTTCTAGGCCTTTCTAGCCATGTGGGGCCACTCATAGGTGCCACATGGCTCATGGACCCCAAAGATTTATGAAAATTAACTTTGGCCCTTTCTCCCCTCTCCAACTCCTACGTACCAAAGCTCTCTCCACTCCTTTGGAGATCTGTTGGTACAGAGAGGAAGGAAGGAGATAGTACAACCTAACAAGGACATGCCTCCAAGATTCAACCTCAACTAGTTTCTTTGTAAGCTTAAAGCTTTAAATTAATAAGGCATAAGCTTTGAAACTTAGCATATGGCTTTATATTATTTTGTTTAAAAAGCTTATGTTTAGTTTCTTTGGCTCAAAGAAAGGAGGGATGGACAGGGTCGTGGGGAGGCGCGCTTCTCCCCTCCCTGTCACATCACAATTGTTTAGTTCTTGGGGGAGGTATTAACTCCTCCCTCCCTTCACCTTACTTCAAGCCACTGGCTTATACCAGCACCTGCCATGATGCAAGGTCCCCCTCTGCACAGATTTCGAGGTGCAGATGAGGCCACCCCCACGCAGTAGATATGCGCCTTCATAGTGCGCTGTTCGGGCAGTTGCCTAAAGGCAGCAGTTAAATATGTTAAAAGGTACAAATTCTCATTACAGAATCTGAGGCAAGAGGGTCGCGCTGGTACTGCACGATACCCTGTTAACCTCCAAAACTTGGGCCTGTCTGGTTCACGAATTGAAGAAAAAATCTTAGCCCAAAACTAAGGTAAACCTTGAGTTTAAGCAAGCTTTGAGCTAACATTTATAAAAAGTTTAACTATCCAACTATTTCCAAACAAAGGAACCAAGAAAACTCTAGGAACAAACCTACAGCTTTCTTTTAAACCTTCAGTCTAATTACAGAAACTTAGTAAAACCAAATCTTTTCCAATAAACCCAAAAAACCTAAAATTTTACAAGTTTTAAAGGTTAAAGGGAAAAGAAAAGCCATTGTTAAGAAGATTACTAATTAACAACCAACTAGTTTTAATCCCCAACAACAAAATTTCAACCTTTTTAAAAATAAATTTGAGCCAAGGCTATAAAACACAACCAGCCACATTCCAATAAGGAATACCAACGCAAAGGTAAAAAAGAGAACATGTGCACATTAAGGAAATCGACAACTTTGATACCAACTGTTACAACTCCCTAGGATCATCGACTGCCTTAAAGGTTCCGCACACCCCATACCAATGACGACGCACCGTAACTACCCAACCGTAGGGTCACAACTGACTCACCCCCATGCTCTGGAGCAATCGACATAATCATGTCCGGTCAAGCCTCCTACGATAACTGGCGCCCCATACCACCAGCCATCGCACTCGGCTCTCACTAGCGCACATCTCCTGGCCTGGAGATACATCTTGGCAAATGCATGTGTTCTCCATCCACCAACTCTCAGGTAGATTGAGTGAATGGAAAGAGGGAAACCCCGCCACTATATAGGCATAGCATAGTGGGTCTCATCAAGCACGGTCCTGCTGGCGACACGTGACCACCTAGGATGGTGACGTGTGGCACCCAAACATGTCGAAAACTCCAGTCCTGTGTCATGCCCCTTGCGAGGCCGTCACTGAAGGGCGTACCGTTAAAGTCAAGGACTGAGCCTTCGACCTGTGGTGAGCCAGTCAAGTAGTCAAAAGTCCTAAGCTAGCCCTGGAGCTCGAAGCCTGGCCTAGTCAACTTCTGGGACCCAGGTCCAGGAGTCCAGTTGATTCTGCTCGCCAAGACGGCTCCTAGGACCATGTCCAAGAGCTAGACTGATTCTGCTAGCTTGCCAGGCTTAATCAGCAAAATAAAAACTAAGTCCAGAAAAGCATGCTTTACCATAAAGCACTATATTCCAGAACAGAGAGGGGGCGCCGAATCACACTAGAACTATAGGAGGAGTCCGACAGACAGAAACTTGGGCAACTCAACCAGTGCCAGAAATCTAGTCGCCAGGTCTCAGCTCCCTCTACCAGCGCAAGCCAGACACAATGCCCAGCATGTGTTGGTGGCCCCGAGACCAGTCAGTCTATGTATGAATGCCTCTTCTAGAATTAATAAAGTTGATTCTTGGGGATTACCATTTCAGTCTTGCCTTCGGGACTGGTCCAAGTGGAAGGACCCTTACTACAATCTTTTTGCGTTGCTGGTGCCTAAGGGTCCACATCACCGACGTGTGGCTCGTCGCTATGCCATTTGGTCAGTTTGGCGACCACTATGCCTTGGGTTTCATGTGTGGATTGTCTTTGCCTTTGGTTACCTTTTGGGGACGGATTCTAAGTTGGCTTTCGGGTTGGTTGGGATTCCAGTTTTCTTAAGTTTGAATGGTTAAGCTTGTTATGTTTTCTAAGTTGGCTTTTACGTAAGTTCATGATGGATGAATGTTAGACTTAAGCGCATGTTGGGGAAACCGCTAAGTCCCAGCACCCTTTTGAGGCACCGACGCAACACTTCCTTAACCTTATGATTATCCAAGCTCTTGGGTAGAGAGAGAAAAAGTACATAGGCTCTCCGGTGCTTTCATAAAATCTTTGGTGGAGAGCAATCTATTTTCTCTTCTTGGTGGTGAACAATTTTCCTAGTAGGTGTTTTCTCAGTTTTTCCATTTGCTTCTAGCTAAGATCCATCAGTACAGGCGTTCTCCATAGATATATTGATTGTGATTGAATCTATGTAGTGTTTATGACAATTTTTGCTAATATTCTAGTCTTTTGCTTGAATTGCGATTGAATGTATGCAATGTTTATGACAAATTTTGCTAATATTTTGGTCTTCTGCTTGAATTGCTCATAAACTACTATAATTGAGTGTTTTTAGCACATGTACTTGCTATTAGAAAATTTTTAAGTATAGGTAATGATTGCATGTCAATTTATGCTAAGGTTTTAGCTTCTAGACAGTGTTTTGTTCAAAAAGAGCTTGTTTTTGGATGTTTTTAGCTAGAAATGGACAATAAGAGCCATGTAATGGCAAAATCAGAATTGTTAAGTTGGAACAATTCGTATTGGAACCACCAAAGAAGAAAAAGAAGAAGTTTACTCTCGAATTAGAACGAATTTCTTTCCATGTTTGCAACAAGCCTAGACATATGATAAAAAAATTTCTTGAGAGAAAGAAACTTGCGACATAGGTGATCAAGATCCCTAGAGAAAAAGATAAAATTTTGGAAATTAACTTGGATAATTGTGAGTGTGAATGTTCCTTAAGTACACAATCTTTCTTGCCTAATGATTTATTTTGTTTAAGGGGGCCAATAATGGATCAAGAAGTTAGTATTCTATTGGATATTGGTTCAACTCATAACTTTATTAATTCTCGTCTTGTGCAAAAACTCAGCTTGACAATTAAAACCAACAACCAAAGATACAAAGCTTATCTAGCTTCAAGAGCCGAGATGGAGACTTGGACGTTAAAGTGCCAAATCTCCCAATGATGATTCAAGATCATAGAGAATTAGTTTATTTTCATGTTTTAGACTTGGCACATACATACTTATTTAATTTTTGGTTACAAATGGTAATATAGTAGATTGTCTTCTCTAGCAATCAATTTTGAGAAGCGTGTTCTCAATTTCAAGGAGAGTGAAAAAGTAGTTACATTTTTTTAGAAGTGATTTTGTTAATTGATTTCTATAGTTAATATAATAAAAGCATTTGATGATTCACAATATGAAGTTTTATCTATGTTTGCAATAGCTATTTTGGATTTTTCTGAAATATATATAAAGGACTGCAAGCACATAGGACTGCACTTCACACGTGTGAAGTCTCCTTTGTGTATTTTCACAACCATTTGATTGCTCTTGCTAGTACTGATCAAGATTGTGATCTTATCTCAACCAATTGGAGGTAGATGATCAATGAGTTAGATCTAACTATGCAATCAATCACTTTTGAGGATTGAAAACATCCATTCAAGGTCCTTATTCTCTGAATTCAACAACCATTGCCATAAAGATGAACCATAAAATCTAAATGCTTTCACTTGAACCATATAGTTTTTAAAGTACAATGAACTCTAACTTGTCGTACATGCATTTTTATTCCTAGAGACTCTTGTTATTATAATGGCCAAGTTGATTAATTCGTTGGTGAATAGGTTTTTGTATGTTCAACATTTATTGGATTGCTTAACATGATGTGCACCCAAATTATTGTTGTCCTAAACTTGAACTATAAAACATAGCTAGAAAATCTTGTTTATTTGGTTTGAGATGTGTACTAAATGATGCATGTTCCTTGCCATTCATAATGCAAATTCAAAAATTTATCTTAGAATGGTTTCGACTAAATTGCAAACAAATTTCATTTGCCTTGTCTGTAACTATCTACGTTCACCATTTTGTAGATCTCTTCCATACCATTTTGTAGATCTCTTCCATAAACATATGTTATGTACATGATGCATGTTGGTTTTTGTTGATGATGTAACCATACCTTGTGGAAATGTAAATGAATCATTGGCAACCATTTAAGTACTCAGTTTACTACACTTGCAACTTAACTTGGTTCAAAAGGATGCCAAACTTTTCCAAAAAAAACCTTGAACCTTATTTACTGTTGGCTATATCATGCCTTTTATTTTTCAGACACTACAACAATGCGTGCCACACAAAATTCATGAATTTTAATGATAATCAACAATTGTATCTTGAATTTGATTTTCAAGCAATCTGTGACAGTACGAGTGATTTTTTGCTAAAAGCAAAATAATAAATGGAGTAAGAAAATCTAATGACAAAAAGCCCATATGTTGTATTGGGCGTGGCATCTCACATACTGTGTATATCAACACTTGAAAAAAATTTAACAAATACATTTAAAATGACAAACCAACTTCATCGAACTATTCTTGACCATGTACTTATTTTTAAAGAATTTTTTACATCATTAAATAGCTTATAACAAAATGATTCTAATACTGCAATATCAAGAGTAATCTGAGTCTATGGAATTGTAAAAGTCATCTATCTTGAGGTTTGGGGGTCCTCTATCAAAACCACTCGTTGTAAGTAAATAAGTGATTAGGCCAAATTTAGAAGTGGATTAGCTCGTGATAGTGTAGGCTACTTACACTTGGCTTGGTGGTAGAGATCTAGTGACATAGCACCTCTTGATTTCATTTGTCAGTTTGGACCAATCATATTAAGATGCACCAAAATGGTCCAAACATTTTAAGATGTGGCATGTAGGTGGTCCAATCAAAATAACAGGTGATGTTAGAGAGGTTCAATCATTGCACTCCATTACCACTCTTCATGGATCTCGAGCTACTATGAGGATGAGTGAGATTGAGTCCACACTCAATTTTTTGATGAGAGATTTGGAGGTTGCATGCTCCAACACTTAGAATGTTTTTCACATTCTCTCTCTACCCGAGAGCAAGCCAATTTTAATTTTTGTTTTTTCATCTAAATTTGCCTCTCACTGTGTGTGATGAATGGTATGTGATAGATGCATGTGTAGAGTGCTCTTGTCTTATATTTTTTGAGCTAGATTGCTTGTATCTTATGCAAGATAGATCTATGTGCAATCACACACATCTTAGGAGATCCTTCACATTGTTTGAGATGTCCTCACACATGTGAAAAGTACACACATTCATCACCACTAAAACTAGGTAATGGAATAGGCTGAATCTATCCAAGACTCCTTTGCAAATCCGAAATGTACATTGAGTCATAACATAGAGAGTGGCGCCCTACCACCTTTTAGGTAGTGCACCCTTCTACATGTGTTAAAGAGCTAAAAAGTGATGAGAATAAAGAGATAGAAGGGCGACCAACTGCCTCTTCATTAGAGCGCCCACATATATGTGCAAACAAGCATATTTATAGTGATAATATGTGTCAATTTTTAGAGGAAAAGGACAAATATGATTGCACTATCAATCATTAAGAGTTACTGGTTGCTTAATCCAAAGATCTATCAAGTTCTAGGTGCTAGATCTTGATCTAGATGCTTTACACTATGATTTAAGCAAGAGCAATGGATCAAATGATCAAAAACATGGATGGGCGGCCTCACACGTGTGGAGGACAGTACAAGTATGGCCTGTTTACAGAGAGTAAAGTACATTAGCTTACAAATGCATTTCATTCATAAAAACTCAAGACAAATGTGTAAATCACAACAAAACTAGAACTTGCCAATGTCACATCAACTTGTTATTGATTTGGTTGATCCCTTTATAGATTTGAAGTACATCCACGAGCTGTGTACTGTCCAGCAAGCCTTCACACGTGTCCAGTTGACTATTCTCTTTGGCTAGAAAACAAAAAGCTAGTCTCCCACATTTATAGGAATATTCCCTATAAAATAGGATCTAATGGAATCTTCTTATCTTATCTTCTAGAAGCTTATCCACACGTGTGAATGGTATCTTGATGTGTGTGAATAATAACTCATTCACATGGAAGTCCAATCTATTTATACAAAGTTTGACCAATTTGACCATTTTCAAGATTCTAACCCAAAGCTCAATTTCACACTAGTGTAGATCAAGCTGAAATCAATCTAACTTTATAAAAGTGATACATTTTTTCACACGTGGGAACAGACTCCACACGTGTGAGATCCTATCGAGATCAATTAGCTTGAGATCTACAAGATACATCAAGTTGGAAGTGATATTTTAACACTCCTCACTTCTAACTTGGCAAGTCTTATGTACATCTATCTACAACTCCAAGAGCATCTCGTAACTTGAAAAATGAATCTTTAGCCAAAGGTTTGGTTAAGATATCAGCTATGCACTCGGATGAAGGCACATGATGAAATTGAACCTCCTTGGATTGCACCTTTAGTAAAAGTTAGATCCTTGATAGAGAATGCCAAAAAATCTAGTAGAAGAGACATATCTAAGCACTCGCTTGGCACTTTTCCAATGATGCATCAAGGGACCTTGCATATATTGACTTAACTTGCTTACACTATAACTCAAATCTAGTCTAGTGATTGTCAAATAGATTAAGGAGCCTATTAGCTTCCTAAAGAGTGTGATGTCCTCAAAGGATGCTTCATCACAATCATTAGTAACTATACAAACTTGCTCCTTAGGGGTGTCAATCCCCTTACAATCTTTCATGCCAAACCTTTCAAGAATGGAAGTAGCATACTTAGATTGACTTATAAAAGTAAAACCACTACCTCTAGTAACCTCTATTCCAAGTATGAACTTAAGAAGTCCTAGATCTACCATCTTGAATTCACTACCGGAAAGTAAAGTAAATACGAGAGGAGTGTAAGAGAGAAGCAGATACATACCGTAAGCTATCAAATCGTTGCTCCGTAGGTAGGTAGGGCGCACTTTCAGCGAGTGACAGAGGAGCAAAGTTCTTCACCGGTGTTGTAAAGCAAAAGGGTTGAAAAGAGCATGCACTTATAGTGCCCAGTAAGGTAGTAACCTGGAAGGAGAGAGTGGGTGTGGGAAATTCCATTTCCCTCCAAATTATTTTAAACAGACCAACTTTTGTTAGGTTGGTTTATAAAGCTCACACTAAAACACATTCGTTGATGTCTTGTTTAACACTTTCATGGATTTTTTCCACGCAGTATGTGATTTACATTATAAAATAAGCATCCCTCAAGCATATTTGACCAATTTGAATCATTTTCCACTTGATCATCAGACTCTTCCATGCTTCATTGTACAATGTTTTTATGTAGTCCTTAATCAATATTGATCGTCTTTTGGAAGTGCACAAACTACGAAATCTCTTTCTCCATCTAATACCTTTTACTTTTGAAAATTGTCTTGAGCTTCAGACGTCGTTTTCCCATTGTTCTTTTAGCTACTTTTTAAATCATTATGCATAGAGAGAGACTCGAGAGAAGTTTGGATCTTACTAATCTCAGCTTATCCATTAAACTTGACATCATGTCAATTTGAAAAGATATGGAAAGACTCAAATTCGTCCAATGACTCTCTCATGTGGATTTTTTTTCCCTATTCGATTTGGGATTATTGTTTGTCTATACCTTTGTCACCATTCAGAGCCTCATTATCAACACTTATTCCAAGAATAATGTCTTTTTTGTGATGTCTTTAATATGTCAATGAACGCATGTAGTATAAGACAAATAAATAAAGTGACAAATTATAGAATGAACATCAAACTCAATAATTCATGTATGCAAACTATAAACGGTATCAAGTTGCATACTAGTTAGTAAGAGAATGTTTAGGGCATCGTTAACAAGGCTCATAACCTTTAATTAACAACTTGTACGATTCATTCATGCCGTTGAATGGTAAGGTGACAAGAAGAAGTACGGAGTTTTGCTTTTGGTAAGAAAACATTCTAGTTTACTTTTGGTGAAACTAGGCCCAAAGTATGATAATCCTATAAATGATAAAGAGAAATAAATATGAAAGCTAACATTGTGTGAACACCATAATAGGTCATCTTCATCAAAACCATAATTCCTAATAAAATCAATTGGGTGTATGATCATTAGTCCAAGCGAATACAAAGGGGGGGGGGGGGGGAGAGATAGATAGTTTTTGCCTCGTACCAATGAGCTGCTGACATGTGGATGGTAAAATTGTAAATTTTCCATGAGTATTTTCAGCTTCACGCGCACACTTATGCACAATATCCAAGTGATAAGGGTGTTTGCGAGGGCCCCACAGCCACACCAACATTAGGATATATATCATTGTTGGGCTGACATTCAACAATGGTATCGGATAGAGAACATACCCAGATGATATATGATTTTGTGATACTACGGTTGATACCCAACTAGGGCATATATCATTTTAGCCCATCAATGCACATATTGATACCCAAATTAGGAACAAAAAGATCGATTTTAACATGGTATCAATATAGTACCCATTTTTAGTTGGCATCTGAAATTTACAAGTGTAATAAATATTATTCAGTGCCCCAAAGACATTGGTGGACACAAACAAAGTACTGATCTTTCAAATCATATCATATTCCATTTAAAAGGGTCATGCTTTTCATTAAATGCATACTACCCTTTAAAAAAAGTCTAGTTTTAGAAAACAAAAATTGCGATAACCGGGCCAATTGATACTAATCGCCGATTTGCAGACATGGTTATATTCGTAACCGGCTGGTATCAAAAAAAATTAAAACGTGTAATACCAAAATCCGATTGGTGTTAAAAAATATCAATACCCGCCCAACACTTGTACATATATTTTTGTGTTGATATATATGTAGAAGATTCATCAACTCCTTAAAAAAAAGTGGCAAAGTGATTGGTGTTATTTTCGTTTTGATATATATGTAAAAGATTCATCAACTCCTTCAAAAAAAGTGGCAGGTGGGTGTGGGCAACCAAAAACATCTAAAGACAGCACTTGCTGAACTGTGTTGTAGCCAAAGTGATGCTTGCTAATAAGATGCAAGAGAGAAGGTAGTATTTAATGAAAAAAATTTGCATGTGGAAGATTTTGAGTAAAAGGAAACCCAATATGCTGGTAAGATCCTACATGATGAAGTCGCACTAAGTTTAGGGGCCCTAAATTCAGAGATGTATAACCTCAACTAGGCTCTTGTAAAGGACTGCACCCCATGCATTCCGTGTCACTTTGTCAGGGAGGGGGAGTGCAATGGTGCACACTGCAATAGTCTCCAATGTTCTTGGTAGTTTTTGTTTTTCAGCCCAAATGCACTGCACTTCCAAGTTCCTATGTATATAGGCTTATAGCCCCCCCTCACTAGTAGCACTTCGGAAGTCGATTCCCATAGCCTTCAACCATCAAGTCCCATCATAGATGACATCATTCTGTACATGGTTTTAAAAGACGGTTTAATAAGGCAATCACCTCCGAACTGATACAATCTGGAAACAAATCTGCATTTCAGCTTAAGCGTATCTCATTAGTAGCTAGGTAGGCAGTATAGTCTTCATATCTCTCAGAGTCTCAGACTCTCTCCCTGAAGTACTCTACATCACAATCTACTCTCTTACTCTGTTTAAGATCATTGGTGGGTATTCTACATATGAATATTTCAGAACACACATGCGAGACATCGATTTTTATGCAAAAATTCTTGACAAGATAAAGAGCTCCTGCAGATGTTGCACAATGCAGACTGTCTTATTGATTCTTAGTTTCAGCTGATTCAAAAGAGCAATGCCATGTGAATATTTGCTGGGTGTGTCCAAGAATGTTTCATTAAAAGCTTTAACTGGAATAATAGGGAAACAGTCACCAGAACCAATTATTATCGAGAAAACATTAATAACTTTACTGCGAAATGGTAGTTGCCATTTTGATAGACATTATTTTTCGCTTTGCACGAGTAGCTGCGATTTACTAAAATTATAGATAACCACATTACTAGAACTACTAATGATTAAGATTTACCCAGCTTAACAAATCTGGAAGTTTTCGTACAATATAGCTTTATAGCTTTATGTCATATATCTGAGAAGCTCAGGACATGAATAAGCAATCTCAGCACTCGGCTATCTGTTGCTGTAACCAAAGAAGAAGCCAGATCTGTTGGCAGCAGGGTCCCTTTTCAGATGTCCGGAGGAATTTGGCCCCGGATATTCATTTACTTAAGTGAATTTCGGACTTTTATTCAGAAAGCTGTGAGCCCTGCGATTGTCGGCACGTAAGAACATTGGTGAGGCCACAATATGATATACTTCCGAACTACCTCTTAATCTTTCCCTCG
Organism: Diphasiastrum complanatum; assembly: GCA_029204225.1. Lineage (NCBI taxonomy): Eukaryota > Viridiplantae > Streptophyta > Lycopodiopsida > Lycopodiales > Lycopodiaceae > Diphasiastrum > Diphasiastrum complanatum. Next base: position 11,843,058 of record CM055107.1, on the reverse strand, counting down.
AAAACAAAATGCCAACCAAGGCGTCAAGGTATTATGCACATCTCACAGAGGAATAAATGCCAATATAATAATGTCGCTGCAAGCATCAAGGGAATCCTTGAAACATCGAAGTCACTCCCATATGGACTGCCATGTAGAGTGCAACCATATCAGCCCCAACAACAACACGAGCGTCCCGCCAAGAAGCAGAGTAGACCTTGCCAGAGATGCTTCGAATAGAGAAGATAGAATAGTTTTTCGAGGAGTCGAGATAAATTGGAGCAGAATCAATAGCGCTACGGGCACTAATACAACTGGGGCCAAAGGTAACGATGGCAGTAACGGTAGGGTCTCAGCTTCCCCAGCCCCTGAGTCGTGCGAGAAATACCATGGCATTACCCAAATGAACACCACTAAGCAAAGGATGAGCAGCGGACCAATAGGTGATGGCGTAGCTGTAGCCAAGATCGTTCTTGCCATCAATGGATGATGTTTGTTTTACTAGAAGTAGTGCCGGAACGTCCAAAGCTCCAACAAGACCTTAACCTATTTTCCACAGTCAAAATGCAAAACTACTGGCTCAAAAATAACGTTCTTAGTTATCCGCAACACCTTGTAACAAAAATGAAACAAGTAGCATGAAGTAAAAGCTTTCAAATATCAAAGGACTGATAAAGTTTTTGAATCTCTCAACGATATGCCATGTCAGATCTTAGAGAATCTCAGATCGTAGACGCATTCAGGAAAATGTGGAGCACTTAACACTGATATGAAAATGTAATGGAAAACAACAAGATGAACTAATAGCTACAATCAATGAGTACAGCAAGTTATCGAGCGAACTTTCTCATGTCATAGAACGAGAAAAACGATCACGTACGACTAAACGTGACTAAAAGGACGCTGAAGGGACACACTGGAAAATAGAAACACGGCAATCATTAAAAATCTTTTTCAGACAATAATGCTGGAAAAATTCACACAAGTATGAAAGCTCTCAAACTATTAAGACTCACAGAGTCTAATAATACAAGGAATCAATACTCGTCAACTCGATGAACGTACAACTGGCTAATGTCGAAAGTACACGATACGAACCACAAACCCAGCTACATCCAAACGTTACCAAACTTGAGGAAAAAAGCTAAACCCATCAAGAACATCTTCTGTTCACCAGAATGAGAACAAGAATAAAAAATACAGAGATGTCCGTGCCAAAGTTTGTGAGCTTCAGATCAGCAAACTAGCTGGTCTCGAAAATACATCACCGAAACTGAAACCCGGGCTTACCAGAGCAAACTTAAGATATACAGCTAGATCCAATCAAAACCGACTCTGCTCACCAGAATTAGAACATGGAAAGATGATACACTAGAGATATTCATACCGAAGTCCGTGAGCCTCAGATCAGCACCATCCAAACGAAACGCGAGTCTGCAGACACAACCAAATGTCAGATACAACCAGCAAAACAAAGCCACAAACAGAACAACAATCAGCTATTACGCAACTTTCAAGATCTTCGCACTGACGCTCGTCATACCTGAGATACCGATTTGCTGATGTATCGCCATAGCCACGATCGAGGAGCACGAGAGAAGGATAACAAATCAGAGGTCACCTGCCAAGCCGGTATGCCTCCGTTACACTGCCTATATCCAGTATTCCTTTCTTTACCGTTTTCTTTTTGGCTGTATTTTCCCTGACACAAACGCAGAGATCTTATTTTCTCAGGCTTTATTTTGTAATAAAATACATTTTTGGGCTGCCCCTTGAGCTATTAACTGGTACCTTGTCTAGGACCTACAAATTGCTTCTATACTTCCCTTGGAAGTTGGGCCCTCCCACCATGTCCCATGTATACGCTGTGCATAAGGGGGCCTAGGGTTTCAGATTCTCCCCCTGAGTTCAAACCAATGGCCGCCCCTGCAGTGGATACAACTTATAAGCATGCGCTCTCACATGCGAGATCTTCGGGCACGATCCAAAAAAGACCCATCACATGGCAGATCTCTGTCGACAAAAAATTGCATTAGCGAGTGTGTCTCTGCTTGGTTGGATGGTCGTGCACTATGGAACACTCATGCTCCATACAATTGTCTATACAAGTGCGAAGATCGCACTGTGCACATGCAACCGAGCTGAATCTCCCCTTGCCTTGTACATTCACGAGAGACAAAATCCAGTTCCCATCTATGAAGACTCTTTGAAAATGATCACATTTGATATGGGACAAAAGATGAAGCCTTGCCATGTTTCAACTTGGCAAGGCTTCCAACTTGTTCTACTTGCTACAACAAGTTACTCATCCATGTGGAGATCATTTGTGCAACTGAGGCAAAACAACTAGTTAACCCCCATAACACACGCACGCGCGTGCACACACACCAATGCACGCGCACATGCACGCACAGAGCATGCCTGTAAGATACCCCACAAAACACACATGCATACGTGTGCACACAAAAGCCTGAGTTTACTTGAAGAACCTTTTGCAAGCCTCAAAGTAATGGATAACACAATGCATCACACTCTCACATTGGGGTTGGATGTCTCATAACTGAGATATCAACCTAATCTCCTCAAACAACCAGTTCAAGGTGGCTAGCTCCACCCCACTGCATTAGTCAAGTTGGATAAGAGTGTTACCTCTTGCAATATTGACCTAGGCTTGAGTTCTGTGACTTATGTCACGTGAAACATGAACATCTAGGAGCCAATGGGCTCAAAATTAGCAATGCCTACCAAGTAGATGCAATGTAAGTATTTTACATGATGATGCTAGTATAGCAAAAACAATACTATTGCCTAAGGAAAGGCTAAGAGTAGTATATGATTTTGAGTAGCTTTTTGTGCAACAACATTTCAGTCCACCATGAAATATTGTATTTCCTATTTTCAAATAGATATTCACCCTTTTAAGAAAAGCTACTTGGGTCACATGTAGTACATTATATTAAGATATATTCACCCAATTTGTATGTTTACTTACATAACAATTCATGTACGTATATATACCCATTGTGGCAAAGGGTCGTACGTCAACTCAACACAACCACTATGGAAGGTATTTGGAGCTAATAATTTAAGCTCATTATACATATGGCTTGTAAGTATATGTACATTTGCATAATGCTCTAATGACCATTAACTTGCTACAACAATAGAAAAAAGTTAGATATTTTTTTACCCTTCTATAGACATATAGACCCTCTTGACTAGGTTTATTGCCTAGGTTTCAAGATTGCTCTCGTGGGTCATGTGCTTAGGTTTTTAAATCTCCTCTTTGATGTCTCTCTTTCTCCCAAACAAATATTTCCATGGTTCCTTGACTCTTTGAAAGAATATGCATTCTTCATGATAGGCCTCAAGCCTAGGTCTCATCCTACATTCAAATGCGCCTCAAAGAGGCCATGGAATACCTCTATCTCATCAAGATTATAATAATTCATTTTATGTCATTTTATCATATTTACATTGTCTACGTCTATGGGTATCAATCCTTTTTTTAAGCTTTTTATTATCTTGGATACATTTGATGCATTGATATTTCATTGTGTCATCTTGAGTTTCTATGCCTGTAAGCATCATCTTGGGGAAAACTTTCATAGACTCTAGATTCCTTGCTTATACTAGCTTCTTGATCCATTATTGTCCCCCTTAAACAAAATAAATCATTAGGCAAGAAAGGTGTACTTAAGGAACATTCACCCTCACAAATATCCAAGTTAATTTCCAAAGTTTTACCTTTTCCTCTACGGATCTTGATCACTTGTGTTGCAAGTTTCTTTCTCTCAAAGAAAATTTTTATCTAAAAAAAAATTCGCTTTTTTAGCCTTAATCTGAGACATAAACTTCTTCCTTTTCTTCTTTGGTGATTCCGATACCAATTGTTCCAACTTAACAATTCTAATTTTGCCATTACATAGCCTTTATTGTCCATTTTCTAGCTAAAAACATCCAAACACAAGCTCTTTTTGAACAAAACACAGTCTAGAAGCTAAAACCTTAGCATAAAGTGGCATGCAATCATTATCTATACTTAACGATTTTCTAATAGCAACTACATGTGCTAAAAACACTCAATTATAGTAATTTATGAGCCATTCAAGCAAAAGACCATAATTCTAGCAAAAATTGTCATAAGCATTGCATAGATTCAATCGCAATTCAAGCAAAAGACTAGAATATTAGCAAAACTGTCATAAACACTGCATAGATACAATCACAATCAATATATCTATGGATAACGCTTGTACTGATGGATCTTAGCAAGAAGCAAATGGAAAAACTGAGAAAACACCCACTTGGAAAATTGTTCACCACCAGGAAGAGAAAATAGATTGCTCTCTACCAAAGAATTGATGAAAAGCTCACCAACTCCAAATCTTTCGATCTTCATAAGTGTAGTGCAGGCATCCCATAGGGAACCGGGAACCATGACTTAGCTTCCCGGCTTTCAACTCATGTCGTCCGAAACCACTTGACATACAACTAGCCAACTCGCCAACAACGATCAGACTTAACCAACTTAAAGTTCGGAAACCAACATTGAAATCCAACCTGGTGCCATGCCAAACCAAAGGTCCCGATGTGGGTGACTTCCCTCCAAGCAAGCCGCCCAACAACTTAACTAACTCGAAGCTTCATTACAAATGAGCAATCCAATCAAGTCATCTTACTTACATTAGACTTAACCAACTCAAAGCTTTGTCACGAGCGTTGGAAGCCAACCTGGCGCCACGCCAGACTGGACAGCCATAAACAGGTAACTTCCACCCAAGCAAGCCATCCAACTCAGCCGACAGGTTAGAGCCCATTCCCCAAGAGCTTAACCCATTCATGTTCATGCAAGGAACACTCAGAACCACAAGCCGTGATAGATATGAAGACAACCAGTTTCTGGACCGAATGGTCCCGACAATAGACCGCTGGCTTCTCGGACCGAATGGTCCCGACGGAATACCACTGGCATCCCGAGATACGACCCTCACTTATGTGTTAGATCAAAAAGTTTGAACAGGCCTTACAATTGGCGCTTTTATCGAACACTGAAACCCAAAAGGTAATCAGAGTCAGTTTGAAGAAAATTCCACGTTATCAATAAATTTGAGAAGGTTACATTTCAAGTGTGTGACCGACCCTAGTCTCTGGGGCGCTGGCATGCCAAGGCGGGTGCCAGGACAACTTTCCAGCAAGGGAAGCTGAGACTTGATTGGAGCTCGCCCTGAGTCGCAACCTACATTCCCCTATAGTTAATGTGGGATTCGCCACGTCCCCTCATGCCAAGTGCTTTGCCCAAGCTGGTAAAGCACAATTTCTCTCGGTAAAAAGCTTTCCCGCATAGAACTTTATTGCTTCTTTAGATGCACCTCTATATGCAAGTCATAAATAACAAAAGTTTCATGTATATGTCCCTTTTTTTTTTGCTTCATATGCGAGCCATAAATAACAAAAACTTCACTTCTCTCTCTTTCTGTTGCATGCATCCCTAGGCTCTCAACCTTCATCAACATCATCACCGACAACAAAAATCAAATAAAGATTGTCTATTTGCATTCACAAAATTACTTCATATATATTTTTGGCCTTGCCATGTCAAATCACATAAAGATAACAACAAAACATGAGAGATGGAGCAAGAGATAAAGGCAAAGGTTCCACTTCTTGATTGAACATGAAATGAGCTACAAAGTACCATTATATATAGTGGATTCTAGAATTTTCCCTCTAGAAAGTCATTTTCTCTCTCTAGAATTTATTGATCCCCAGGCTTCTTTTAATCATGCCTAGATCGTGTGAGGTGATTGCACATCGATCCAAGCTCTCTGGACTTCGCTAGAACCGATCAAAGATTTTCAGTCATAGGAACTTGGCACCGCCTGGATTTTGGTCATAGTGGCGCCAACGCCGGTGCCGCCGGGAGCAGCAGTGGCGCTGCTGGCGCTAGTGGCGCCGGAAGTAAAGCTTGTAAAGGTAGCTTTACAACAATAAGACTTGTTTTGTTACCGCTGTAACGAGAAGCACCTCAAGATTTTGCTTACAAGTCATCACAAAGGAATAACAATGGAGCCAAACCACCCAAACAAGCACAAGCTACTAGTCAATCTCCAATAGCATCACCCCTAAGCCATAGAATATTAATGTGGAAATAGACAAAATTGTTAATCAATCACACTATAGTGAATGGTGGTAGGACAAGTTTTCACAAAGATAGATAACACCTATAGTGCATGTGCATGTGCCCATGCAAGCCTACTACATTCTTATACATGCAAGTCATTCCTATTGATAATGTACATCATGCCAATAATCATCCTAACCCATGCAATAGCTCCACACATCATTAGATGTGTGATTGGGTCCTCACAAAGTTGTTAATTACATTTTTTTGGCTAATTCAGAAGAATGAGGCATAACGAATAAACTCGTGTATTGGAGTTTTGAATATCCATGTCAAGGATTGTTCCCATTTCTCTATACCAGACATGGACATCTCTCTCTCTCTCTCTCTCTCTCTCTCTCTCTCACATACACACACACACACACACACACACACATTGATGCTTCTACATTTATACCTGCCCTACTTTGCTATTAAACAAATGGACTACAAACGCATCATCGCTTCCTCAAAAACACAAGATTGTAATTCAAAAAGACAGTCACATGCATAAATGGTTTTCCTTTTGTTAAAAGTAAAGAGTTTTTCTCTCTTTTGGTTTTATTTCTAAAAAAATACTCTACAAAATTTAAACTCAAAATCCTAACTGGAGGGAAAGTAATTTTTTCTCCCTTACTACCTTCCGGGAAACTACTCTACATAACACTATAAAAGCTTGTAGTTTCAAGGATCCTCCCTCACTTCACTGTGAAGAGTCTGCTTGTCTCTCACATATAGCAAGAGCGCCCTACCAGTTCCAGATTGGACAACATACTATCGTAAATTAAGCAACTCTCCATTACTTTGGCATTCCAGTGCATTTTCTATGCTTCCGGGTTTCAATCATTCTTCTTTGCTTAAACCGCTGGCTATGGGTTAATCATGTTCTAGACATAAAGCTTTGTAAGGGTTTTTTTTGGTTGGATGGATATGAGTCCAGCGATGGACAAGTTCCAATGCATCTTTGTGTAGATGGAACAGGTGGTTTCTGCCTATTAGCGATGAATATCATGCGCCCTACTACATCATTTCAAAATGATTAGTAGGCAGTGATTGCTTACTTGCCATCTTTTCGTAGGTATGAGTGCCTCTTCGCTTGCAGAGGGCAGTGATGGAATAGCTACATTGTAGCAGTTTGGTTGCTTCAAACTAAAGCACTTTTGAATGCTTATGTCCACTAGCATGATTTCTTTACTTTTGAAGATGGTCTTGCAAGAGAAATGGACTTTCTGTCCAGTGATGGACAACAAGCTCCATTGTTCCCTTTTTCTTGATATTATATATGAAAATACACACTACTGTCCAGCGATGGACAAGAGGTTCACCCTTTTTGTTTTTTAGAAGGTGTAATGGTTCATATATTTTGTTGTCCAGCAATGGACAGAAAGCACACTTCTTCTTTTAATGAATAGTTGCTTTCTCACTCTCATACCTTATATTATCCAACAATGGATAGAAGGAATGTTGAATGCTCACCTCTAAGAATTAGATGTACTCTCTATTCTTACAAAGAACTGATATTCTCAAATGACGTTTTTTACGTTTCCCAGTCTCACTATATGATACTAAATTGTTAATCAGTGCATGTGATAATGTAGCGTCATCTCTTACTACGGCCTTTACCTTCTACGCTCTGGTTCATACTCAAATCGTGCATTATCGTACTCAAAGCAAAGGTATGTCATTGATTGAAACTTCATAAAGTAGACGATTTGACACATTCCGTGCACTTTATCTAAATGTTTTTTACTCTTGAACGTAGCTATGGACTAAACAAACTACTTTTTGTCATTATGATATAAAGATAAACTTTTTGCGGAAAAACAACGATGGTTGCCTCTCAAGAAGCCTCGTCGACAAACATTCAAGTATGACTTCTCGTTATCGATTCGTATACAAATTCTACAATGCACGAACAAGAATGGGTTAACTATCTCCTTACACCTTCACAATTGATATGTTTCACCCTCTTTTTCGAAAGAAACAACTTTAGAAAAAAGGTAATACTCCCCAAAAAAGCAAAATTAACTAAACGATTTTTAAAGAAATCCCTGTCAGAAACCTAACAGTAGGAACTCCAATAAAACTGTCTTAGACAGCATGGAAATGCGTAAGATACGTAGTTTTTACAAAAGGGTTAGAACGGCACGGATCTACCCTAACACCTAATAAAAATATTGAAAATTTCTTACTAAAAACTGATCATGTCTATCTGAAACAGTGTCCATATATCAGGTATTATCTATGTATAGCAATCTTGGTAATAACTAACCCCACCCTTTTTAAATGTTACTTTAGACTTCTAGTGCGATACAACTAGAAAGCATGGATATGCTCAGGAGTATGGACAGTAGTGCGTGACATACCTTGCTTTGCAAGGGTCACTTGGCTTAGCATGACATGGATTTGGCCTAATACCAACACACATGTCCACACCAAGTCTTTTGGCTTAGCAAATTAAGAATGGTTAAAACTTTTCATACTCTTGTATTACTAAAAATGAACCGATATGGACCATAAGCTGATCAACATGGCACTCACCCTGATACAGGGATTGGCCTATTGCCAAAAACACTATTTGTTTGGAAAGACTGGACTATTTTTTATTTAAAGATGCTATGCAAAATTGTTAAGTAGTATAACTTCTTTTGGACATGAATTACAACTGACAATTGTCGTCTGTCATTCAGCCATGACACTTGTCTTCCTCACCAAACTAACTTGAGCGGTTTTGTTTTGTGGGATGGTGGCAGCAGGTATCAGCTGGACGTCTTGAAAGTGGTTATGCTTTATGGTGCTTTTTAGTACTATATTTTACTTTTCAACTATACTTAACTTTGTTGGATTATGAATAAAGGCTTTAAAAAGCTTCAGTCTTGCTTTGTCAAAAGGAACTAAGTGCAGTCTTGTATCTCTCTCTATGCATCCTGGTGGTGTAAATCCAACTATTCCTTGGTTGGGATAGTACTGAAGCTTTTACCTTTTATCCGATTTAGAAAAAACTAATAAAGGTTTGTTTTTATGGTTTAGTCCACACAGGACGGTTTCAGGATGCTGTCTCATTGAGTTATGGGGAGCCCCTTCCTTCACCTAACCATTTTGTTCTAACATTGATTTGTTGTATGAAAAAGGTCGTTGAGATGCATAAATTTTTCATTAGCACTGATAGGGCTACATGTTCTTCTGCTGGACCTGAAGATAAGATTCTTTGCCTGATTGATCTGCTTGAAACTATTGGCTGGGTAAAGATTTATCTTGAGTTTGTTAAGAAGAAAGACACTTTGATCTTAGTGGAGAATCTTTACAATCGCCTTATGATTTCGTTGAAAAATTCGATGAAGAGGAAAAGTTTTGTAATATGCACATCAGAAAAGTGTTCATGTGCTTGGAGAATAAAAATGGTATTACTCCTGCTATCCTTTCCCCTCTTGTTTCTGATGCTCCTCTATCACCGCATCCTTTAGTCTTTACTGATGACCTTGATGAGGATAGTGCCTCTCAGCTCGAGATCTTTTCTCAAGACATTTGCGACATTGGTGACATTTTCTTCTTATGGCTTTTGCCAATCTAAAAGTTGTCAAGTACCCTTTGTTCCTGGCAAAATTATTGAAGGAGTTCTAAATCCAAAGAAGACCCTTTGTAAAGATTCTTTTTTTATTTTTTCTCAAATTTTGCTTACACATGGACCAATCAAAACACTCAAATTTGAAATCTACGTAATGTAGATCATTAAAATTGAAAAGAAAGTTTTCATAATAATGCTATAATTCGGCGTCATGGGCAGCTCGCAAGCATGACATTCTATTCATAGTATAATATGCAATTTATTATTAAAAAAAAGTATAACTTTTTAACCGTAATTCCGATTGAGACGAAAAATATATTATTGGAAAGCGCTCTTGACGAGAGCTATCGAACGATAGCCTACATGACCTACTTCTAAGCTACTGTTAAAAAGTTATAGCCAGTCAAAGTTTCTAGAAAAGAGAGAGAGTCAAATATCGCTTTTGTGCGCCCATAGAGTACCCTCTCACTAAGAGGGTGCTCTATTCACACACAAAAGCGATATTTGGTCAAAAGAGTCCTTAATCCATGCATAGCAGAGGTATTGGGTCTTTTAAAACTTTGACTGGTTATAACTTTTGAACGGTTGCTTGGAAGTGGGTCATGTCGGATATTGTTGGAAAGCTCTCGTCTTGGTACATTCTTTTGGATTGGAAATTAAATTGTTAATTGTTAGGCCTTGTGTAAAATGTATGTTGAATGCCTTTGCAAGCTATATTGGTAAATGTTTGTGTGTATTTTCTAGGGACACCTATATATTGTGATAACAATCAAACATTAAATGAATACATCACACAATATAGAAGATGAGCATCCTTCAATAAAAACACACCACCAACAAACAATCATGAATCGAGATAACCTCAAACAAACAATCACAAAAGCCAACTACACTACTTTTTGAACAAATTCTTACAACTTAAGATGTTTTCCATGGAGTAACTTAATGTATTATGGAAGGAGCCGGGCATAGGCCATTTTGCCTTGTTCGGCTTTCCAAAAGCCGAGCCTAAATTTTTATGGAAAGCCGAACCGGGCAGAATGGCTTGTGCCCGGCTCCTTCCATTGCGTATTGGAGTCTTTGGCTTTTCCACATGCCATTTACAAAGCATAATCAACACTGTGGTTTTTTTGGACCAATGAGAAACTGCCACGTGGCAGTCTGACGCGCACAGTCTGCCGCGCGTTTGGAATGTGCTTCAGAATTTCAAATTTAAAAAAAAAAATTCAATGACATTTTATGGTTTTTAAAAAACCCAAAAACTGGGCGTAATCAACACAAAGAATCCATTACACTATTGGATCAACCATTTACATGTACCATGACTAAAATCCATTCCTAAAAGCCAAATAAAAACAAAACAATTTTACAATGGCTTATACACCAAATTTTATTAAGGTAGGGCCATTGTGGCTTGCCACTATCCCTTGTTAATAAAAGCAGGGATATTATTATTTAACTCTACTATTTCCATATAATGAATTCATCTCACCAATCGTAGTCATATATTATATAATATTATGGGATTACGACTTGTCATCCAATGCTGCAAAAAATGCGAACAGTAATCAGATGTTCTCTCTGGTCTAACAACTCTCTGTCAGTGCATGCCATCGCAGGGTGTTAGGTAGTCAATTGATGTGCAAGCTATTGGCAGGTGATCTGGTGCACAAATTTTGCTCTTAAATGCGTTTTAATTTCTGAATTCCCTCTTGAAAGCAGCTCTTGGCAGTGATCTGAAGGCTTTGATGGTAATGGGAGCTTGGCAATCGCACCTGGAAGTGCATGGCCGGGTTTTGATCTGGTTTGGTATGTTGGAGGCGATGCCGTGTTACAGTATTTTGAGCTGAATCAAGTAAAATCAGGACAGGCAGATGAAGGGACAGGTTTTTACTTAGCTGAAGCGTCGACGTGTCTATGGCTTACGAAACTGAAGTCGATAAGATGGTTGTATACAGAATATTATCTATTGACAATGGTCAGAAGGATTCGTTCTTTGTATGAAGATGATGGAAGCTCTTAGGATGTAAGGTGAAGGTGACCGAAAATAAGGCCAGGGAAAACTTAAGAAGCATTGGATGAGCAAAATCTCTACGTATTTTAGGGTGAGGATACTTGGAATTGCAGTTCTGGCGTGAAATATACCAATATACTTTGTAGTCTGGATTTATCAAGATATTTTGTATTTTCAGTCCTGAACATATGATGAATGTTGCGCTATTTGAGTCCCTTGAAGAGTTGAGTACGTTCTACAGGTGTGATAATGAATGCATGCTTCTCTTCCTCTCTAGAATTTTCCGTGTAATTGAAGTTGCAAAGGAAACCGAAAAGTATACTGAAAGAACATAATAGCTTAGTCCAGTTCGTGCATAATTAGAACGTTAGGAATGAGGGCAGACTGAAGGGCGTGAGATTTCTTAAGGTTTTCCGTCATTGTTACTCGAGGTGACAAGTCAACGATAGGCCATCCAATGATGCTTTTTTTTAATGTTTGTAGTCAAGAAAAGGAGATATTTTCTAAGCTCGTGCATGGACATAACAAGATCTATACAATGAAGAGCCGGTTGTCACAGTCAGGGGCGATTCGGAGTGGCATGATTTCCCTTATCATGGTCATGATCTCTTTCTTGGCTTGCTTTTACATTGCTGGCAGGTATGGTAGCCATTCTCTCTGCATTGAATACCAACTTTATTCACTGAAGAGTGCTCTTTGTCAGTAAAAAGTGAACAGAAAGACACTGTCTGACATATAATAGATTCTGTGACTAACTTGGCGTAGGGTCTTCCACTACCGTGGACAGATTGTGGCAGGATGCGGAGGTGCGGGTACACCTTTCCGGTCCATTGCAGAAGACCAATGGACAGGTCGTCTCTGCAAACGTTCCTTTTTTGGCTTATTTGTTGTTGAAAAGTCAGTACAGAAATGGAGTGTTTGAGTAGACAGCTTCTTTACTATGTAACGTATTTATACGTTTCATATATCTCCACTCAAATAAGCTGGAGGTTTATCGGCCTTCAGAATATGAAAATCTTAAAACAGGCTCTGCTACTCATGTATAAACCATAATTATAAGTGTTTTGCACTTCTTATTCAGAAGTCAATATTGAAGTCGAAAAGTGTGAGACATGGAGACTTTTTTGTGGGAGTTATGTATTCCAATAGTGTAAAACTATCTGATAAAGTGTATCAAGACATTCTAAATACATGCAATTTCACAGGATCACTTCTCGTTGTTTAAATGTGTTTTTGAGCAATTACCCTGTCTCGAGTTTCATTTTAGTCCTTTCAAGATATACACTATATCTTCTTTGATCTGATAAAAATTGTGTGAGCAAATTTTGGCAATGACTAATATGCTGACCTACAGAACAATGAACTATTATTTCAGTCTCACTGTCCATAGAGCATGATTAAATTTTTCTACATCACGATTTTTATTTCATTGAATCTGGCAGAGGACAGGCACATTATCCATTGATGACACCTTAAAGAGGATTGACTGCAAGTAAGTTTTGTAGTTTCAATTTCCTGCATGTTTGCTTTACTTTTTTAGCGTCTTTGAGAATATTTTTATTAAAATCCATTGGAATTGAGCTGAGAATAAGTCTCTAACATCCTTATTGCTTTAGGGATAAAACAAAGAGGTTAGCAGAACTGGAGATAGAGCTATCCGCTGCCAGGAGCCAAGGTTATAGTGCTAGACATCCTCCAATTTCGAATGCAACGTCAAATAATCGGCTACATGCTGTGATAGGCATAAACACTGGGTTTGGTCAACGATCTAGAAGGGACTCTATTCGCAAAACTTGGATGCCTACTGGTGAGAGGACTTCTCTGAATTCCTCATCAAATAAACTGTAGGATAAACTTTCTAGGATACTTTGTACATCAGGGTCTGTAAGAGTAATGAAAGTAAGGCTACAAATTGGTTTAGATTTCAAAAAGGTTTTTCAAGTCACTTACTTGGAAAAGGCGTGGTAATTGTATCCCAGTTGCTTTACGCTAAACCAGCCTAGACGCCCTTGTTTGATGATAGTAATTTGGCAACAGCAGGGACGGCATTGCAAAAACTTGAGGTTAATAAAGGGATTATTATACGTTTTGTGGTCGGAAGAAGGTACATACCTGAAGTATTATTTACCCTACCATCTTCGAAATGGAAATAAACTGACAATTTTTTCATGAGCTAGTAGATATTTTAAATTGGCGCTGTAGACTATGTACTTGGCTGTTATGCAATTCTAAGATGCAATTCTAATCCTCTGATCAGTGCAAACAAGGGCGATAGTATAGATCAGCTCATTGGGGTCGAGAATGATGAAATGAAAGACTTCCTAATATTGGTAAGTGTCACATTTGTGGGTCACTCTCAGATCTACTTGTAGTGAAGCTTTTTTTAATGAGAAAACTACTGACTACTCAAATGTAAGCTTTTTAGAACATAGAAAAAGGCCAACTTTGTAACCTTTTATTCAGATAGTGAAACCGTGAGATTTGGCTTTGAGAAAACTTTCTGAATATCAAGAGTTGGCCGTTCCAACCCTTTTGGGTCGAAACGTACTGTACGTTCTGTACAGTACGTTCCGGAACGTACTGGGTCGGAACATATTTTTTTTATTAAAAAAAAAGTTGACCCTTGCTGGCCGCGATCCATCTGATAGGAGGGTTTGTGAGCAGAATCGCTATCTGATAGGAGGGTTTGCGAGCAGAATCGCTGTGGTACAGCTTGGAGAGAGAGAGAGAGAGAGAGAGAGAGAGAAAAGAGAGAGAGATCCCAACGCACTGCAACCGTTTTTTGTGGGCAGAAGTTAAAATCTCCTGGGTTTATGATACTGTCCGCGACAGTAGCATATTGATTGGCTAGATTTGTTGAAAGGCTAACCTTTGGAAGTTTTGTTACTTATGCATAACTGTGATAGCTAAAGTGGTATCGAATTTGAATTCTTAAGGAATCCTTGCTGTCTAAAGATTAGTACAAACCGGAAATTGGTTGTAACTCTGTTACACGCATAGTTGCCGTTCCAGAATCACTATGGGAGTTCATGATGGTGAGACATTTGAAGACTGACCAGCTGAAGATGCTCCACCGTAATCTGCTCAACCAATATATGCTGAAAGCTGGGTCGGAACGGACCCTTTGTAAATATTCACGTTTTTTTAAATCTTTTTTTTTTGCCCAGGTTTCGAAATGGAACGTGTTCCAGAACGCGTTCCCTTCCGGAACGGTTCAAACACACAAAATATTGACAATAAGGCTGCCTTGCAGCCATACTTGCCCGTTCCAGAACGGGGACCCGTTCTAGAACGTCGCCTCGACAATTTTTTTCTTAGTACATATTTTTGAAAGAAAAAAAAGTTTTTTTAATGAGATTCTGAGGCCAAAAGTACATCCTCCATTTATACAAAGTGTGCCGTTGGACAGATATATGCCTTGCTTTATGTATCAAAGAAAAACAACAATGGCATTTGGGGTACTGGACTGGGAGATCTAGGCAACTACAGTAAGCATCTATGAATCCCCTTAAAATTGCATCTCACTGCTTACACAACAAAAGAGTCTTTTTTAACATTGATCAAACTATCAAATTTGTTTTATTGTTTGAATGTATCCGAATTGCACATGCAAAGACTCTGAAGTGTAAAGTCAGCACCAATCAAACAGTTGAGTTGAAGACTGGTACAAACAACATATTCTTCCAATAAACCAGGATAAAGGATCTCTACAATGAAGAAACAAAATGTTTCTAGTGCCAAAGCCATGCTAGCTCTCTACACAGATTTTGACAGAAAAGACACAAGAAACGAAATTGTTCGCGAACAATTTCGCGACACATGACACGAAATTGTTTCGCGACACAAAATCTTTCTTGCTCCACGAACGGCCAAGA
Organism: Diphasiastrum complanatum; assembly: GCA_029204225.1. NCBI lineage: Eukaryota > Viridiplantae > Streptophyta > Lycopodiopsida > Lycopodiales > Lycopodiaceae > Diphasiastrum > Diphasiastrum complanatum. The sequence continues at coordinate 11,827,462 of CM055107.1, read as the reverse complement.
AGATCAGCCAAGTACCATGGGGTACAAATATTTGATCAAATATCATGACATCAGCAGAAGTATTTTAGATCGTGGCTAATTTGCCACTCTTGTAATTCGCGATTAGTTGTAGATGTATAATCTTTCTAATCTGTAAGTTACACGACGCGACACGAAAAAGTTCGCGAACTACATACTTTATGTTTGATGCATAATACCAATGCTAGTAAACAAGACAAGAAGTCAGAAGACGAAAAATACAGAACACATGTCCGCCTGCGTGCGAGACAATTCTGTAGAGGATCTGTAGATCCAGAAGTCCGCTAGTAAGCGAGACACGATTCGTGAGAGAACTATATTTCTCTCACGCCAACGCACTGCGCGTGGATCTGTCATGCAATGCTTGAAGAATAAGAAAATCAATAGATGATATTGTAGCTGTTGTGCACATTATATCTTGAATGTATTTTTTGTCTGCTACAATTCGTGTGTCTGATTCACTTGCTCATTTAATTCTGCACTTTGGTTTGATCTTGTTGAATGCTATAGTAATTTGTTAATGTAGATCGACAATGTCTGTCTACTCTTTGAAGGATTGTAGAAATGATATAGCCGGCAGTGACCAGCAATCATATCTGAATTCCTGACGAACTGATCTTGTTCGCGAATCCTTTCGCTTCGTGTTTCGCTTCGCTTCAATTCGCTTCACTTCGCTTCGCTTCGCGATCACTTGGCCATAAGGGTAAATAGATTTCAGAGCTCACCTAAGTTTTGTTTCGTTTCGTCTCGTCTCGTCTTGTTACAGAGCTTAATTGATCTTTTCGCGAATGCTTGTGCTTCATTTCATTTCGTTTCGTTTCGTGTCATTTCGCGATCTCTATGCTTTCAGCACGAATCAATGTAAGGGCTCGTTTAAGCTTCACTTCGCTTTGCTTCGTTTCGTTTTCGTTGTGTTTCAGAGCTTGATTGATCCAACACAAATTATTCTCGAACAGAAATAATTCGAGTTTCGCGAATCGTTTGAGATTTATTTTTATCAGTTTGTCACCAGAGTTCTAGCTGGGATTTGCATTTTCTGATTGCATTTTTTCGCATTAGTGGTATCAGAGCCTACCTTGTCATAGTCTGACATAGCCAGGTTCGAGCCTCCCCTTGGAAACCAAGAAGCATAGTCTGACATAGCCGAAAAGCTATCAGTTCAAAGGGGCTAAGCATTCAAACAATCAACCATCAAGAAGTGAAAAGACAAATTCAGAAGCAATGGCTTCAATCAGCAGCATGCAATCCAAGATCTGTACAGTTCTGGATTTCTAACTTTCTAGCATGGAGAGTTAGGACCTCGCTGATGCTAAAGGGTGAAGGATTATTCCCCTGGGTGGATGGCACCGAGAAGATGCCTACAACAACAGGCAAGGAGCTACGCGAATGGAGGGAGAAAAATGACAAGGCAGTAGTAGCCTTGCTATCATCATCCATCGAGGATAGCCTCACACTTGACCTAACTACACTCTCCAAAGCAAAGGAGATTTGGGATACACTACTCACGAGATTTCAACGAAATCACGCAGTCAAATCTGACAAATCTGCAGTGGGATGGCAAAGACCTCACTTCTTTTGTAAGGAAGATGAAGGATCTATTCGCAAACACTGTGACGTGGATGTCGCATTGCGACGTTTTTGAATGCAGTCGGATTCCGACGTCTGTAAACACAGAATGATAAACAATTCAAGCCTAAGAGGAAGTCAGATTGAAAATAGGATTGTGATCAGCAAGCAGAGAGGACCAGCAAAGGCAAATGGAAGAACATGTGAACGGTATTGGTTCACTGCCATATGAACTCAATGGCACTATATCAAGCAAGTCATCATGGAGCAATTACAGGGGTCAGCATCTCGAATGCGAACAATTCGACCACCTGTGATGCATGTCTGAAAGGTAAGATGTCACGCACTCCATTTGTCAAGGACTCCTACAGAACGACCAAGATTCTGGAGTTAGTGCATTATGACATCTGTGAGTCTTTCAATGTGATCTCAATAGGAGGCTCAAAATATTACATTATCTTCATTGATGATTACAGTAAATTTGCCAGAGTGTATTTTATTTAGAATAAATCAGAAGCATTTGACAAATTCACAGAGTATGTGAATTGGGCAGAGATATGCACTGGCAACAAAGTGAAGCAGATCAGGACAGATCGAGGTGGCGAATACATCTCAAATCGGTTCACTGAGTTCTGCAATGATCATGGTATCATTCACAGAAGGACTGCATCTTACACACCGCAGCACAACGGTGTTGCAGAAAGAAAGAATAGGACTCTGATGGAAGCTTCCCAATGCATGATGGCCTATTCGAAAGCTCAAGGGTACTGTGGGCTGAAGCAGTAGCTATAGTTGCATACATTCAGAACATGACAGGAAAGTTTGGTGTCTCTCACACGACACCACACAAATTATGGTGGGGTAGAAAACCCAGTCTGACTCACATCAGAATCTTTGGCTGTGCAGCTTATGCACATATTCCTGATAAGCTTCGAAAGAAGCTTGATGAGAAAGCTGAACATGGATATCTTGTAGGATATGACAACAATTCGTCATACTACAGAGTGTACATGCCAAAGACGAACACTGTGAAGACAGTCAGAGATGTCAGATTTGATGAGAGTAGAACGATGGCCAACGATGATCCTGTCAGCTATGAAGTTCTTGAAAGACAGTACTATGATCTGCCACCTGTGACAGAGGAAGCAGAAGACGAACACGAAAACGAAGATTTTCGAGTCGCTTCGCATTCGAGTGACGAATCAGAAGACGAAAGATTCGAGAGGCAGCCTTCTGCTACAGTGCCTGTAAACCAAGATGGTTCTGGACCTAGCAGAGCAGACAAAGGCAAAGGCATTGCAGTTCCAGGAGGATCTCCTAGAAGGTTGACAAGACAACGAAGAGCGCCAGCAAGATATGTGCCAGGCAGCTCTGCTTCTACATCAGAAGAGTTTTGTGGATTCAGTGGCGAACCACAGACATTCGAGGAGGCAATTGAATGTCCAGAGAAGGACAAATGGATCCAAGCCATGAACGAGGAGATGGAATCCATGAGGAAGAACCAGGTATGGACGTTGCAGCCATTACCAGATAAGCGAAAGGCTGTAAAATGCAAATGGGTATACAAGCTAAAGTATGGACCAGATGGAGATGTTTCGAAATATAAGGCAAGACTTGTAGCGAAGGGATTCTCTCAAAGATATGGTATTGATTATTCTGAAACCTTCTCTCCTGTCGTGAAACATTCGTCCCTACGTTTACTATTTGCATATGCAACTGCTTATGACCTCAGGATCCCCATTGTGGACGAGAAGATAGCCTTCTTGCATGGTGAGTTAGACGAAGAGGTCTACATGGATCAAAACCCCAGGATATGTCTTGAATTCACTTCCTAATTATGCATGTAGAATGCATAGGAGTATCTATGGTCTAAAGTAGTCAGCTCGACAATGGTACAAAAAGAAAGATCAAGCCCTGAAATCCTTGGGATTCAAGCCACTAATGGCTGATTCCAATGTGTATGTGAGAATTACAGATGGGAAGATCATCATTGTGGCTGTGTATGTGGACGACACTCTGATACTCTGCAAAAGTGAGAAGCTGATTTTTGAAGTGAAGAATGACATCTCGAAACATTTCGAGATCGTAGATCTGGGAGAAGCCAGGTGTTACCTTGGCTTGCAGATTGACAGGGACTATGAGGGAGGTAAGTTGTACCTTCATCAGTCCAGATACACCCAGAAAATCCTAGAGGATTTTGGGATGCTGAATTGTAAAGGAGCGAATACTCCAATGCTTGCAGGAACAGTACTGATGAACGGAAATTGTTTGAGGACTGAAGAAGAGAGAGAATTGATGCAGCTCACACCATACAGGAAATTGATAGGATTGCTGATGTACCTTGCAGATAACACATGTCCTGACATTGCTTATGCTGTGTTCAGGAGCCAATTCTGCACAAATCCAGGCTCGACACATTGGAAGATTGCAAAACAAATTTTGCAATATCTTCAATAAACAAAGGATTATGGTTTGTGTTATTGTCATGATGCAAGGTTTCAGATGCTTTCCTACAGTGATGCTAGCTGGGCATCTCTCAAGGACGACTGCAAAAGTGTCTCAAGAGGATGCACCATCGCGTCAGGTGTCTGGGTCAGCAAGAAGCAGACGATTGTGGCTCAGTCATCCTGCGAAGCAGAGTACGTTGCAGCAAGAAAGATGGCCAATGAGATAATTTGGCTCAGACAGTTTTTTGACGAATTGGGCGAAACGAGGAATGAACCTCTGGTTTTGCAGATGGACAACACATCTGCAATACATCTGACAAAAGACCCTGTGTTTCACTCAAGGACGAAACACATTGCGATCAAGGAAGAAGATGCTGCAGACCACCTTCATTGAAACGAAAGACGGTTGTTGACATTTTCGCAAAGGCCCTAGACAAAGGTCTATTCGAGAAACAGAGGAGTAGTCTTGGAGTCGTCAAGCTACCATGCTTTGAGAGGGATATGAAGAAACAAAATGTTTCTAGTGCCAAAGCCATGCACAGATTTTGACTAAAAAAGACACAAGAAACGAAATTGTTCGCGAACAATTTCGCGACACACGACACAAAATTGTTTTGCGACACAATATCTTTCTTGCTCCACGAACGGCTAAGAAGATCAGCCAAGTACCATGGGGTACAAATATTTGATCAAATATCATGACATCAGCAGAAGTATTCTAGATCGTGGCTAATCTGCCACTCTTGTAATTCGCGATTAGTTGTAGATGTATAATCTTTCTAATCTGTAAGCTACACGACATGACACGAAAAAGTTTGCAAACTATATACTTTATGTTTGATGCATAATACCAATGCTAGTAAACAAGACAAGAAGTCAGAAGACGAAAAATACAGAATACATGTCCGCCAGCGTGCGAGACAATTCTGTAGAGGATCTGTAGATCCAAAAGTCCGCTAGTAAGCAAGACACAATTCGTGAGAGAACTGTATTTCTCTCACGCCAACGCACTATGTGGATTTGTCATGCAATGCTTGAAGAATCAAAAAATCTATAGATGATATTGTAGCTGTTGCCCACATTATTATTGTTTCAAACAATTTTGGCCACTTCATATATTCCGTACTTTTTGCTCACTGATTTGCCATGGTCCACAATACCTTGGTGATAGACACTTGCCACTCTCATCACCTTAGATCTAGGTGGCACTAGCAAAAAGACCATATCACCTCTCTCGAACTCCCTGTACGAGCGATTTTTACGTAGATAAGTCTCCGCTCTTGTTCACCTGGCAAGGCATGCAACACTGGATGTACTCTCTAATGTCTCACCGCATACGTGGCCAAAAGAAGTGTTGACTAACTCACTCAGATGTCTTATCCATTTCAAGATGCCCTGCGCACGGACGATCATGACACTCATGAAGGATCTTACGGCGAATTCCGTTCATGTCTGGCATGTAATATTTTCCATTTCTCTTTAGCATACCTCCCTCTATGGTGCATGCAAGATATGTGTGTCTCATTAGAGGAGATAGACATGGTTGCTCCATCCGAAATATTGGTAATGACACGTGCACTAGGCCACACACATTGGCAATGCTCACCTCTTTGTTGAGCCTATCTAATCTCATTAATGAGCTCGCTTTCAACAATTGTGAAAGACATTCGATACATTATACGAGACAATGCACCCACGACCACATTCTCCTTCCCTTTCTGATACAGAATCTCCAAATGAAATTCCTGCATCAGCTCAGCCCACCGTGCCTGGTGAGCCTTTAACTCTGGCTGATCGGGGAAGTACTTAAGAGTATGATGATCGGTATAAACATAAATTCAGCACTGTATAAATAGTGTCACCATACATTGAGTGAATGTCTATCGCATATAGTTCCTTCTCATGTGTTGGGTAGCTTTGCTGAGCAGTGATAGATCTGACAAAACTATAAGAGAACGAAAATATAACAGTTGATCAGAAAAGCATACATTCATTTTGACATAATACTGAATACAATAAAAAACATAGAGTTGTATTCAATAAGTAGCATGTACAAACAAGATGAATTACAAGCACAAGACTTAGTGGATGCAACCACATACTTGTAAACACAATTCTAATCTACAACAATTGGATAAATGAATGGATGTAGATGAAAAATCAGATTAGAGTGACAAGGAATGAGAACGATAATCCATCATGAAGAAGAGGTTGATGAAATACCATAATGCTTTTCGGCAAACAATTACGCATGAAATAGGTAGAGGGTATTGTCGCAATATCCTCTTTTGTCTCCTTTCGCGACATCATACCAACTTGAATGATTTATCCAATTTCCATGGATTCATGTTGTTGCAATACATCCAGTTCTTATGTCACAATTGAAAATCCATGTTGTTTGATTAATTTGATAGAAAAAATCATAATAGATTCATTAGAAGTTATAGTCGTACCTGTAGGGCAGCGATTTAGTAGTAATAGTGGGTTCTAAATTTCGTGGGGATCCACCAACCCGTTTAGAAGTTATGAACATTTTTGTATTTTTGCCCTTCTAAGTAGAGGTGAATCTGATTGTGGAAAATCAGGATTTTCACCTCTTAAAAACAGAATTATTAGACCTGTAATGCTGCCTTTCACCCCCACAGATGCATCTACAACTCTTCCCTCCGAAAACCCCCCAAGAAAGAAGAGGAAATAGTGTTTTTTTTCACACTCTCTAAAACTGGACTTTCTCTCTCTAGAATGTGTTTTACCTTGAGCAGTGATATCAAATATTAGAAGCCAAGAGCTCCAAGCTCCTCTCCCCAACCTAGCCAGTGTGTAGAATGCATCTCCTCCCATCCATAGGCAAGCCTTTAAGCCCACTGCTTGCTATTTTGGTTCGAGGGCCCTTGACGCTCATGTGGGTGATCAGTCCACTTCGCCTACCAAGTCTACCCCTATTGACCCAAGAATACAGTGTCTTAATGCTATGCCACCCCCATGCCCACCATACACGTGGCTATAAGACCAAACCACACCGGTCACATGCCGAATAACCTTAGTCATTGCCCGGCAAATTACGGGTTAACTTGGTCAGTTGTACATCGGCTCTACCAAACTCGCCACGTAGCATGTCCCGTGCAAGTACACCAAGTTGCAACTGCAACACACCTAGACACTACTGGCTTCAAGTGCCTCTGATGGGGAGTCATCGACCGTCTCGAACTGGTCCTATGACCTCTAGACCTGCCGCTCACATCGAATATGTTGGATCCATGATAGGAATTAGAGATTCACAAATGGATTCACCTTAGGCTACTTATACTCACAGCCCAAGAGTCCCTAACCGACTAAACTTAGCAATTTCTCCTCCTATTGTCCATTGTTGGTGTACCATCTCTAGAAACTCTAACACTAGTCTCTAGGACAAACCTCAACAACTAGCCTATCGTTATGACCTTCAAACACGTTTGAAACGTTTTTGAACGTGTTTCAAATGTCCACGTTTCAAATGCATCTAAAATGTCGAGACAAATTTCTTTTTTGCTATGGCATATTTTTGCTAGGGTTGATTCACATGGTACCACACGTGCCATGGATTTCTTTCAGGTAATTTGTAGTTAGGCTAAGTTTGCTTTCAGATTTCAAATTGTAAAATCAAGTTGGCACATTCATTTCTAAGGAGATGAATGGTAAATCCTTGGGTTGGTGAAGCTTGATAGATTCTGTAGTTGGTGAAACTTGTTCCTTTGCAATATAGCATATCAATACTATTGCTATTGGTATTGTGTCATATTCTATTCAAGTTATAGCTGGAAAATTAAGTAAAATGGTCATTTTGGTTCATTTCATGGCAACATGATTTTTGCAGAGTGATCATATCGAGGACGTTGAGGCACTTTCTAGAAAGACAAAAGCTTTTTTCAGCATTGCAGTGGAAAAATGGGATGCTGACTTTTATGTTAAAGTCGATGACAATGTCTTTGTAAATGTTGGTAAAGTTTCATCTGGAAATGTTTGTAGAGTTCTGCTCAAGCAAGCTTGTACAAAATTTTGAAAAATATGGCCAATTTTAGTGTTCATCATCTTGGAGGCTATCCTATGTATTTAGAAGGCATTGTGATCCAGTTATAAGTTACGTTAGTCCTCTATAAATCTGGAACATGCTGTCTTTTGATATTTTTGAGGTAGTTTGTCACATTGGCACATGTATTGCTATTGATGCAGATAAGTTAGGAGAAATGCTAGCCACTCATTGGGATAAACCACGTGTTTATGTGGGATGTATGAAATCAGGAGAGGTGTTCAGTGATCCGTAAGTCAAATGCCTAGATGGCTTTGTTTGTGTGCATGAATGCATGATAAATAAAGGAGTACAATCGTAAGGTGAATCTGCAATAAGCATGAGACAATCATATCCTTGCTCTTCCCATTTGCTTTGATTTCTTATGCAAAGCCATCAGTTGAGTTTTGAAAGATTTTGTTGATGGGTTTGAAGAGTTTATTAGCTTGACTTAGAAATGCATGCTATAAATAGGGGCTTGTTAGACTCGATTGTCATGCAAAATACACTAAATATTGATTCTCATGGTCATATTTCTTGTTCGATCCACAGGAAACATAAGTGGTATGAGCCAGAATGGTGGAAGTTTGGTGACAAAAAATCGTAAGATTTTAACATTTTCAAGTTTTATCCTTGTTTCTATAGTTTCAAAGTCGTGTTTTAGATTGGTGACGTTGATATTCAGTCAATTTTTTGTCCTCTTGTTTGATTGATAAAGTCACCCAAAAGAATACATCTCCTCTCTCTGAAAATGTTATGATGGCAAATGATATACCAGCAAACAAGAAACATCTATCTTTGATACAAGGAGGTCTTTGGAAGGTAACATGCTGCAATGTACACATCCCTCTCTAGACCAATGACACATCCATGTGTGTTTGATCCACATGTAATGTACCTACTCATCTTGTCTAACTACTATGAGAACTTGGCATAGGAATTCTTTGTATAGACATGCCGCACACACACCACCTAAACCCCTACCACCAATTGATCTCATCTTTGTAAAATAAGCTTACATGAGAGAGAGAGAGAGAGAGAGAGAGAGAGAGAGAGAGAGAGAGAGAGAGAGAGAGAGAGAGAGAGATCTTGTGGAGTCGATAGTGCTCAAGGAGAGGAATAGTGCAGAGGATTCAAATTATCAAGACAAAGAAAGAAAAGATCACATTATGGATTTTTTTTAATCTTAACATGGTTGTGTGTTTCATGTTTGGTACTTAATTGCACGAATTGCAAAGCTATGGTAGGTATTGTTTGGCCAAAATTTACATGAATTCTTGGACATTGGTTGCTAATTCATGTTTGCCAATTCGGCGTTCGATAAAACAAATATTCATTTCGAGTCAAGAACAACAATGAAAGCTTTTGGGATCCGCAAGGAATCCGGCCACTTTGTTGGTTTTGAAGGAAGTTCCCTCCACCCGGAGGAAGCTTTACCTTCTTGAAACAAGAGGACCAATGAAATTCGTTTTGCCTTGGGGACATTATGAATTAACAGATTTTAATAGGTTAAACAAGTATTGCATATGATTAGAGCGCTACTTATTCCTTTTATGGAATTTCATAACCGTTTGGCTTAGCGTGTCAAGTGGTTTGAATCGATCGGTCCGCCCATGACAAGAGAGACCGGTCCAATATTGGGAGAGGAAGCAAAGTCTTCTCCAAGAACCTAGCAAGTTGGTTTAATGCACGCCTAATATGGTTACAAGCCAAGCTTGAAACACTTAAGAGTATTCAAATGTTTGTGCTTTACAATAAAACAGAGAAGTATTCATTCATTCTGACATAATACTGCAATAAAAACTGTATAATCGATTCAGTAAGTGGGAAAACAACTTATCTAAGACTATCCCCCCTCGGTCGCTCTGTCGTGGAGAACTTGAGCTCGGGCTGCCTGAGCCCCGAGCCTGTCTCCACACTTTTCCCGCTTCTTTCCCAGCAGCAGGCAGAGAGAGAGAGAGAGAGAGAGAGAGAGAGAGAGAGAGAGAGAGAGAGAGAGAGAGCTCCAAACTGTTTTGGGTTTGGATCGTGCCCCTGCAGTAGGTACTAACACACTTTCAATTGCTGTTCTTTTCATGGCAAGAGTAGTTTTTTCCAGCCAAAAAGAAGTATACAAAGAAAGAACAGCCTTTCATGGCTGTTTGACAGCTTCTTTGCATCTTTTATCTTGCTATTGTACTGTACTAGATCCATTTTGCAGGAAAGTCTTTGGTTTGACAGGTTTTAAATCCATACTTTTTTGCCCTTTAGTTAAGGCACAGCATATGGCTAATGCCTTACTTCTCTGCTCTCTTTACCCCCTGCTGTTTCTATTACTTCCAAAAACTACATAATAGATGCCATAAGGCTTCAAAATAACCAAATGGCAAAAGGATTTAAAGAGTATAGTGAAATCTTTCAACATAAGCTTGAAATTTCCTTTCAATAGCAATCTTGACTCTGCTTTTTCCAAAAACAAGAAACTGAAGCTTGCCAAAAAACCAGCAAGATAAAGCCAAGCTTGATTTTTAACTTTGTTGCAAAACTTGGTAGTGCACTTACCTTGCAACACAAATCCTCTCGAGAAACCCTAAAATTGAAAAAAACAAAGTGAGTCAAACCACCAATTTTTTTCTTCCACTTTAGCTCCATTCTCCAGGAATCAAGACCCCATTTCAGAAGATCCGCACACCAATTCTTGGATTCCTCTTATGTGCTTTCCATCAACAATTCCTACTAGCTTTGGCTCTAATACCACTTTCAAGTCCTCCTCCAGGGATCAAAGACTAGGATGCACCCATAGACACAAAGGAAATTGGATAGTGCGCAAACTTACCCAACCAAACCGAGATCAAATAGATCTAGCCCCCAAGCTATGGACCAACCAATGCTCAATAGGAGACAAATGTCACTCTAGCAGCATATAGTTACAATCTCCAAATCTCGTTCACCTCCATGGGAGGCCTATGGATATACTTATACCCTCCAAGGCTCCTCCTCAACTAGGAGTGAACTGTGACACCACACTGGACACATCAACATCCAAACTAGGCCACCTCATCCACTTCCCCTATGATAACTTTAATACCATGAGGGCTCCAACCCCTCATATTCATAATTGATTTATGGCTTGAGGTAGGCCTACTGACCTCTTTACGGGATAGCTAACCGAGATCAGTCCCAAACATGGGCATGCCATAGTACAAACCTTGGGATGTAGGATCCCAAAAAATCTCGAAAGATAAGGTATCGAGTTGATATTCCATAAGGAATGGCTTATTTTTTCAAAAGGAAAAGCTATGTGTGCCAGATAAGGAGGGCCTTAGGGCCCAAATCTTGTTGTAGTGTCATGACAACCTTTTGCTAGTCACCCTATGTTACAACTTTTACTCCTTGTTCTAGTTATTTACAATTTTCATAGATAGATGTACATTTTGCGATTTTTGTAATTATTGAAATGGCTATGGTGACCTTTTGTAAGTGAATTGTAAATAAACCGTAATTAGTTGGCATTGAACCTCAGAGTCGTGCTTAGCTTTGGCATGGAGTACTGGGTCATTTATTAGGAGTGGTTGGACTGACCTGCTAAAAAGTAGGAGAGTTGACTAGTCAATAGGACACGTGTCATATGTTCAGTGGGACACTTGGTCCAGTGTATGAGCGACACATGTCAGGGTTGACCGGTCAAACATGACACGGGTTATATGCTCACTGGGATACTTGGTCCAGTGCATGAGTGACACAACTTTATTGACCAAAGATGAGAGGTCAAGTTGAGGCATATGTTTAAGGCTGTGAACCATGCCAGTGTAACAAAGCAAAACGACTCAAAGTTTCAAGTCTTTTACATCCTTTGGAAATTTCCAGCAAGAACTTGGAAAGTATATCAATGGATTTTGTGACTAGACCCCTAGAATATGGAAGGTCACGATGCTATTTGGGTAGTGGTTGACAGACTAACCAATATGGTGCAATTTATACCAACTAACTTTATTGTTAAGGCATATGAAGTAGCCCAACTTTTTAAATTGTATGGCTTGTTGAATGATATTGTTATTGATTTGAGACTCCAAGTTCATTGAAAAGTATTGGCAATCAGTTTGTGAAAAACCTGAAACAAGCCTTAGTCCAAGTTCTTCAGATAAAATGTTTTAAACAAAGTATGGAGGATATGCTTCAGGCATTGTATCTCACAGTTAGTATGATTGGATAATGTATTTCCCAAGGGTTGGGTTTGCGCACAGTAGTGTGAAGTAGTCTGCCTTTAATCCTTTAATGCTGATGTATGGCTTTCAACCACATTTGCCAGACTCTGTCAGATTCAAAAGGTCTTAAGGTTCCAATTGTAGTCGATTTCTTGCAAGATATGCAAGAAATGCTACAAGTGGCCAAAGAAAGCACAAAACCGCTTAGGATAGAGCTCAATTTTTTTGCTAACTGTAATTGCTCACCTTGAGAATTTGAGGTTGGAACTTGGGTGTATTTTAAAATTCCAAAAGATTCTAAGATACTTCGAAAGCCATAAGCTATCTCCTCGTTGTACTAGTCCTTACAAGGTTGCATAGAAATCAGCAGGGTTGCTAAGCCACTAGATCTTCTAGTTGGAGTTGGAGTTGGAGTTCATCTTGTATTCAACATAAGCCATTTGAAAGAATGATTTAGGAGAAAGGATAACTTATGATTGGACATGTTATTGCGAAGCTGTATGGTACTATTCTCAAGTCAGCGGTGAGTTTTGAGGTTGAGACTAGGAGACTACATGCATCGGGCTAGGCAAATTTCAAGGCTCATTATTCCACTACAGATCATAACTTTACTCTCCCAGCTATCATTGAGGTGGATTGACATAGGAGGGAGCGGGATCACTTTCGTTGACTTTAGAAAAGCTTTTAACTTAGTCTCACTTTCCTTACTCATCTAGAGGCTACGCGATCTTGGTTGTTTTAATGACACAATTCTAGTAATTATGGCACTCTTTGAGAGAGGTTTCGGTTGTTTCTGGATTGCCAAAGGTATTTCAAAGCAGATATGGAGGACCACTGGCATGGAGGAGGGTTGTTTTCTTGCCATTCTTCTTTATGTAGATGATGTGGTTCTAGTCTCCATGACTAGAGAGGGTGTACAAAGATAGCTGGACAATCTTCATGCTTTTTGTACCAAATGGGGTTTGGGAGCTAACATTGTGAAAAACAAGGTTATGGTCTTCATTACATCAAGGCCTTTATGCAATGATGTGAGCTTATCTTTGAAGAATAGCCACTGGAGGTCGTTTCACCTTACACTTACTTAAAAGGCAATTTCAACAAATTCCATCCACCTCGAGAACCAAGAAGGGGAAGAAGTGAGGTCTAGATTGAGCTCCCAAGTAATTTGACGAATTGGATCAAATGGCATCGGAACCGAAGAAGAAAAAGAAAAAGAAAAATTCTATGTCCCGGATCAAGGCTAAAAAGGCAAATCTATGGTTCATTTGCAACAAGCTTGGGCATATGATGAAATTTTGTCTAGAAAGAAAGAAACTTGCAGCACAGATGATTGAAATTCCTGGTAGTAAAGGTAAAACTTTGGACATTAACTTGTATGATTGTGATTGTGAGTGTGAATGTTCTTTTAGTACTACTTTCTTGCCTAACGATTTATTTCGTTCAAAAGGCTAAGGATCAAGAAGTCAGTATTCTAATAGACATTGGTTTTACTCTTAATTTTATTAATTCTCGTCTTGTGCAGAAACTCAGCCTGACAACCGAAGCCAACAATCATAGATATCGAGTTTACTACTTCAGGAGCTGAGTTGGAGACTTGGAATGTTAAAGTGCCGAATCTCCCAGTGCAGATTCAAGATCATAGAGAATTAGTTAATTTTCATGTTTTAAACTTAGCATGTATTGATTTAATTTTTGGATATGTTGCCTTCTCTGGCTATTGATTTTAAAAAGCATGTTCTCACTTTCAAGGAGGGTGATAAAATAGTTACATTATTTGGCTATAATTTTGTTCATCCATTGGATGCGATTTTTATAGTTAACATGATGGAAGCATTTGATTATTCACAATATGAAGTTTTTTCAATGTTTGTACTTCCTATTGTGGATGTTTTTGATGTGTATCTAAATAGTTGTGATTCTCGGCAATTCTAAACTCAATAAATTTAGATAAGATCATAAGTGAATCTAAAGATGTATTCCCAATAGAATTACCTCATGGTTTACTGCCATCTAGTTCGGTAGACCACATGATAGAGTTAATTCCAAGAAGTCAACCTATCTCTAGGAAACCTTATAGGTTCTCTCAGAAAGTGGAGATAGAGATTTCAAATCAAATAGAAAACTATCTGAGGAGAGGACATATCCAGCCCAGTATATCACCTTGGGGCGCTCTTATTCTTCTGAAAGCGAAGAAGGATGGAGGTTTCCAGATGTGTGTGGATTACAAGGGATTAAATATAGTGACTATTAAGAATAAATATCCCTCGTTATAACCCTGTCAAATGGCCTCATTCGCCCTAAAAATGGCCTCCATGCAATTGAAGATTCATGTAGAGGTAGGATGGACGACCTTGTACATATCGCTTAGGTGGGGTTAAATGCTTCACTAAGATAGATCTCAGAACAAGGTGCCATTAAATAAGAATTAATTTGGAAGATGTGCAAAAGACTAGATTTTGTACCAGATTTGGCCATTATGAGTTCTTAGTGTTACCTTTTGGGTTAACGAACGCTCCAACAAGCGATGAACAATTTATTTCATCCATATTTGGCGAAGTTTGTGGTAGTGTTTCTAGATGATATTCTCGTCTACAACCTTTGAGTAGAGCATATCAAAATTGTTTTGATGAAGGTCTGGCAAGAGTTATTCTACGCTAGGGAATCAAAATGTGCATTCTTTAAGCATGAGCTGGTTTATCTCGGGCATAAGATCATGACTTATGGGATCAAGATTGATGAGGATAAAATCAAGACAGTTGCTGATTGGCCAATCCCTCAAACTGTTAAGCGAGTTAAATCATTTTTAGGATTTATGGTTTTCTTTCAAAGATGTATTGAGGATTACGCCAAAGTGGCGGCACCACTAAATAATTTGACAAAAGGCATTGTCAACAAAAAGAAAAAGAGGAATTAACCTAGTCCACCTATTGTATGGAATGAGGAACCGAATCAATGCTCTGAGAAACTTAAAGCCCTGATTGTTTCGGCTCCCATTTTATACATTGCAGATCTAGATCAACCTTACGTCATAAGAAGTGATGCAAGTGATAGTGCAATTGGAGCAGTTCTATTACAGAATGATAGGCCACTAGCGTTTGAAATCAAGAAATTCACCAGTCCTCAGTTGCGTTTTACGACACAGGAAAAGGAATTATTTGCAGTTTTTTTTGCACTTAAAACCTTGAGACACTACCTGTATAGTAGTAAATTCATAGTGTAGACGGATCACACCCTCTGAAGTACTTTTGTAATCAATATGATCTTCGAGGTAGGAAAGTCTGATGGGCCGAATTGATGCAAGAATTCGATCATGATCCGTTATATAAGAGGCAGCTCTAATCAAGTTGCGGATGCTCTTAGTCGGGTCGGGGGTGATGCTACTGGAGATTGATCGGTGGCTTCTCATTGGTTCTCATTGGTTGGGTGGTTTTGCTCCATTGTTGTTCCTTTGTGTTTGTCTTGTAAGTAGGATCTTAAGGTGCTTTCCCTTACACTTGACATGTACTTTTTTCGTCTTATGTTGTTTTTGGCATGGTAAAGACATTACTAAAGCTTTCTTTCTTTCTTTCTCTCTCTAGAAGTGTAATGGTAGCTTAGACCTTGTAATAAGTAGATTGTTCTTTTCCATTTGATCCTTCCCTTATTTGTAGAAAAATGATGAACAATCCGGACACACCCATGATGATAAAGACTCCAAAGACTTGTAATTTAATATTGTTGAAATTACATGTATGAGATATGATTATGATGAATAGGATGGGGCTACTAGAAGGAAGACATTTCAAATTGCTGATTACCAGAAAGGAGAGCAAAAAATCAACATAATATTCTGGTAGCAAAACAGTAATTTTAAAAAAGGGAGAATCACGCATTCCGTTATCAGTTAAAGAAGTTAGAAGGTAACTAACAAATGCTACCATAGAGGACGTATCAAGCTTTACAAAGAGGAAACCATACCGTGGGGGGACAAGTTAAGGTTTTCAAAATTCCAAACAGTCCTTGGGTTACAAGAATTTGCCTTGTAGAGAAGTTTGAGCCATATGAAAAGAAAATGAGATACCATAGAGAGCTTCAAATCTTATTTAAAAGGTTTCTCAAATAACTGAAATGGGATAGTAATGGTCAATTCTTCAACCAGAAGGAAAGAGACATTTCTTTTAAAATAGAAAGAACCTTCAAGGAAGTAAAATTTCGTGTGGAGGAAGATACTCATGCCTTTACAAAAAGCATATCATGTTTTGGAATTGCCTAAGTCGGATAATTTGTAGTGTACCTATTTTCTTTGCATCAAAATTTAATGTTTTAAGTAACTGGCCTTGTATCTGTGATGATGCTGTTTGCTCCCAGGTACTTCACTCATGCTGAAGGCCAATTATTTGGAATTTCAAAAGCTCTAGCACAGTATATTTCTATCAATGGGTGATGCCCTTAATCTTTTCATTCTTTGGTCCATTTTAGAGTTAGCTGGATGTTGTATGGTATAAGACTTTCCTTTGCTAAAAACAATAGCATGTTGAGAATGGTATCAAAGGAGCTCTGGTCAAATAGTAGGTTACCACAAGTGTGACCAACAAATTAATTTTTTTTTCATATTCTCCAATTTCCTTGGATCCTGACATATTTTGAAGACTGTGAAAGGTGATTATTCACTGCATCAATGAATACTTCAAACTCCTTAGACTGTGCTACTTTTGTACTTCTTTCTGCATTGTTGACATTTCTAGTTAACTTTTGATTGTCAATACACAAGTCAATAGCGATAATGGAGTTGATTCTTTGAAACTTTTCTTACTGCAGTGCACTTTTGCACACTTATCGTCATGAAGATGTGTCAGTGGGAGCTTGGTTTCTGGGCCTCAACGTGGAGCATGTGGATGAACGGCGGCTTTGTTGTGCTAGTCGAACCAATGGTCTCTATGATTATCACACTCCTGAACTCTTCTCTCTCTAAAATTTTGAAAATGTTTTAGGGATAAGATTTTGCCATTATCCATCCTAGCACCCAAAAGATGGTGTTTGTTCACTTTCAGATAATCAGTTCTAACCTCTCTGTCACTTGACATTATTTAGTTTGGCTCTTGTTGAGACTGGATATTATGGAGCCAACCTACAACACCTAAGCTCTAAAAAAGCCAGCTATGACCGTCTGATTCTTAACTTTCAACTTCAAGTGTTATTTTTTTAGCAGGGTTGGAGAACAACAGTATCCTTTTAGGAAGACAAGGAGTCTAGTCTCAAGTGTTCTCTTTTCAGACACTTTAGGGATCAGCTCACAACACTTTAACTCTGAAAAGGAAACTGAATATGTTTGTATTATTCTAACATTACAATTCTCGTAAGTTTTGAAAAGTGATGTCACAAGATATGTGAGTACTAATGAGCTGCACGTACACCTATTATGCTGTCAAGTGGCCTTTGCATGTCTATGTTATAAGGCTTTGATTAGCAAATCAATTAGGCTTTTGCTTTCTGATCTTGATTTTTCTTTTGTTGCTGTGTTGTAAAAGCAGGTGCCATATGTGAGACTCCACGTGCATGTGAGTAGGTCTAATTGTTCTAGGTGTATTGATTTTCTTTGCACTCTGGAATGTTTGATTAGCAATGTGACAACAGATTATCTCTGAAATAATTTTGTAAAGGTAAAAAATCTTAGAATAAGCCCCACTGCTCAAGGTTAGAAAACTTTTTTCTGCCTTTCAATGTCAAATTTATGGAATTTATTATTATGATATCTGCTTCGTTTGGCTGATAATACTATGCCATGCAGAGTAGAAGATGACGAACCACCTAGTGGCTACACGTATGCTTCCATGTGTGACTGCTGCCAAATAGAGATTCAACTTAGTTTTTTCCAGTTCAACAATGAAATGGTGCTTTCAATACCTCAAGTCAGAATAGACAGATTGACCAGCTCCTGAAGGAAGATAATTGGAACAGCAGCATGATGTGCCTGGCTCGATCTAGCAGTATTTGCTTTCTCATGAATTTTTTCTCCCATTGATGTGCAAGCATCAGTCTCTGATGAGGTTGCAAGTTGCAAGGCATGCCTGTATGCTCAGCCTGTATGCTCAATCTGAAAGCTTTTTCTTAACCTCTTTTAGAAGGTTTAAAATATTCTGATGTCTATGCTATTCATACACATTCTGTGACTTGAAAAGCTTTGCTTATGAGATATCTCTGGAAAATCTATTTCATTTGCTCTTGACAATCTGAGTACTTGACAATGGATAAGGTTAGTTAATTTGATCAAATTCAGACCGGCGTGCATATTTTGATAAATATGTCAAATACAGCTTGAGTAGTTGCTAGTTATGACATTATCCATTATATAATAGGAAAGTGGGTGTATTGATTTTCTCTCTCTCTCTCTCTCTCTCTCTCTCTCTCTCTCTCTCTCTCTCTCTCACACACACACACACACACACACACACACACACACACACATTAGAATTATTTTAGATTGAACAGGTTAGCAAAATATTAGTGCAGATATGCATCTTGATTGAGACATATTGTAGCTGGACACGTATATAATTCATTGAGCACCACAGTATCAGATGTGTATCACACCATTCGATTGGATTTTTGTAGAACTAATACAGGGTGGAAAGTTTACATTTGGCCTTGCTTTTTATTATTCTACAGGAAGTCGAACAATATACATAATGTATGAGCTGCAATTAATCTGATTATGTTGGCGTTTGTAATTTATCAACATACTGGGTAATGTTTCTGTCAGCAGATATAGTTGTTTGAAACAATCATTGAAACTTATCTGATTGTATACCAATTCGCACATGTGGCTGGTGGATAAACAAAACAATCTGAGGAGTTCAAATGGGAGATATCCATAGAAGAAGAAACTGATTGGAGTGTCAAAAGGAGCTATTTTCATAGCAATTTGATTCAATTGTTCACAAAATTATCAGCATTACAAGTTATAGAAAAAAGTCATAATGACAAATAGAAAAAAAGTTAAATCACAATGAGTATCAACCAAAGAGGAACTCCCTGCTTTACAAAAGGAAAATTCGGAATTTAAGGCACGACAAAGTAAGTGAATCATCCCAAAAATCAAAACAACGATGAAAATCTTGGCCTACAGGAAATTCAATTTGTCAAAAGTCGCTTCAGGAATCAGCTGCAAACCATCATGGTGTAAAAAATGATCTTTAATGCTTAGTTCCAGAACATGATGCTGAGGAAGGGAGCAATAGTGACAATGAAGATGAAGATGAGGAAATCTAAAATATAAGCTTTTCTCAAGCCCTTGTTGGTGTGTAATTGAGTTTTTCTTAATGCCATTACATCCGAATAGGACAAGAAGGAATTGGAGCAAAAAGACAGAGCAAGACACGTTAATGATAACAAGCTGGTTGGACTTAAGGAAGAAGAAAACAAGAATACAAAAAGAGGCTATCCGATAGATTTTAAGAAGTTGGAGGAAGATTGCAATTGCAAAGTTTTTTTGCAGAGGAGAAAGAAGAAAAAACAACCCGTTTAGGGAGAAGAATGATTTAAAAAATCATCAAAAGCTAAAAAGGAGGGAGCAAGAGTAGGGCTATGTAGTAAAGAGATCAACTGACTAAAATTACAGTTGTCTCTTCTAGAGATGGATGAGGACAACTTTGAGTGTAGGAAATAGATGGGGTTCATATAGATGACAACTAAAACCCAAATGAATCTAGAAGCAGTCTGTGGAAGCAGTCTGCATCGGGCCACAAATGTCGTTATGTACAAGATCTAGCAAGCCTTTGGAAGTATGAACCGAGTCGGAACTGAAAGGACTTCTAGCATGCTTGCTGATTATACAACTTTCACATGGAGAAGTTGGCTTGTTGACATAACAATATTTAGCAAATGTCTGCTCAGAATCTAGTACAAGACCTACCTTCAATCAGCAAGCCAACTTCTCCATGCGAAAGCTGTATTATTAGCAAGCATGCTAGAGTCATATGTTGTGTTGCTCCAAAGTCTAGATACCAGGAATTGATATCCTGTTGTTCTCCGACTATGTGCTTGTTGCTGGAACTGCTTCTTTTTTTCATTGTTGTACTTCAAAGTTCGGTAGTCCTTGATTTCATGACCAGTCCTCTTACAGTATCTACAGATTAGTTTTTGCACAGGTTGGAATGATGAAGAGCTTGAATTTAATCCTGAACCAAAATTTGGTCTAGATTGCATATTGCCCTTTTTGTCAGTAGAGTCTAACTTTGTAAATCTCTTGGATCTAGACTTCTGATTTTTTGAATATAGAACTTGAGGATCCGATCCCAAGCCTGAGGAGGATGTTGATCTTCTGATCTCCTCTTGTAGGAACAACGAGATTACTCTTGATAGAGTGAGGTGCTCCTGGGTAGAAATTGCCATCACTTAATTTTTGTAGGCTTCAGGTAGACTCAATAATAGAGTCATGAGTGCATCAGAATCTTCTATGACTGAGCCAGTTGCAGTCATCTACTCCATAAGATTTTTGAAAGTGTTGAGGTGGCTCAAAACACTATCTGCTTCATACATTCTGAGGTTGAAAAATTTCTTCATCAGATGGAGCTTGGATGTAACGTCTCTAATGTCGTAGAGAGTTGCTAGGATGTCCCATGCATCCTTAGCGGTCTGAGCAGCACGTATGTGGCTGATCCGAGTATCCTTGATATTGAGGGTGATCATGGCAAATGCTTTGCCATCTCTCAGTCTCCACTTGGTGATGATGGCAACATCACCTTTTGGTTTGAGCTCTGTGCCATAAACAATGTACCATAGTTCTTTGGCTAGAAGTATAACCTTCATCTTGAATTTCCAGAGATGGTAGTTATCTCCATCGAGTTTGTCAATGAGAGATGAACTGGATGACAGATCCATTTTGGTTGGACTAGATCGTTGGTAGAAACAACAATTGTTTGAATATTGTTGGCTGCGCATTTGCTTGAAAGTCGTCTTGATAGAAACAAGACCGATAATCCGCAGTAGAAATGCAGATTACTGAAATGTCTGCTCTGATACCATGTCGTAAAATGGTGGTCGTGAGCGCAGCAGAGGCTCGGTTGCTCAGAGCGTAGGCGTGTAGGAACGGAAACGCAACAATTAGCAGCAGAAATATTTAAGTAGAAGAATTCATACAGTTTGCAAAAATGAACGATGCAGTAGTGAGACAAAAATTGCACTCTGATAAAAAAAATCAATAGTGAGTACAATGGCTTGAAGTAATAACTTCAACTTGCTGAGCATGATAATGCTGACTACAGATAACTTTGATTGAAAAAAGAATTTTTAAAAATTAACACTTACATAGCTTGTTTTAGCTAATATAGAGATTTACAAGAGAGAAAATATCTTACAAGCCTTTAAGGCTGTTTATGCCAGTCTTTGCATATGTACAAAAGTTGGTAACCATCACCCGCCTTTGGAATATTTGTTTGTCCAGATGTTTTAGGGTTACTCATCCATTGGTGAAGTCGGTCAGCAAAAATGCGAAAAAAGACAAAAGTGCCTTTAAATGATTTCTAAGGTATTCTGGCCACTTGGCCAGTGTGTCGCATTTTTTGCTATGGAGCAAAAAAGGCGAAAAAGTGAAGGTGCTTTAAAAATGATTTCCAAGGTATCCTGGCCACTTGGCCAGTGTGTTGCATATTTCGCTATGGAGTAAAAAAGGCGAAGGTGCCTTATAATGATTTTTAAGGCATAGAAAATCTCAAAGGGGAAAAATGTGAAGGCCAAAAAATATGTTATCGGCCTTCGGTCTTTCAGGATGCTCATTACTTGAACGATGTGTTTTAAGGCTGAGCATAAGAAATCTAACACACAGTAGTAGCACATTGAGTTGTGATCTTACTACGTTAGTAATTACAGATAATTGAATATTGTCTCTCTTCTTGAATTACTTTCACTCTCTCTAAGAATCTTCTAAGCCAGATAATTTTCTTCATTGCAGAGGTGGTTGCAACATATTCGGACTCTGTGGAAGACAAAGAAATGCATTTTTGCTTTTGACTATTCTATGAAATGGGTCCTCCTGCTAAAAAGCCTAGGTGGCCAAAAGTGGATTTTCGCATGTCCACATCTCCATCCCAATCAAAGTCAGAATAAACATGTATAGTTAGAGTGAATTCTGTATTTCCATTATAACACAGAGCATAATGCTTCATGGCTTGAATGTATCTTAATACTCTCAATAGAGCTTTCCAGTGAGGTAGGCCAGGATTTGACATAAACTGTGAAAATGTGCTGACTGTATAGGCAAGATCGGGACCATGGCATATATGATCAATCCGAGGGGTATTCGAATTGACTGAAATCTTACTACTGGATTGAATGTCGCAATGTAGTCGATCCGCTAAGTTTGTTCATATCCTTTGATGACTAGTCGAGCTTTCCATTTGGCTGTCAATCCATCTGGTTTGAGCTTCAACTTGAAGATCCACTTAGTGTCGATAATCTTTGCATTAGGAGGAGCTTCAACAAGACACCAGGTCTTGTTTTTCATCAATCAACGTTCATGGTAATGCGCCAATTGTCTACATTTGAACTTGATAGTGCTCCTACCATTGAGGCAGCTTCATCATAACTGATGAATGCTTGAGCGATATAGCGATCAGACTCTTGTCGGTGTCGAGAAGACCTTCGAACAATAGTCGATTGCTGAGATGATGATTCTCCTTCATGGGTATCTTCGATTGTTGTCAGAACAGTCATACGTCAAAGCCTGTCGATGGTGATGTGAGTCATTGGAATGAACTCTTGCATTGGTTGCTTCTATTTGAAATCGTAAAATCTATTTTCGATGAAGACGACATCTCGATTGACTGTGATTCTGCCCAATTCGACATCATAGATTCGATAGGCTTTGTGTGATGTCGAGTATTTGATGAAGATACTTTTGCAACTAACATGATCGAGTTTCTTTCTCAGGTTAGACAGAATCTGCACATAACAAAGACAACCAAATACTCAGAGGCGCTTTAGACTCGATTTGTATCCACGAAAGGCTTCGAAGGGAGTCCTTGAGTCGACTGCCTTAGTGCTTGAATAATTCTGCAAATAGCAAGCTATTGAAATTGCTTCAGCCCAAAAAATATTGGGTAGTTGAGCATTTGACATCATTGATCGTGTTGCATTGAGTAACGTTCAGTTCTTCTTCTTGGCTACTCCATTCTGTTGTGGTGTGTAGCTAGTGGTGATTTAGCTTGTTTTCTGCCAGAAAATTACTTTTTCCACTATTATCCTTGTCTGTCAACAAAAGTTCCATTTCAGAAATCGCCGACCATACCACAAAATCGCCCAAAGTCTGAACAATTTTTATACATCCTCTGCAGATTTTGTCCTTTAAAAAAAATTCAAAAAAATTAAAAATCAATATTTTGACAGTGAAAACTCCTTATCAAAAAGATGGTGTTTTCGCAATTAAAAAATCGACATGTTATTCACTTGTTGACTATTCAAATGGCACTACTTTATGCAAAAAAAAAAAGAGGCCTTGTGTTGTTTTCATACCATATTCAGCAACCCAAGCTCTTGTACATCATCCATTGAATCCTCAGCGTGAGCAATTGGAAATACAACCCATCAAAGAACCAAATCTTCTGGAGATGCTCGTACTTCTTCAAATCATCATCTCCTACAGAGTAGCACTTTACAAAATGTTCCACATCTACAAGCTGCACCGACCTTGACTCCTCCCACACCATAAGGAGTGGGGTTCTTTATATTGCCACTGGTGTGGGACCGCCAATCCAATTAGGAGGGGGATAATGTTAGCAACAAAGTAAAATTAAAGTAAAATAAAACACCGTGGCATGTGTATTGTAAGTCCACGTGTGAGTACTTGTTAATAAACTCCTACCATGGCATGTGTGTTATAATCCATGGGTAGAAATTTAATTAAATTCTAAACTTCGAAGTTAGAAAACTTAACTTAGAGAACTTAAAACCTTAGAAAATAAAAGATTCTAAGTTATCTTGAGTTCTAAGTTTAGAGTCTTAGGCTTTCTAGGTTAGAAGTTGAGAAGTTTAGAAGCCTTAGAATGGTAAGTTTTAGAAACTAATCCCATAAGTTAGTAGAAGCTTATGGAAGGCCCTTCTTGCTAAAAGAAGAGAGGCATTTCCCTTGTAAAATATCACTTTGAGATTATGACAAATTACTTTTTGATTATCTTGTATTTCATTGTGTTCCCTTTGGAAAGGTGCATGGCTTGAGGGAAGGTGCTCGGGCCTCCTCTTGCCTCCTTTTCATCGATTTTTATTGTAGCATTTCATTATTGCTTACTTCCTTAGTATTAGCCACAATGTATATTTTATCTCCCTTTGGGTGTTCAGTAGGAATTAAATTAGTCGCCCTTGCTATTTGGGTAAGCCTTAGCAAGTTTATTTATTCTCCAAGTAGTGGCTAGTTGGGTATCGCCTTAGCCAATCCTTAGTTTGCTTTCATTCTGAGCACCAGATGGGAAGCCTTGGTGCTCTCATTCCCCTTTTGTTTGCACTTTTCATTTCCATGGTAAGCTTCATGTAGATCTCAGAAAGTGGACACTATACTACATCCGTGAGTAGATCTAGCCACCGCACAAACAAGATTTACTTCCAACAGTGCTGAGAAGCACCAGAATTGAGATACCATAGAAGGGCATCTCTACCTTCTTGATCTTGTACCATTAGCAATATTGGGTCTTCATGAGAGGTTCTAACAGAATCAGATCCTCCATCTTGCTGCATCTTCTTCTTTGCTTCATTGTGCTTGAGAACTCGACAGTCCTTGATGTTGTCATTGGTTCTCTTGCAGTACTTGCATAAGAGTTTGGTTTTAGGCTTTTGATGTTGTCGATTGTGCGGTTGTGATTGATGGTCTGAATCAGTCTGCTTAGCTTTAGTCTTCTTGTCCTTTGAAGATTCCTTCTTCTGGAACTATTGCTTATTCGAATAGAGGGCGAGTGTCATAATATTTGACATGGATAAGCTTTTCCTTCTTACTTCTTCCTGCAATAAACTTGTTTTTAACTTTTGTAGAGACAGGTCAGGACCATTGCCCAAGAGCAATACTAAATTGTCGTAAGAGGGAGAAAGACTGGATAGAAGAGACATGTTAGCATCTTTGTTTGATACTGGCGAACCTACTACAGCTAATTGATTTAGCAGTTGTTTGAATTCATTCAAATGATCAGTGACTAAGGTTCCTTCACTCATCTTGAACGACATGAACTTCTTTCTCAAGAAGAGACGAGTCGATACATTTGTTGTTTCATATAGACCAGAAAGAATGTCCCATGCTTCTTTGGAGCTGGAACAATTTGCCAGATGAGCTATTTGTGAATCTTTAAGATTCAGAGATACAATGGCTAATGCTTTGCCATCCTTAGCTTCCCAAGTGGTCAGCATGTTAGGTTCAGCCAGCTTGGCTATTGAACTGTTGACGTATCCCCAAAGTTCTTTCTCGTATCATCCTCATTTTGAATTTCCACACGTGGAAATCATCATCGTTGAACTTATTGATCAAACAGATCTCACAAGATGTTAATGAATGATCTAAAAAATTGTAAAATAATCGCAAATACTATAACAATTTGGACCTATGGGCATCAAGCCAAGTGTAACTAGCCTACACTACCACGAGCTAATCCACTTCTAAAATTGGCCTAATCGCTTATTTACAAGTGGTTTTGAAAGAGGACCCCCAAAACTCAAGATAGATGGCTTTTACAATTTCACATCCACACGTCACAATATGTGTGACTGGTTCCTCACAAGGTTATAAATTACATTTCTAGCCTAGTCTAGAATAACAAGTCGTAACCGATAAACTCGAGTACTAACTATATCGAATCCTATATACAGGACGTGGATGTAACAAATACTGTCTCGATAATGCATGTAAAAAAGCTGTTTGCAATAGTTTATGTATCATATACTTAGTAGTTACTTCCCAGTTAGTTGTTTATTGTACTCGCGATAGATTGAATAAGTGGCAAATGGCTAAGGGGCCCAAGGCTTGTATTGTTATTGTTAAGGGTTCAACTTCTAGATGCATCTAAAAAGTTGGACTAAGGGGCCATGAACCGAGGGTCACCATGGAGGAGGTTCTTGGACCTCCTCTCTAGTCATTGTGGCATTGCTCCATCTAGTCACCATCATACTTGGATGAACTTCTTTTGTCTTATATGCCTTGTGACATGGAAAAGACATTAATGAAGCTTTCTTTATTTCTTTATTTCTCTCTCTTCTATGTTTAATGATTGTTGTTTGCTTTGATCTCTCACAAACTTTAATGCTAAAAAATGCAACAACTTCATTAACGTTGGAAGCACCTTGGAAGCATAATCTTGTCTTAAGATTGCAGGGACAGATAACATTGCGATCAAACACTTGAATTCTGTTACATACTTCCATAATAAGGATGACACTTCTTTTTCATTATATATAGGTATAATAAGAAGATTGAGTTTTAGGCATTTGCTACAAGAAAGATGACATTTTAAAAGAAAAAGGAAGATCCAAAGGATTCTACTTAGTGTTAAGCATTTGGGGACAAAAAATAGCAATAAGATGAACATTCCTGGAGAAAGCCATTTATTAGAACTAAAAAGCATATTTGTTATTGTCAAGGATAGTCCTAGGGGAATTTTTAAAATGAAATTATTATCATTTCCAATGGAAAGGATCAAGGTGACGGGAGGAGGGAAGATGAAAATGAGTGGTTGCCCTTGGATCATAACTAGAAGCATTACGAAGTGTAGCAATTACTATAGTATAGGACTAGAAAGAGACATCACCTTAAGAGTATAGACAAATTGAAGTGAATTTCATGGTAAGGGCAAAGAGCACAATTAGTAGCAAGTGTTCATTATCGCATAACACAAACAAAAATCTGGGAGCCCTAAAACAATCCCCTTTTCGTTGAAGGCAAAAAGGGCCCATATTGATATGAAGAAAATTTGAGAAGAGGTTAAAGAGTTTCTAAAGGATACGAAACTTGAACAAAAGTAGATAATTGATGTTGCTTGAGGGGGCTTGAAGGGAGAATACAACAAAACTTTTCAAAGACTAGTCAAAAGATTAGGGAGGAAAGTTTCAAGATTGGAAGGACAAACAAAGGTAAATTGAGATGGACAGTTCTAAATGAGAACTTCCATAAAATTTGTCCGTAAGGTGGTCAACAATCTATGATCGGCTTTGAAGGTATAAGGACATAATGAAGAAGCTATAGAGGCTTCAACAAAGGAAGAAACTTGCATAAAAATCAAACTTTTGCCAAGAGCTTCAAGGTATACGACATTACTTTGGCTAAACTGCAATTGTTTCAAAATTCATATTATTATCAAATGTAGTATTTTGTGTTGATTAAGCAATCATAAAAGTAGAAAGCTGTTTGTTTAGATGACAACGATAAAGCACCTCATTTACATTGTGGCCTAACATTTTTTTTTTCTGCATACATGTTAAGCAACTAGTGGTCATTATATAAAACATATACAACTTGGCAATGCCATTTACGGAGCTAAGCTCCTTAGATGTCACTACACAGTGATCGGGATTCAAGCCTGCATTGTGGCACTCCGTTGATAGATAGCTCTTCAAGAGCTTGGAGAAAAGAGAGAGGTTCTCATTAAATTGAGACAAAAATGTGGAAGCAAATGTGATTTTGCCACCCTCCAAAATCAATTCCCTCGGTGTAATCCTTTCATGAAGAGGAGAATAATGTCTCACTATATGTTATCAATATGGATTGCATCCCTGGAGAATCTCAAAATAGGAAGGTTTGTAGTTTCCCACTCAACTCGATGATGAGCCGATAAGGACTTCTTGTCCTCTTCTTGAGGTTAGAGTTTGATTCTAATATGTTGCACAAATGAGAACAGACAAGACAACAAAATTTGTAAGGGCAAGCATCAGTGAAAGACGTTCTCATTCTATTGTCCCTTTCTCTTGTCTCTCTGTGATCTTGTTATTGCTTTAATTTGTGTCAGCTGAAATTTTACATGAATTGATAATTGAGATGGAGTTTGGAGATCCCTACTCATATAGTTATCATTAAACCTGATTTTGTACTAAAATTGATGGGTTGTAATGTAATCTTCATCCCTTAAAGCACATGCTCTTATGGTGCTGGAAATTGACAAATTCAGTTCAGTCTAACTCCTTGCTCTTTGCCATTTTTGTCATTTTCCAGCTGATAGATTTTGCTTATTCTTTGACAATCAGAAGCCCGGAATCAGTAAGTGATGTAAGAGCACTTTGATCAAGATCTTGGATCACATGCAACATTGGTATCGGATCGCAAAGATCGAGGTCTTGGAGCATGTGCCACAATGTGATGTCATAGACCTCAATCCAGGTAATATTAATATAGTCAGAGTTCAAAGCATCGCTGATTGACATAAGTTATCCAAGAAAATAAATATGATGACAAACTAAACCAAAAAAAGAGAATACCATAAAGATGTTTTCAGATTACAGCCCTGGTCTCTAGTTTCACCATATGTAAAGAATGGATGGTTTAGCTGAGCCTCAAACTAACTGTACACATCACACAAATTCAGGGTCGAGAAGCAACAATTTCTCAAATATATACTCATTTCTTGAGGTCTCTCTCGCTTGGAGACTACTAAACTTAGAGTGGCTTCATTCTACACCTACATTCATAGAAGCATCACCTTTCCTATATTGATTACCCTGAAGCTGTAATAAATTTTCTAAGATAAGTAATTGTTGGTGCACTTAGTTATACAGCTTTGAACAAGGGAAGCTTTACCCAGGTTGGTAGTAAGACCACGAAATCTTCCTTATTTTAACATGTTCTCTCACCAACTGCCAGAAAAGAGTTCATGGAGGGTGGTTCCTCACACCTATGACGTTAACTACCACATGCTTCTTGCTGATCAATGAGCTTTCAACCTCTGAACTATCAGAAAGCTCCTCAAATGCTTGGTGATCAGATCCTGTGGAAGAAACCTCATCCGATTCAAGGATACAACATCTCATCCACTTTGGGCTTGAGCTGGATGCAGAGATGCAACGATCAATGGGTTTTTGTGCATGGTGACTATCTTTGAGTTTGTCATGTGGGTCTAAACTCAAAGATGTCTGTACAGAGGTAGTTCTGCGCAGGCTGCAAGGAGGTTTGCTGCTTCTTCTTTGATCGTGAGCTGCTGGATGCCTTGTGGTGGGTTCCATTGCAGACTCTTCTGAAAATTCCTGGCTGGAAATTGTGCCAGGATTCTGGACAATCACCAAAACGGTCTTTTGAATGCCTCCATCACCAGGAATTGACGTGGGCTGCATAATCCAAGCATGGTTTAATGTTTGCTGTCCATATTGGAAATTAATGCACTTCAAGTGGAAGCAATTAGAATTTGTGAAGCTTTAGATTAAGCTACATTGCATGGAAGCATTGTGAAAGAATCTATATGCTATGTGGTCAGATATACTGCTCAAATTTGCATTCTGTGTCGCAAAATCTGCATTGGAATTTTTCCCTACCACTCCAATATTCCATTCTTTGAAGTTGAGATTGTTAAAGTCCTTTTCATCCATTTCCTGACAGCACTCGCAGCAGTATCAGTGGATCGTTAAAATCTGGTTTTATCCACGTAAGCTGAGGTTTTTGTCAGCAGCAATGGTAGCAAAAATATTGAGGTTTTTGTGAATGAAAACAACTTACAACACTGTATATAGGAGGCAGCGTCCTTTGGGCTGAAGAATGAAGCCTTGGAATGACAGTAAAGAATGGTGTTACCTCTCTTGACCTGAACGTCCATCTGCAGACATGATCCTCCAATGGTAAAACTAGCCCATAACAGGTGAAACTTTTTCTCTCGCAGCAAAATGTGAGCTTTTTAGTTACATTCAACCTGAATAGGAGTTAGCCGTTTTAAAGGGTACACAAACGTATATTACATACCCAATGTAGAAGAACATAGCAATTTCTGTCCATTCACGTAAAAGAAGACGCATCCAATATTCACTCGCAACTCCATCTGGTCTTGCATGCATCTGCTAAGTTTAAGATTCACAGTCACAAAATTATACCTCAAATTCTTGGCGGGCAGAACAACAAAAATTAGTCAATTGTTCTTACATTGCTTTGCTTGTTACCAGAGTTTCATACCAAAATTTCTGCCACCATCATGATTAGCATGACTCCTTGAAAATTCCTGAATCAGCATTCAATATGATGAAGGGATGATGAAGTGAGTTCAGTCAACAAATAGAGTCCTCAGACTGCAGAGAACACTTTCTTTGTCTTTTCATGCAGTTTTGTCGGCAGTTATGTTCAGTCTTAAATGAAGACTACATCCTATGGATACATGCACAGAGTGCTACTTTTGTACATGTTTGGTGAATAGTAAAGCACCCAAAAAAACCTAAATCAAATCAGTCTCGAGAAAAAATAGACAATGGCCACTGTAGCATATACTTGAACATTGTGTACTTCGTATAGATTGCAGTATGCATCATGTGAACACCCTCATCATGGATGTACTGAAGCTGTTCTTGGAGCAAATTCAGGTTCCTGGAGACATGCAGGAAAATGACATACAACAGCACCGAGTACATGACTACTACTAGAACCTGCACAATATTAACAAATATTAAATGATCTATGAATCAGTCATGTCATGCGAATGGTAGACAAACTTTGTAAGATGAAGAAAAAAGAATGCTGAATACTAGCATAGCCAGGCTTATACCTTTCAAAAATTTCTAGTCGATCCCTGTAGCAGAAAAAATTTATACACCACAATCATCTTAGTCAATTCTATAACTTAAGAGGCGTTAATGTTATTGGTCTCCCTATGGCTTAATTGAGACTTTGACAAGGTGTTGTCAAGATCTCATAAGGCTTAGGCAACAGTTTACAGAAATAGGAAATGCATTGCACAGAAATGGAGTATACGTACAGCAAATTGTGGGACTGCAGCCTTGTACCCAGTCAGTGTTAGATACAAGAGAGATGATAACCCTGCAATGCTGCGGCGCTCAGACAAAGAGAGCTGCTCGTGCATGATGCAGTATCCATATGATATCAAGAGGAATCCGATAAAACATGATGTTTCAAAGAAAATTCTTGATACAAAAACCCCAAATGCCACCCAAAAGGAGCACATGCTTAGATTAAGGCAAGAATACCTGGAAGATGTCATTTTATCACTGTGTCAGTACATAAAATCACTTTGATAAAAGCAATCTTTGGCTTGTATTCTTTGCTGTAAAATTTGACAATCTCACTACTATATTAGCTAGCATCAGAAAATGATCTTTCTGGCTATCAAAATTTTACCAAAATGCAAATGAGAGCCCAAGAACCAAGGCCTTGAGAATAGGCACCAGGGTCAAGGCCCATTGCAAGTTGCCTGTCTGCACAGTATTGAAAATACAAATTATTTAGCTTTTGTCAGGAACAAGAAAGGATGCTGTTGCCTTAAATGTGTAAACAAGGAACATGCATGTACAGAGATTTCAGGAAGATCCTTCCACTCTTTGTTAACACTCTCTGTGTTTATTCCTTATTAGCTAACCCGATTCTTACAACATGTAAGAGTCAAATAGATCTAATGGCTATATTTAAGAGAAGATCTTGCTACCAGGAAATAACTTTCGGTGATAGAGAAATAGTTTGTTGTATTTGACTAGCTTTCTCAGACACATCATTAGCTTGAGACCATTCAACTAACTTTCAGTACAGTGCTACAGGTATAACATAGCTTGTATCTGATCAATTCTTGGGCTAAGAGTATGCCTTATGACTAATAGAGGAAAATACTCGGAAATTCCATAGAAATACCTGCCATTGCCGCTTACACCAGGTGTTCAGAATCCAGAAACTAAGAAGAACTGTCCAAACCATGAGCAATCCAAAAAATACAAATGGTAGAGGCCTGTAAGATTCTTCCCAGTCAATATGATTTGTCATCACCATTTTGTGTTCATGCTTTGAGGCAGCATCCATTTGTGGCATTTCATTTTTCTACTACTTTCCAAGATATTTTGTACTCCGCACTGTAGTTCTCTGCATATCCACAGCAACTAATGAGTGGCGTTAAGAGAACCACGAGAGCCTAAAATCAGCTTCAAAACTGTATACTTTCATTAAAAAGGCAATTGGTACCATACTCTAGTTCCTGCTCACCAAATGTTTTACAGAAGTTTGCAGTAATCTTGCTCACTCACACTGATAAGGTGTGAAAGCTGCTTGTTAGGTTGATATGAGAGGAAATTTAGCCAGCTTCCATTTGTTGAGCAAAATACATGACTGCACCATGACCTCTAGGTTTTAAATCTAGCCTTTATTTAGCTTCCAACATTTGGTTGGTTTCTCAAATTTTCAAGCGAAGTGCCTCCAGAATGACTTTTGCTTGTTTCTTTTGAGCTTGATTCTAGAGACATATTAATCTGAAACAACTGAACCGTATGCCTCTCAATCACAAGTTACAGCCAACAAAGCATATATGAAGGTAAGCTACAATTATTCAAGGGTTTTCTTGATTTTGGCCTCGGCTAGTTGGATTAATTGGGTCCTGAAGTTGTCTTTAATGTTCACCTTGTATCGAAATCATTTATGTGTGTAAGACGAAATAATCAAATACCAAACACTCAGGATCTTGCATGAATCGACACATGCAGATTCTGCACGATCTCTGTCTTGAGTTGGATATTTATATTGCTGTTGAAATAGAGTCCTCACTTATGAAGCCTAACATTGCCAAACAAAGACTAAAGTTCACTGACCAGCTTAAGCTCTTTATTAATACGTCATTGCAGTACCTGTCCTTAAAATATTTTAGATCTGCACTTCCTTAGATGGATGCACTGTGCTACCACAGTAGGTGCTGATGAACAACGGGCTTACTAATAAAAGAAGAGACTTTGGTGATGGGTTAAGAGGATGCACAATCAGCATTCAACTGTACTCAACGCTCTTGAAGATCGGAATGATCTGTTAGTAAAACAACTACTTCACGTTTATCTGAGAGCAGCAGCATTACTTTAGAGTGTCCTTCATATGCAGAGAACACTGCTGATAAAGACCGGGCTGTTTTTGGGAAGCTTTTGAGGCATAAGGAGTAAGGAAATACCTGCTAAAAGATATACTAGCGGCTATAGTTGCATGACATTCTTCCATTTTTGAAGCCCTTAGCTTTTCCAGTTTTGAGACGTGTAACTTGGTTACTCCCATCCCTTGCATTAACTCCAAGCAGATCACTTCTGCAGCAGACCTACACGGCACTTGAAAGGCATAACCAAGTAAGCGGAATAACCTGATCAGCTGGAAATAGACATTCCATTCTCCAATTCATCTACCATCTTCACTCTTTCATGAATCCTAGCTCATCATCCCATTGCATTTATGCCCACCTCTTGCAGAAGCATATCTTCCAAGCTGTAATATTGAGAATTAGCTTTTGGCTGCTGGGATTGCAATCAACTTCAGGCCTTAACTACACATCATCCCCCACACAATTGTCAAGCTGAGGATAGCACTTCATGTCATTCTTTCAGAAAGCAAAAAGGACACAATGCAGAAAGCAAAAGTGAATAAAGCATTGAAGCAGCAAATGTGTGTGTGTGTGTGTGTGTGAGAGAGAGAGAGAGAGAGAGAGAGAGAGAGAGAGAGAGAGAGAGCTGGGCGGGGGGTCGTAACCGTTTGAACTTTTGGGGTGACCCTTTCAACGGCCAATTCTTCACACGTCCCGGACATGAACAAAAGTCTCTAACTTCCCATTCAACGGCTCTTGATCAATCCATCAAGCCAAGCATGCACACTCTTGACCGTCGGATTGAGGGCACCATAAAAGGCCACAACCCATTAGGTCTGAGGGGAGATTACACAACCCAATACTTTCTACTCCCCAAATTTTAATATGTATACCGACAAAAAGCTTTGCCGTGATGAATTTCCATGTTTAAAAATGCCGACCTGAAGGTCGGAGGTTCTTGAAACGTCGTCGAAAGTCCCAGAGGGGCCAACACTTTCCACGATGTAAGTGAAGCTATGTGTATTTATCGAGGTCATTTTGGTTTTATGTGTTT
Organism: Diphasiastrum complanatum; assembly: GCA_029204225.1. Taxonomy (NCBI): domain Eukaryota; kingdom Viridiplantae; phylum Streptophyta; class Lycopodiopsida; order Lycopodiales; family Lycopodiaceae; genus Diphasiastrum; species Diphasiastrum complanatum. The sequence continues at coordinate 11,793,191 of CM055107.1, read as the reverse complement.
GTTATGAGCTTGGGGTTTGGTCACCTGTTCCATACATAGGCTTTACGAGGTGTAATGCCAACACATGGTTTTTTAACATTGTAGAATTCCCTAGAACCAAGTTTATGGTAATTGTAGAACTTATTGCCCCTAAGTAATCATCAATGTCTTAGGACTTCATTAACCATTTCGTTGCTAACTAACAATGTAACTTTCCATGCCCATACTTTGACATTTTTCCAACACTTCCACATCAAGTTTTAGCTTCAAACTCAACGTCTTTGTTAGCAAATCTTCTAGCATGTCTTTTCTGTTTTAACAAGAGCATAGTGTCGAACCCAACTCAAGAGCAAGTTCCAAACATGTCATCGAGCGTAATGGGGTAGAGGTTGCATCTACATCCTTTAGTGGTATCTATTTACGTTTTGTCCTTATATCAAAAATATTATTCTAAGCAAAAGCTATTGCTCCTTGATTATCACAATCAGTAGTTGCTAGATTCTGAATCATGAACTCACAATGCTCAATTCAGGATGCAAGCACATGCAACTTTTATTGCTAGCATTGCCATATATTTAACTATTTCTAACAAAGCTGTTGTGTGATGTTGTCCTAGTTAATAAGAATGCTTTTTACCATGGAAAATTACCTAATGTTGACCACCTTGAGTGTACCTCTCCATAGTCACATTAGCCAATTCATATCTGATTTGTCCATGGGTAATTTCATAACTCTAGCACTAGAGTTGCAAGAAACATGTCCATTTTAGGGTCCTCTTTGCTTTAGACTTTAAAAACTAGAAGAAGTTCCAGATTGTCCATTAATAATTTTAATACTCAAGGCTACTTTTACATTGGCGTTGTAAGAAACATGCCCATTGTAGTGTCCTCTTTGCTATAAACTTCAAAATCCGATATCTCATATTTGTAGAAGCATTTTGTGTGGATTGTCTTATACTGTTGAATCATTCCTTGGCCCTTATTTATGCTCACAAATTGCCAACATCTTGTATTGATCAAATCTATATTGAACGCCCACTAAAACATTCTTGTAACCTTCTACACTAGATAAGATATTTCATGTTGAGATGTTGGAAGAGTTGTTGTTGGATTGGCCATTAAATGATTTCTTTGTATTGTGACTTCTTGTACATGTAACTCTTTAGATATCCGGTCCTCCTCCAATTTCGCTATCCAATTGTCCTTGAAGGAGGAAAAATCTGCTGCTTTACATCTTGGATGGGCTTATTAACTTGATCATGTGCACTATGCAAACAATTTTGCAGTTGTTACACATACTTCTGTAGTGCCTCTTCATGTGCTTGAATTTGTTGGACTTGTGCGTTGACTGATTCTCAGCATGGAAAATTTTCATATCATGAATTATACTTCTCTTGCACAAGTTTGTTTTGTTCAAAGCAATAGTACTTAAGCATTTTTTTTTGCAGAAATATACTAATATCAATTCAAATGACTATGACTTATCCAAAATGACTCTTCTCGTACATAAAGATTCTAGGCGAGCTAACAAACATTAAAATAAAAAGATCATTCAAATTTAGCATACAAGTTAATATAAGTACATAAATGAGCATGTACCACCATTGATTGGAGATGTGAGTCTATAAGATTTCCTTTCATGGTTATGCGTCTTGACATTTTGTGCTTCAAATCACTATAGGTTGTGAGCCTCTTGACCCTTTTGTGAATGATCCCTTGGTTACGTGTATTCGAAGGTCGTGCTACTATAGGCCAGCTTTGAAACCAACTTCAAAAAGGTTACAATAACTCTCTGCACTAATTCATTTTATGAATAAGTTTGTTAGTATTGGAATTCTACTTTTGTTTTGGTGATCATAAGGTCATTACCTATTTCTTTTATATTGGGTATCATATAAAGCCATTAGTCATGATGATAAGAAATGTGTCCATAATTTTACATTCTATTAAGTCTATTTTGCCAAACTTATTCTTTTTTTTTTTAGGTACAAAAAATTGGTCAAAATCTTAGTAAAAACATGCTTGATTATGTAAAAGCTTACAATATATATATAAGCTTGCATGCTTCAACTTATACGAAGTTCAAGGGTGAAAAAATGATAAGTTTTCAAAAATGTCATATTGATATTCAAATTTAGGCTATATGTTTTCTTCTTCTTAAAACTAGTTAGATTCTACTACATCTAAGCTTTAAATGGCAAGGAGATTAACCCAAGGAATAAGCACATTATCTTATCTTTTGTTAGCATACTATAGCAAGGATATGAGCTTTCAACCAATTATGACCATGTGATGTATTTTGAAATGAGAAGGGGTGTGGCTCATTCTCATCTGCCCACTACAATGGGCCCAATAGAATTTCATCCTTAATGTATTTGAGCACCATTGTAACTACCTTTTGGTGATCTATACTACGATAACTTGAAAAAAGAGAGGACAAGTTTCAAAAGATGGAAGTGTCTCCCATTGAATTCTTTAAAGTAACAACATTAGATGCTATGATAAAAGTCTTTTGACTTATAATGTAGTGCTTGTGGGCCATAACAATTAATCTTTAGATCTTGATGGAAGCCTCATGTTCTTATATGAATCAATGTCTTGGAGGCAAATGACTAGCAATGGACAGAGATCAACTAACCATTTCAATAATCATGGAATAGATACATAAGATGAGGCAACATACTAAGAAACAAGAACATAGCAGTGAGAGTAAAGAGTTCAAGGTCTACCTATGATTTTAATTCATTTATTATCTTATGAGATTATTTCTAGACATATTTTGTGATGGTCTACCTATGTTTTTAATTCATTTATTATTTTATGAGATTATTTTTAGACACATTTTGTGATTTCTATTGGCAACAGACGGAAATATATCCTCAAACAATATGAACCTTAGTTAAAAAAAATTATGACTTTATTTTTCCCACCATTTAGGAAAGGAATAACACCTCAAGGTCATAGTATTGCAATAGAAAATTTATCTATATCATGCAATATCAAAAAAAAAGTTCACCCTAGCAAATGGATGAACTCAATTTTCCAATTTGGATAGAATTTTCTAACTTCCCATTTTGATATCTTGATATGGTAAAAGGTTGTTTTGAATCGATTGGATAGATCATTCATAATAACAAAATCCTTCTCCTCACCCATGTGCATGTGCATCTTGGAACATTGATCAATTTACTTTGGTCCATTCAATTGGGATAGGAAAACACTGGATTTTTTTATTCTCAAGAACTAAATCTTCATGGACTACCTAATTTACCCTTGTGATGCAGGAGAAGTGGCCATAATATCAACACATGCCTACTTCCTTCATGCTACACTTTTGCACCATTACATCCAGCTTTTACTCCAATAAAAAAAATAACAAAGCAAATTCCACAGCATGTGTCTCTAGTAATCAATCACAAGAGTTTTCCTCTTGGCTTTTCACTTAATAATGGTAATTGGGATGTAATTATAGAGTTGATGTTCAAACCTATGGTTGATGATAATTGTGTGCAATCTTATGAGGACAAAACTCTAGATACTAGCCAAAGTGAAAGTCAAATTGCAAGTGACTTGAAAAACTTGTAGGCCTATACGACCTTTGGACACTTGAAGGTATATATTTATTTCTTAGCACAATATTTAGGGGTCATAAAGGTAGCTCATAGGTAGGCCATTTTTCTGTATGAACTACTATTTAACCTGGAGATTCTTCAAAGCTTCCTATAGGTTCACGTCATAATATAGATGGTGGACTAGCTACTCTTGAGACCACAATTTAATGTGATCCAATTATGGAACTCATTGTACTTGACTCCATCATAATCCTGGTACAATTTGGCATTTTATGACTTGTATTTAAAGTTCATTTCCTAGTCGTAGTCAATCTTAGTCAAAGCTTGCTTTTTTTTTTTTTTAAATCTTTATTATCTTCCAAGCTATTGTGATGTTGCATTTGTGAATGTTATTCATATCTTGATAGCACAACACTTTCCTGGGCTCATTCTTCTTTTGGTTGGAGTTTTTTTAAAGCTTTATTTTGTGGCACTCTACCCCTCAAGCACCCATCTCCAATGTAGCCTTCTATCCAATTTTCAACAATGTTCACATTTATTTTGTAGCTTTTCTTTCTTGTGTCTCTAATTTGTCTTTGATGATTCGCCATCAGCATTGTACTATTAGCAACTAATTTTTGTACTAGAATTAGAAGGATATTCATGGACATTCGAGCAACTCCCTTATTGTTCACATAAGCAATATTGACAACATTGGATTTGTGCACCACAACATGCTTGGTTATTGTCAAATGTTGTTGAGCACATAATGGGTATTGCACAAACCAAGAACAAATTCAAAAAAATAAATATTGGTTCTTTTATTTGATGATATTGGATAAGTGCACCCTATCCCATCTGCCCCATATAAAGCCATCTCGCACATATGCAATATTGTGCAAAAATATCTTATTGGATTTTCTTTTCAATTTTTTTCTTCTTTTGGTGGTATTGGATAAGTGCAAGACATTGTACGGACCGAAAGGCCCATAATTGGTTCTTACTACTTAATTCTTCTTCGATCCTCTCACAAGAGACTAATTATATCACACGTATCTCTTCTTGCTTATCATCATGTTGACAATATGGGAAATTTTAGTCTCTTAAAAAGATCTCACTTCATCTTAGGCTATGACAAACCAAGAAGCATTATTGAAAACCAAGAAGCATCTTAGGCTATGACAAATGACATGTATGGAAGATGATTTAGATTCTATGGACTCTAAACTCACTCAATAAGAGAAAGTAATTATAGAAGGCTTTGCTTAGAGATATATCCCACTAGCTTCTACAGTTGCAATTGCTCCTATGATTTGCATGATGAGTTGACAACAATGTAATTGATTGACGCAATCACCACAACACTTCCACAAGCACTTCTAGACAAGAATTCATAGGGTTTTTCTCTCACACACAAACTGTATATTCACACATGAATGGCTAACTAAATAGCAACTAAGGGGCTTGAGAAAGATCGGCCCACTTTCTAAAAACTAGAGAGAGAGTAGCCATCAAATATGGCAAGTAGTTGTCATAATGATACACGTCAATTATTGCCTTTTCAACTCTCTCACTCAATGATTAACGTCATTTACTTAAAAATAAGCAAACTACTCATGGAACATGCCTCCATGATAACATAGTCACTTTCAACTCAAACATAAAATATACTTCACAATGATGTTACAAGTAAGACGTAAAACTTGTCCAACAACTTACGCAGCTTTCAGGATATCATTTCGACGCCAAGCTTTAGCCTAAAATCTTCAAACTGGTCTCTGCTTAGTGACTTCATAAATACATCAACAACTTGTGTAGTTGTAGTACAATGAATTACATCTATGTCTTTTGAACAAAGCTTCTCGCTTATAAAATGATACTTTACTTCTATATGCTTTGTCCTAGCATGAAACACTGGATTTTTAGCTAATTGGATTCCACTTTAACTATCACAAGAAATAGTTGTACCTTTGGCTTGTCTTATCCCAATTTCTTTGAGTAGCTCTCATAGCCAAATTGCTTCTTGTGTAGCAAAACTTAAGGCCTTATATTTGGCTTCTATGGTGGAAAGTGACACAATATCCTGCCTTTTGCTCGACCAAAAGAAACAACCATTTTCATCATCAAAAGCATAATTGGTGGTAGATCTCCTATCATTTATGTTGCCCCCCCCCCCCCCAAGTTAGCATCCACGTAGCCTTTCAATGTAGGTAAATCAATTCGTCTTGAATAGACCAAACCAAGATCAAGTATGCCTTTTTGTTGGATTATTCTCCTTCCTATTAATCGACTTATCGGTTTTTAATTTTCATCCAACTGTTTATCCAGTACTGCAGATTCTCCCGTGTTTTACACAGTTTACAACATTACAAGTGTTTTTACACAGTCTATAGAAATCCACGGAGTTTGACAACAGTGTCGAGAATTTTCTCTCAGTACAAAACCCGACACTATCGCCTTTTTGCTATAGTCAATTTTCTCTTAGAGCGACATTGTCAAAAATCGCAAGTAAAAATATAGTGTCGCGTTTTTCACATTTTTTGCCTGTCAGGAATTTTGAGTAAAAGTGTAGTGTCGCGTTTTTAACATTTTTTGCCCGTCAGGAATTGCGAGTAAAAATGCAGTGTCACATTTTTCGCATTTTTCAAAGTGCCTCAAATGTTAAGGAAATGACTTTGGCAAAGTGTGGAGCTACCCCAATATTGAGGAAATGAGATTTTGCGACACTGTCGTATTTCTCACAAATCTCGCATTTTTTTATTTCTCCCTGATGACAGTTACGTTCATTTTTGCAGAGTGACAATCATGTTCATTTATGCAGATAGACTGTTTACGGCCAAATGTCACCGCTTATTAGCAAGCAACTTCTGAGAAGAACTGGATGAATGCCAACAGACTCCAACCAACTAGCAGCCGCATTTGACGACCTAATTGCTTAGTATATATAGCTGTTCATATATCAACATCTTATTTTTGAGATCACTCTTGAGCATTCTAGCTCAGTTCTTTAGAGTTGATTAGAGATTTCTATTGCGCTTACTTCTTATCAATAGTTGCGCTTAATTCAGACTTATATTTTAGCCACTCGGAGATAGCTTAGAATATGCGGCTTCGATTCGCAAACTTGTAATATTCATTTCCTTTTGTTTCGATTCATACCAAACCAATACTATTTTATATTGTGTTCAGGTTTGTCTCAGAATGTATGCGTTTCTGTAATTCTTCGTGACTGATTATTTGTCTGATAATTCAATGCTTTAAATGTTTGGCTACGTAATCACTGTAGTACTAATGATTTCAAAGTTATTTACTATAAGATCGAATGTGATTTTTATCACTATTGTTTTGTTTGAGCTTGATAGGCGTAGTCATGCATGAAGAAAGAGGAAGATAGATTATTCCAATGTGCATGATAAATTGTCTTTCTTGTCGTTCAAATTCTTTTTATTCAAATCTTATTTGACCTATCTTTTATACACCTCTTTCCAACTTGGTATCAGAGCGTAAGCTCTTATACTTGATATCTTTCACGATATCAAATTATTCTTCAGTTTGAATGCTTAACGTCGTCAGACTAAAGTTCCAGATGGATTCTCAGAGTAAAGCCAGTCTTATCGCAAACAAGCTGAATGGATCGAATTATCATTTATGGAAATTTAAGATGAAAACCTTGCTAATCGCCAACGAGTTGTGGGATGTTGTTACAGGTATCAAAGTGAAACCTGAAGACGACACAAAAGACTCAAAATGGAAATTGAAGGATGGTAAAGCTTTCATGCTTATTATCCTAAATATATCAGATACTCAAATTGGCCACATAGCTGAAGCTAAAACTTCGAAAGAAGTTTGGAACATCCTGAGCTCACTATATGATGTGAGAGACGTAACTACTGAGTTACATCTTCCAAGGAAATTCTTGACACTCAAGATGTCGAATAATGATTCTCTTCAGAATCATATTAACCAATTTAAGAATCTCTTGCAACAGATGACCGTTGTCAGATAAGTCATAGACAATCAAGACGCAATTATGACATTGCTTTCAAGTCTGCCCTCTACATATGAGAACTAGGTGATGATCATCACGACACACTCAAATTTAACTCTTACCATAGTTATCACTATGTTGTTGCAAGAAGATAATCGAAGAAGTCAAGACACTTCTTCTACCTCTTTGTCTCATGCTCTATATGTCAACAAGGGCTCGAAACAACAGAAGCAAAAAAGCTCCAAGTAGTCTACATCAAATCAGAAACAGACTCAAAGTCACATTCGTCGAAGAAGAAGATGTTTTGCAGGTATTGCAAATGCAATAACCATGAGATCCAGATTTGTCGAATTCTCAAAGCGAAGAATGCAGCCAAGCAACCTGATCAACAAGCAAATAAAGTTACATCATCTCCTGAAGTCGAAATGGACGAAGGCGCTTTTATGGTCAAAGAAAAATTTGCGAATTCGGATAATTCCCTTGTTCTGGATTCTGGAGCCACTCAACTTATGACTAATCATCGTGAGATTTTCCAATACAGTAATTGACCGATCTTGGCGAAGCTCATTTTTGCCTTGGTATTCAAATCCATAGAGACAGAAATCGAAAGTTGATCTACATTACTCAATAGAAGTACCTCTACAATATGTTAGTCAGATATAATCTGGTTAATTGCAAGTTAGCTCTCTCACCAATGGAACCAGGTCTCAAATTGTCAAAGGACCAGTGTCCTCAAACAATTCAAGAGGGAGCAGATGCGTGAGTATCCTTATCATTCGATAATAGGATCTCTTATGTACGCAATGATCTATAGTCAGATCCCTAAGTCAGTTTATGACTAACATTGGTGTAACACATTGGAAGGCTCTTATCAGAGTCATGAGATATCTTTGAGCTACTATAAACTTTTGCATTTGTTATGGAGTAGTCGACAACGCCAAACTCAATTTACTCATTTGTTTTTATAGATGCAAGTTGGGCAGGAGATATAGACACTCAAATCCACTTCCGGATTTACATTCTTCCTCAACAATGGTCCAATTTCTTGAAACAGTCGCAAGCAATCTTCAATAGCTCTATCTTCTACGGGATTAGAGTTTATCGTAGCCTCACAAGCTACAAAGGAAGCAATTTGGTTGACAAACTTACTTTCGGATATCAGTTTGAATGAATATGCTCCGACATTATTATTTTGTGATAATCAAAGTGGCATTGCCTTGAAAGCCAACCCTAGATTTCATTCTAGGAGTAAGCACATTGAATCACTATGTCGGAAGCAAAGTTCTCGACAAAGAGGTCAGATTGCAGTATTGTCGAATGCAAGATATGACAGTAGATATTTTTACTAAAGCATTAAGCTTGGATGCACACAGAAAGTTTTGTGCAGAAATAAGTTTAAAGGTCAAGGCATTCATGGATTCAAATTAAAGGGGAGTGTTGGATTATTCTTCTTCCTACTGATCGACTAATCAGTTTTTAATCTTCATCCAACTATTTATCCAGTTCTGCAGATTCTCCTGTGTTTTACATAGTTTGTAGGATTTACAAGTGTTTTTACACAGTTTTGCAGAAATACACAAAGTTTGACAACAGTGTCAAAAATTTTCTCTCACTACAAAACCCGACACTATCGCCTTTTTGCTACAGTCAATTTTCTCTTACAAGGACACTGTCAAAAATTGCAAGTAAAAATACAGTGTCGCGTGTTTTGCATTTTTTGTCTGTCAGGAATTTCGAGTAAAAATGCAGTGTTGCATTTTTCACATTTTTCGCCTATCAAGAATTGCGAGTAAAAATGCAGTGTCGCATTTTTTTGCATTTCTCAAAGTGCCTCAAATGTTAAGGAAATGACTTTGGAAAAGTGTGGAGCTACCCCAATATTTAGAAAATGAGATTTTGCGACACTGTCGCATTTCTTACAAAACTCGCATTTTTTGCTTTCTCCTGATGACAGTTACGTTCATTTTTGCAAAGTGACAGTCACATTCATTTATGCAGACAGACTGTTTACGGCCAAATGTCACCACTTATCAGCAAGCAACTTCTGAGAAGAACTGGATGAATGCCAACAGATACCAGCCAACTGGCAGCTACATTTGACGACCTAAATGTTTAGTATAAATAGTTGTTCATATTTCAACATCTTATTTTTGAGATCAAGTATTGAATAGCTAGCTCTCTCTCAAGCCTATGAACTTGAACACTCTTGAGCATTCTAGCTCAATTCTTTATATCTTATTAGAGATTGCTATTGCGCTTACTGCTTATCAATATTTGCGCTTAGTTCAGACTTATATTTTAGCTACTCTGAGATAACTTAGAGTACCTGGCTTCGATCTGCAGACTTGTTTCGTTTCATACTGAATCATTATTATCTTTTATTACATTCAGGTTTGTCTCGGAATGTATGCATTTTTGTACTTCTTTGCGACTAATTATTTGTCTAATAATTCGATGCTTTAAATGTTTGGCTACATAATCACTCTAGTACTAGTGATTTCAAAGTTAGTTACTATAAGATCGAACATGATTTCTATCACTATTGTTTTGTTCGAAATTGATAGGCATAGTCATGCATGAAGCAAGAGGAAGATAGATTATTTCGCTGCGCGCGATAAGTTTTCTTTCTTGTCGTTCGAATTCTTTTTATTCAAATCTTATTCAAACTATCTTTTGTACACCTCTTTCCAACAGTTTTACATATCTTAGAATGCGTTTAGTAGCTTTCCAATGCCCTAAGGTATGCGATGCCATAAACTGACTTACAAGACTCATAGCATACCAAATATCTGGTCTAGTGTATATAAGACTACCAAAAAGTTGGTGATATAATGTGCAATCACAACAGAACCACTCTCATCAAGATGCCACAATTTCCTGCTAACTTCACTAGGCAAAGTCAATGGCTTACAATCAGACATGTGAGATCTCTCTAATGCTTCTCGAGCATATTTTGCTTATGAAAGCTTGATATTGTCTATGTTTTGCACACTTCTATGCCTAGACAATAATGCATCAAATCCAAATCAATTATCTCAAAATGCTTTCACAAATTAGACTTCATAGACTTCATCAAGTTCTCATCATTTCCAGTGATAATGATATCGTCAACATATAGCACAACCAATGCAACACTATCATCGGTAGTAAGCAGATAGAGATTAGGATCAGAGCTTGTATTTACAAAACCATTAGCTAATGTGAACCAAAAAATGAAGCTAATGTGATCACCAAGCATAAAGTAGTCCACTTAATCATAGGAGCAGACGTCTCGTCAAAGTCAATACCTTTACTTTGCTCATAGCCCTTGACCACCAAGCATGTCTTTTGTTTCTCAATAGATCCATCAACATGAAATTTGGTTCTTATACCCACTTATTATTAATGGGTTTCTTACCAACTTGAAGATCAAGTTCAAGGTCGCACATAACATGCTTGCGGATTGAATCCATCTCATCCTCCATAGCGCTTTGGCATTCCTTTAGGTCCTCTGCCTCTTCATAGGTTGCCGACTCTTGGCACTTCATGATATCACTCATGAGGGCGTAATTCACATGGTAACGATCGGGTGCTTTCCTCTTTCTCGTCGATCTTCTCCCATCTCCTTGTGAGCTTGATCTTGGTAGATTCATCCTTGCATACAATCTCTTGCTTCCCACAAGTTTCTCATTCATAGCACCAATTGGCAAATATCTCCCCTTGGCTTTTAAATGGGTGGAGTTCGATCATGATCTCTTCTTGGACTTGAACCTCATGCTCGATTTTCTATGGAGTAACATCCTCATTTTCTTCTAAGATCACAAGAAGCCTCTTGATGTCACTATCACCTTTTGCATGATCGTCTTCATCAAATCTATGCATCTCGTCAAAGATCATGTCCTTACTAATGTGAATCTCCTGCATCATTGGATCAAAGCACCTATAACCTTTGTCCTCTCATCATACTCAAAAAAGGTGCACTTAATTGACTTTGTATCAAGTTTCTTTTGCTCCTCCTTTGGCATGTGCACATAAGCTTTGCACCCAAAAATGTGAAACTTATCAATCTTTGCTTTCATTCTCGTGAGTGCTTCTTTGGCAGTTACATCAGGAATCGTTGTGATGAGGTTCCTATTTTGCAAGAACGTTGCCACACTACACGCCTTTGACCAATAGAAATTTGGCAAGCCCATTTGCTTCATCATTGAGCATGCGCTCTCCACAATGGTGTGGTTTTTTGTCTTAGTTACCCCATTGCTATGCGACATGTGAGCTTGAGTGAATTGTCTCTTGATTCCATGTTCCTTGCAAAATGTCTCAAAATATCTCCCTTTGTATTCACACCCTCTATTTAATCTTTGCACCTTAATGTGTGGATCCAACTGGTTCTCCACCAAAGATTTGAATTCTTTGAAGTGAGTCAATGCATTCGACTTGTTCATCAAGAAATAGGTCCATGTCCTCCTAGAGTAGTCATTAATAAATGTCATGTAGTAGGCTCCTCCCAATGACATGGTCTTCATCGGGCCGCAAAGTCACTATGGATCAGTTCAAGTGGCTTTTTCGCTCTAGCGGTTCCCCCCTTCTTGAATTTCATTCTATGGTGCTTTCACACATCCTTCACAAATGGAATGTTATTTATCTTATATTGTGGGTAATCCATTCACCATCTTTAGCTTGGCCATCAACGCAAGGTTCCATAGTTCAAATGACCCAATCCTACGATGCCACAATTCAAATTGTGAAGCTAAACCATATTCTCCATGTTTGGCCGCATCCAACTTGTAAAATCCACAAGTAGTATCGTGATATCATGTTGCCACAACCTTGTAATCGCGATCCATATCCTTCATCCAATAGCCATCTTTGACAAACTCAACTTTTAGGCATTGGTTTTGTTGAAATTGTCACTTCCAACTTGATGTAATACGTTAAACTTGAGATCTAAGTTCATATTGAGATCTCACATGTGTGGAGCCTGTTCCCACGTAAAAAAATTCAAAAGAAGTAAGGTTCTTTAAAAGTGAGAAATAGCTTTTAAGGGTCTCCAATTTGGAATTTATGAGATACCTAGGATGGGGTCCATCACTACAAGGCAACCAGACATACAAGCTCTTCAATCTGGACACTCAGTATTCATTCAAGAGCAGAGATGTCACTTTTGTGGAAGATTAGTTTTTTGACCACAAGGGGAAAGCTACAGCAAAATCTGACCCAAAGGTCAAACTTTCAAAATTTGATACTGACTCAGAAAATGAGTCAGAACCTCATCGGATCGAACAACATCAAAGGATCGGATTTCAACACAGAAGATCGAATCGATCTAGACAACCTCCATCCCAATTCATGGATGATCCGGCCTGCTACTTTGTGTAGGAACTCAACACTATCTCAGAGGCAGAGTCAACTACTGATGCTGACTAGTGCAAGGCAAAAGATGACCCCAAACTTGCAATTCTAAATGAGAATTGTTTCTATCCAAACTCGGCAGACTCGAATATTCACTTCAAGTCTGTATCAGATCTTTCCATTATTACTACTCATTATGCAGATGATGTTTTATTACTCAGTAACAATCTGAACTCAATGAAGGATCTGAAATGCATGTTAGCATTGGAGTACATTTTTCAAATCCGACCCAACAGACTAATTTCCATCAGTCAACAAAAATCCGACCCATCAACCAAGATTCTCAAAGGCTACATAGATGCAGATAGGACAGAAAGACACCGGAATATCGACTTTTGGATTTATATTCAATCAAGGTCCAATCTCAGGTAACAGCCAGACCTCAGTAGCATCATCCTCCACAGAATCGGATTTTACAACTGCCACAAATGCTACCAAGGAGGCAATTTGGTTGAGGAACCTGCTTGCAGATATCGAATTTTTCTAGTCACATCCGAAGTTCATCTACTGTGACAACCAAAGCACAAGGGTGATTCTTGTGGTTTACTGCAAGACATAGTTTATGACAGTAGATTATTTCACCAAGGAGCACCATCTCAGATTTAACAATCAACTAAATCTGAAGATCGAAATTTTTCAGGATCCACATTAAGGGGGCGCGTTGGAATTCTATGCTCAAGCCCAATTCCATTAGGTAATGAGCATCCTGAAAAACCTATTTATACTTATTCTTGAAAAACTACAAAAACAGAGCATGCTCAATTTTCTACTTGAAGATCAAAAAATTCAGGATTGAATTTTTTCGACCCAATGTTAATCCCATCAAAAGAGAAATTTTTCGACCCTGGAACGGATTGGATCCAGGAGAAAAATATTCCGGCGCCTTCGACCCTGGATTGGATCAGATCGGGTCTAACTTCTTTGGTCAGGTTATCATTCTGCAGGCGTAAGTTCAATTTTTAAGTTTGAGAGCAATCATCCATGAACTAAGATGAAGACTGATTGCGTCCACTGATTTGTGCCCAGCTTCAAGCATTGTACTCAGTTTTGATTATTATCAGAGTGCATTTTTTGTCTACACTACTATTTCGTTCTATTGCGCATTGTTGTTATTCGATCCATCTTGAACTTTGCTTTGATGGTAACTACTGCACTTCCGATCCACTACACCACCTACTCCACTTCCGTTGCACCACATTTCCACTGATTCCCGACTTGGTATCAGAGAATCTATCTCTATCAGATCTCTGCTAATCCAATACCAGTCGATCTACGACATAAGATTCATTACCAATTTCTTCATTTTTTTGAGAACTTCTATGGGATGTAGAATGTTTTGCATGTGAAACTTGTGTATCTTGATGCTTGGATTTCATACTATTGAAGGATGAGATAGTTGCATTGTTAAAGCAATGTTCTTTACGAATTGGTTTCATGCACAGCTGATTGAGTTTATTGACTGATTGATTGGGATCAATTTGTCCGGTTGGAATAAACTTTTAGTGGTGCTGTTTCATGAAACTAGTTGTTGCTAGTGAAAGAAGATAATTATGTAAAACTGGTCTTCTTATGTTGCATGCAAACTTATAACATTAAAGGAAACTACAATTATGTTAATCTTCTAATTGTAGTTATGAATCAACAGTGAGATAAGAGAGAGTTTCACTCTTTGTGAGTGATGGAACGTTTGTTCCTTGTTTTCCTTGGTTGATCTTTGCTTTGCTTAGTTTTTGTCCTGGAGGTATTGAGGGAAGCATGGGAAATGGTTTTGCAGTCCAGAAACACTTGTGCATGCCAGTGAATTTTCCTCATAAGTCTACCTCTAGTGAAAGAAGCTCCAAAACCCTATTTTAGTTGCTAATATTCTGCCAGATTCATTGTTGAACTTTTCAATCATTGCCTTTTGGGATTGATGCATAAATGAGATTCTGTTCTGTGGATCTGAAGTCGATTTCCTGCAACAGAATACCGGCAGTACAAAGACGTGTTTTTCACCTTTTTTGGGTGCTGAAAAGATGATTGAAAAGCTGTGGTGTTGAACACCCTGATTGGTAGATGAGTGAGCGGCTGTTGGGAGCACTTTTTTACAACAGAAGTTGTTCTGTGTGAAGCGCGTGAAGGAAGCCCGTGATTGCCTTGATCAGTCAAGCTATTGGTTGCCATAGTTGTTTGGATAGGTAGGATTCTTGTTTGAAACAGTTGTGAAGCTTATGGACTGTAGGCTGATATTTCAAGGAATATTCTAGCCATCCTGCAGAACATCTTTAAAAATACAAACATGATAGAATTTAAACGCAGAACTTGCCCATCAAGTTTAGGGTTTTACTTTATCCGTAATGGCTTAAGTTATTCAATTCTAAGTTTAAATTGTCATGGGCACTGCTCATAGATATGTGATTTCAAGTTATGTAAAAGTTAGTCACAAAGGCCTATTGGGGGTTTGTCCCATGGCACCAGTGTGATTCAAAGTTAAGTTGGTCTATGTGGCTTACT
Source organism: Diphasiastrum complanatum (assembly GCA_029204225.1). Classification (NCBI taxonomy): domain Eukaryota; kingdom Viridiplantae; phylum Streptophyta; class Lycopodiopsida; order Lycopodiales; family Lycopodiaceae; genus Diphasiastrum; species Diphasiastrum complanatum. The sequence continues at coordinate 11,777,793 of CM055107.1, read as the reverse complement.
TGTCCCACAATGCATTTCTGTAAGTGACCACCACTCCAAGTGTAAATAGGAGTGGAAGAGTCCATTTTCAGAAAGAATCTCATTTGCAATACATGCCTATCCTTCTCTTTGAGTGTTCTCCCTTGTGTGGTTTCATGTACTGTATTACTCACATTGTATTGTATATTATTCATCTAGCAACAAGTTAAGTTAATCAAGGCCCTCCATTCTCTAGTAGGGTAAGCCTTAGAGGAGGAGATTTTAGGTTAAGCCATCATTGAATTAAGTTAAGCCGTCATTTGAGTCAGTTCCTAAGTAGAGAAACGAGAGAAGAGTGTATCTTGCCCGAAATACTCACCCACTCACTGTAGATCTTCTCATCCTTCAATCTGTCGGTTAGTTGGAAGCCATAGCCATTGGTTGGGAAAGCCACAATGCCTAGTCGGAGCCATAACGTGTTCTAGTTGGGACTCCGCCATAACACTCGTTAGTTGGAGCCATAGCCAGAGTTGAGGGATGCGAACAGACAACATTGGCACCGTTGCCGGTCTTTTCTCGTTTTCCCTACGCTCTTCAAGTTCTTTATTGCTATTTTTGCTTGTTGCTTTGCATCTGCTTGTTTTTTGCATCCTACTTGCTGTTAGCATCCTTTTTTTGTTGTTCGCATCTTCCTTTATTATCTTCTCTAAGCTTTTAGGGTTTTTAGGATCTTTACTCTTTTTAGCCATCGTTTTTCTCAGCCTTCTTTAGCCATCGTTTTTAGGCCTTCTTCGTGTATTTGCCCAGCAATAGTCTTAAAGCTTGAAGGTGGATCGGATGAAAAAAAGCTTGGAGGCACGCATTTTTGAAACACCTTGAGGCACACATTTTGTGTTTTGAGCAGGGGTTGAGCAACCACCAGCGAGTTGGAGTAGCCATCAGCCCGTTTGAGCACCCATCAGCTGTCAGAGTTGGAGTAGCCATCAGCCCGTTTGAGCACCCATCAGCTGTCAGTAGGTTTGAGCAACCACCATGAGTTGGAGCACAGCCATCAGCCCGTTTGAGCACCCATCAGCCGCGTTTTGAGCATTGTTGGAGCTCCACGCACTTTTAGCAGGGTTAGTATGCGCAATCACAATCAGGAGAACTCAAGAGTCTCGAGGATCTGCTAGCAGACCTACAGAGATCGATAAAGAGGCACTGCTGAAAAAAATTTCTGAGCATGGAAACAATATATCTTTGTCCGAAGTTTTCAAAAACACATTTCCTAGTGAATTAAACATGCTATGAGGAGTTATATCTGCTTCAAGGCGAACAGAGCTGATGCAATATAAAGGTCCTGGAAGTGAAGCTAGTTTGGCTAGAGGCACAGAAGCTAGCACACAAAATGCTTCCATGCAAGGTTTACCGTACTATCAAAGTAAAACTGAATCATCCCCCTTTATAGATCAAGTACATGAACGAGCTGTAAACTGGTCTAGTAGGTCTTCACACGTGTGAGGAGTGCCACATCATGTAGATCCACCAATGGGAGCAATTGGTGGGAGCAAGATATGCTCATAGATCAAAGTTGACTTATCCTACTAGCTAGAATCCAAATGCTAGTCTCCGCAAAAAGTGGGAATCTTCCTTATAAAATAGGATCTAAGGGAATATGTACATCTTATCTAGTACATCCAGATCCACATGTGTGAACAACATCTTGACATGTGGGAGAATTTACTCATTCACATGGAAGTGCAAGCTAATTACAATGAGTTTGACCAAGATTAAATTTTCCAAGATTCTACTCAAAAGTCAAGTTCACACTTGTTTAGATTGATCTAAAATGAATCTAATTTTATACAAGTACTTTTTCTAAATGTTCATGTGATCCTTCCGGCATGGAAATTATTTTCTGAATGACTATTTTCAATCATGTGAATTACTACTTGGATAAAGCTTGGAATGTTTCCATGATGTTGGTATTTTCAATATCTTAATCCCGGATTGTCTCTTATGCATAAATAGTGCTCAAATAGATGATAGTTACTATCACTCGTTTTGAGAATACTTAAAAGAAAAGTCCTATGTATAATTGAGTGAATCCTATTTGGAAGGCACTTATTATTGACTTTTCTTGATTCTGAGATTTTAATTTTTCATCTCTCTAGAAAAACCTTTATAAGAAATTGAAAATTTCTTTTAAAGGGAGGGGTGAAGTGATGAGTAAGTTTCTATTATAAGGACCTATCAGTTGCACTGAGTTGAGATGAAATTCTCTAGGAATTGTGTGGAACAATCTGGAACTAGAGAAGGATTGAAACTGGAAATCGTTATAAGTAGTATTGAGTAAGATCAAAAGCTACCAATCCCAGTTGGCAGGGATAGAAGTAATTTTGATAATGGAGTGTCTGTATTGAATCAACCTGATCTTGGTATACTAGGATCCATCCCTCCAATGTTCGAAATTATTGGTTGCGCCTAGATTTTATTCCACGTCGAGGCCTGTTTGTGACTAATGACCTTGAGAGGACCCAGACACTCTAATTGAGACATATGGAGTAGTGCATGTACGTGTGATGGATATAGGTAGGAGGAATGCATGAAGAGCTGTGACCTATTTATAGTTGACCTGCATGGGGATTGCATGGGGTCATGCACAGGATCCTACTCTCTATATATTGAGGTAAAGATTATCCCGTCGATGACTTTGGTCTAGGTTACCAGTTGAGCTCTTCTCCTCTTGCTATCACATGGCATGGCTTGGGGGCTAGATCCAGGAGGGATCTAGGTTTGGATGGGTGGTTTTGCTCCATAGTCTCTCTTGTTGTGTTTTACTATCCTCATCTTAGGGGTTTCCCTTTGTGGTCTTTAGACTAATGATTTTGAGTTGTTTGTACAAACCATGGAGAAAATGCAAAAAATGCAAGGTTACGAGTTGTAGATAGATTATCTCATGATACTAGAGAGTGCTTGGCTCATAATACTTCGAGATTGGGCTAGCGAAGGGGCACCACACTGCACACCTTCATTGTTGTCGATTCTTGGGCAAATAACCATCTTGTTACAAGCAAACCATTTGTGAGGATCTTGCAATTTTGATGTGTTCATAAAGCACCCAATCCTCCAACCGTATGTGTAACCAATCTCTTTTGAGGTGTCAATGGCATCTCTCATTCCAAAGGAAAATGATGATTTGGTGCACTAGTACCAACATGTATTTGAAAAATCGTGCTCGTTACCTCCATTATGGATATTAATCACCACATTGATCTCTACTTGCATGTAGAGTAACGAGTTATTAAGGAGGCCTCTAGAAGTCGTTCAAGAACCTTTTCATAATATCACAATATTGCATAATCCATATTCCTAGTCTAATTGAGAATGACCAAAAGAGCAAAAGCACACAAACTTGAATGAAGAGTAGACTGAACACCTTTCCATAATGTGTTGGCAATCGAGGTACATACGGATTATGTGTGAACATTGTCTACAATTACTTTGTAGATTTCACCCACATAATGTGCTAACTCAAATCTTACATGAACATATTGAGTTTGGACCACCATTACCTAGCTCATAATCATGGGACCTCATTTGGTTCTACAAATATGATTGGTTGTACTTTTCAACCGTCAAGAAACTTAGTCCTCATAGAAGGAATCTTGAAAATACAAAGCTCTCATGGATGGAATTTGAATATATGAGACCTCATGGATGGAGTATAAAAAATACATGGCTTTCATGGATGTAATCATTGACCGGAATCTTGAAAATAAGTAGCCCTTTATGGGGCCCACATATTCAAGCTCTAGGCCAAGCTTTTGCCATGTGGCATGTAGTCATGGACTAGAGGTGTTTGGGCCCAACATTTTCAAAGCCTTTATACTAGGCTTGTGCCAAGTGGCATGAAGTCAAGGACCATAGATGTCCCACATATTTAAGCTGTACACCAGGATTGTGTCCTATGGCATGATCAATTTACACAACATATTACACTTAGTATTATGTGTTTGTTTACAAATTGAAGGAATATAATGGCTCATCCTCTTGTCTTGTTGCTACTTGGCTCAATGAGAAGACTTGCCATGATATCCTGAAGGATGCCGATTTTTCACAAAGTTAAAAGCTTTACAAGAACATGAAGCAAAATGTGCAAAAAGCCTTTAATTTCTCGTTATCCTTTGTGAGTAGTCAAGGGGTTTTTTAGTTGTTTCTGCTGCAAATATTCTGGGCAAAGTTCAGTGAAGAACCCAAACGACAATTTCCAACTTTGTTGGTTGATTTTGTAATTAATCTCACTATCACTAGTCAATTCAAATTGGTTTAAGTGAAATTGCAATTTGAATCGATTCATGTCTCATCACGACTTTCTCAGAAGAAGCTTTGCTTACTACCAAGTCCAACCAACCAAATCATCAAGACTAGGGCTAACTACAACAGAAATATATATGTCTGGACTTCTAGCACTGCTGAAAATTTTGCAAACAAAGAAGACGAGTGAAGTTATTACCAAATACTGGGTTCCAGCTGCATAGCAGGTTAGACATGAGCATGATGCTGTGAAGGACAGAGCAGCTTCATATTTGCATGATTTAAGTGAGCCAAACACCCACCAAGCTCAGCATATACTGTTACAGAAATTTTGCATTTCCAATTCCATGTTCTAAATCTAAACATAATGTTACAGAACTTGTCAATTTCCCCCAATCAATTTGGCATAACCCAAAAATCTAGAGCTCCATTCCAGTCTTTAGCAATGTCCAGGTTAGCCAAGCAAGCAGGAGATGGGTTGCTTCTGGTACAATGGATTTCCCTCTGGAAGCAGGAGGGGGAGCTCCGGGGGTTGAGCTTATCTTTTTGTTGCAAACAAACTTGCACTTGCTGGGGCTGACCATCTGAAACACACCATTCCTTGACAATATGAACACATTATTCTGGTTATCTTGGCCCCATGACTGAATGAGCGCAAAGTTGGGGAGTGTACTATTTGCAACAAAATCACAAGAAAGAGGAGAGCTAGGAGAGCATGTGGAGTTAATTCTTGCAGTTGTATAATTCCCACTGCCAGCAGGTAGTTCAACCCCAGCCCACATTGCTGCTCCAAACAAGTCAGCATACAAATACCTGGGAGAGAAAACACAATTATGAATAGGAACTTGCTTGCTTTTTCATCTTTCAAAGGTAATGACAAGGGAATGAGAAGCCATACTATAGCAATCTGAAAAAGTCTGTGCATAGAAAAACTTGTAAAGGAAGAAACTTCCCTGGCGAAGGAATGAGAAGTCATACTACAGCAACATGACAAAGATTATGCATAGAAAAACTTGTAAAAGAATAAACTTGCATGCTTACTTATCTTCAATAGATAATTGCAAGTGAATTAGAAAAGAAAATTTATGGTTTTTTACCCAAAGGAAAAAAGAGAAAACTAATGTAACACCAGTTTATCGTTAGCTCAGACTAAAAGGTTGGATAAAGAAGTAGTGACCATGAGTAGAAGATGTCCTTGGACTGCAACATAGTGAGAGAATTTAAAAGAGTTCACAACAAGTTTATTTTCAAAAATTTGAAGTATTAGCCTTACAAAAGTGTTAATTCGCAATATAGTTCTGTTGCTGGCCTGGTGCTCTGATTGCCTCTTCTACATAACAATTCTAGGGCAGCTCATGCTTTTAAATATGCCACGCTCATTCAGGTTTCCAATTTAGAGCTGTCCCAAATTCACTATATCATAGGTCTCATTTAGGGAAGAATTATGCCCTGGAATTTGCTTATCTGTGGCAAAGGTTGAATCAACACTGAGGCTGGTTCCCATGAGGCCTCCCAGTCTAATAATCCTTTTTGCTGTATACTCGATTGAACCATCCACATTGATTGATGATGGGCTTGGTGTAACTGGGACATTTGATCCCCCATGCTTCTCACATGCAACACATTATGAATCCGGCTGGGTGATGACAGATAGGATTCATAAGTTAAATTGCTCACCCATCATAGAAACCAAGATGGTCCATAAAACCTGTAGGACAGTTTTTGCAAACTGTCCTTGTGACACAGCTTCTATAGCAATTTCCAGCACTGCTTGTGCAATTTTGGGTAGACGAAGTTCAATTTTGATTCTCCTCTCATCACCATTTTGTAACATCTCTGCACGAAGCTTTCGTTGGCCAATGTAGGACTCCCTACATTCTATCATTATGTTTTGATGCTTGAGATTTCAATTTCCTAGTGCAGGTATGGATAGTCTGACCTATAGCCAAACAATACTTCATAAGGACTCATACCCATAGATAAATATCTTCTTGTATTTTTTAATGATCCAGCTAGACGTAACCATTTACCCCAAGTCTTCTTCATGTCAGTGTTAGAAACCAATGATAAACTTGTTACTGGTTATGATTTACTGTTGACAGTTGTTACCAGCTGTAAGTAGCTGTAGGCTAGTCTATAGTCAACTACTAGTTTTTTCTCTCTATATATTCAGGGTTTATTGTACTCTCTTTCAGTTAGTGTGACATATGGTGATTGTGTGTTCTTCCTCCTTCTAATGGTGATTGCTTATGATGAATGATTTGTAGTGCTTATCAGATCATTGACATGGTATCAGAGCTCCTCTGATCCTGAGTGCTTGACTACTGGGTTCGGCTTGTCACTGGTTCCGTACTGAGGTGAGATAGTCCTTCACAAGAGGTGAATGCAAGAAAACTTATAGTGTTGATGAGAACAGTCTCTTGAGCAGATTGTAGGCATTGAAACATGGTAGGAAGCGCTTGAACACTCTTTGAAGAGTTTATTCAGAGGATAAGGAGGCAAATACAGTGGGGAAACCATTGTCAACTGATTGGGATCAGTTTGGTGAACATTTGAGCATTTTGCAGCTTAAGCTGTAGTGAGAGAGTGTGAGGTAGTAACAACACTACTTGCATCATTTTCAGATCATTTGAAGTGAGGCAAATCACTGTATGCAGGTTACAGGAGGGCGACCTCAGTGCGGTGGAGATCTGCAAGAAAAATCTCATATAGAGATTGTCAAATGCCCAAGAAACTCCATTCTTCATAGCTGCTAGGGTTTTGAGGTGAAAAACCCTGGATCTTTCTCTGTAGGCATGCATATTTGATGCTGTCAGTGGCTGCAGATGGGCGCCCTGGTACTGCGATGAGGATGCCAGAGGGCCGCGACCAGCCGTGGAGCCAGTAAAGAGCTGGATCGATTTTTGGGGCGGCAGCCATAGCTTGGAAGCAAACAAAGAAAGCAAGGAGGAGGAGGAGGTCGCGGGCAGGTTTGCGTGCCAATTCAGACCTGCTACATAGCCTAAAAGGGTGCATAGCGTCTTCACGAGTCTCCTTCGGCGCACAGAAATGGTCCAGATCGTCCGTTTACAATCTTGCTGAGATCGACAGTGGAGACCTCTTGATCATGGATACAGATCGACGGCTACCATTCGTTGGGCCCTTAAACTTCAATTTTTAAAAATTTGAAGCGTTTGAAGTTCAGTTACCAAAGGACTGAAGGGCATAAATATGAACTTTTCATTAAAAAGTTTCATCTTGAAGGGTCCCAACTCTTGTGACCTTAAGCTGAGGACTGCCCATTCTTCTTAAGGGCTCTGTCCACCGTGGTTTTTTGCAGATAAGCAGAAAACAAAGTGATGTTTTGACCTGGCTGGAGAGACTGTTTTTGGGATTTGATTAGACAGGAGCTATGCTGGTACAAAGGGCTACGTGCTGATATAAAAATCTCTGAAATCGGAGATCTATGCACGACGGAGGAAATTTTCAAAAATGGCAGTTTGGCAATAATTGCCATTTTTCAGGTTAAGGGCAGTTGTGAGCCATTTTAAGGCCAAAATCTTCAATTTGGCATAACTTTCAATCCATAGCTCGAATTGGAAAGTGGTCGAAGATGTCATTTGTCAATTTCGCAGCAAATTTTCCATTTTTGCAGTCATTTTTGTGATCCGGACTCATCTAAGTGCTGTTATGGCAACTCTAAGCGAGAGTGTCTTCAATGAGTCTAAGCAAATTGGAAGGAGCCGACAACTATGCAGTTTGGAAATTCAAACTGAAGAACATTCTGATGGAAAAGGAGCTATGGGAGATCGTGACAAGTGAAGAAACACGACCAGTGATTGAAGAAGATCAGCGGGCATTTGATAGGAGGAAATGGAAAGCACAGAATGTCATCAACTTGTCAGTTAGAGATGCTATAATTCCCTACATTTCGGATTCGGAAGGACCAAAAGAGGCATGAGATACATTGAAGGCATTGTTTGAGACCACAAACACATCTCGAGTGCTATTCTTGAAGACGAAGCTGCACACATTACAGACGGATGATGGTGCAACATCACCTACTGAAGATCAAAGAGATTCGTGACCAATTAGCAGCAGTTGGAGAGCGAGTACAGGATCGTGAGATCGTTCAATTGACATTGAACAGCTTGAGTGAGTCACATCAAATGTTTGTGACAAGCATTGCCACACGGGAGAATCTTCCAACCTATGAAGAGCTAGGTGGATTGCTTTTGCAGGAAGAGCAACGTCAAGAGAACTTGAATCATCGTAACAGGGGCTATGATCATGCTCTTGCAGTTAGAGGACGAGGCGGAAGATTTGGCCGTGGAAGGTATCAATCGAGAGGAGGAAACTCAAGCCGGGGATCATTTCAACAGGCAAATGGCAAGCGGGCAATTATGTTGATCAACATCAATTTGATGATGATCATTATGAGGACAACTATGTTGATCAACATCAATACGATGATGATCAATATGAAGATGATACAGGTGAAAGCTCAAACTTGTTCATTATGGCGCTAATGACAAGTGACAAAGCAAAGGATACCTGGTAGATCGACAGTGGAGCATCCAAGCACATGACTTCGAGGAAGGAGTGGTTTTCGGAATTCAATGAAATCCACAATGGTGATGAAGTTGGACAAGCTGATGGCCAATTGCTACCTGTGAAAGGATTTGGAGTGGTACCAGTGAAGCTAGCCAGCGGAATGATAAAGCGAATAAGCAATGTGCAATATGTTCCTGGGTTGCCAAAAATTTACTATCAGTTGGGACAATGGCTGATCAGCAACTCAAGGTTGAGTTTGATAGCGACAAATGTCTTGTCAAGGACATCAATAATCACTACAAAGTGTTTGCTATAGGAGCTAGAGTCAACGGGAATCGACTCTACAGATTGAATGCAAGATCTTTTACTCAAGCTATGGTAAGCACTGTTGATAGCCGAAGTGATCTTTGGCATCAACGATTTGGTCATATTAGTGCTCAAAGTTTACAGATTCTCAAAAGAGGTAAACTAGTTATTGGATTGCCTAATATTTCTTTTGAAGGAAAAATCTGTGGAGGTTGCATTTTGGGAAAACAACATAGAGAGAGGTTTCCCAAAAGTGGAGCAAGGAGAGCCAGTGGCATCCTAGATCTTGTCCACAGTGATCTATGTGGACCAATGCAAACTAGATCTCTTAGTGGATGCTATTACTTTATTACCTTTATTGATGATTATAGCATATGCATTTGGATTTATTTCATAAGCAAGAAATAAGAGGGATATGATGAGAAGGCCAAGGCATATAGGATGTATGATACAAATGCACAGAAGCTTGTGATTTCTAGGACATTTGACGAGATGAGTCAAGGTGAACAATCTGAAGTAATCACTGAACCTTTTGATGAGGGAGCGAAAGTACAAGTCAAGAAGGAAGTGGATCTTGATGCGGAAGATCCAATTGAAAAAGGCAAGTTCAAGAGAGTACCTAAGTGGTACTTATCAGTTACAGGTGAGGCTAAGAAGGGAGATACTCCCGAATCTAGCGAACAGGGAGAGCTTAGAAGGTCAAGCAGAAATCGGAAACCTTTGGTACCACGCCCGTGGTGCTTGCTTCAATCCATAGATAGCTTTGTTGAGCTTACACACAAGATGCTCTCTCCCTAGCTCAACAAATTCTTGAGGTTGTACTAAATACACCTCTTCATCCAGCACTCCATTAAGAAAAGCAGATTTAACGTCCATTTGCTGGATCTTCCAACCATAGAAAGTAGAAATAGCAATGATAGAACGTATAGTTACCATCTTAGCTACGGGTGCGAAGGTTTCCTCAAAATCAATACCTTCCTGCTGCTCAAATCCTCTCGCAACCAACCGTGCTTTGTATTTGTTGAGTTGCCCATCTGCTCCATATTTGATCTTATAAATCCATTTGCAAGTGATAGGCGTCTTACCATCAAGTACCTCAACCAAGTTCCATGTCCTATTTTTATATGGCCTCCATTTCTGTTTCCATAGCTGCACGCCACTCCTTGTGCTCCTTTGCTTCATGAAAGGTTTTGGTTCTTGAGCCTTGAGCATGAATGCTACACAGGAAGCAATATGGCTACGAAGATTGCTTGTTGATTTAGGTTAACCACAGGTGGATGCGACTACTATTTCTTGCGACAACCGAAGTTGCATTCACCTTGCCAAAAATCCAGTTCTATATGCTCGAACTAAGCACATCGAAATACATTATCACTTTGTTCCAGAGAAAATACTTGATGGAGCCATTGATCTTGTTTTTTGTAAATCTGAAGATCAAATGGTAATATTTTTACTAAGTCATTAGGTAGATGTAAATTTGAAAAGTTTCGTACTTTATTAGGAATAGAAGAATGTAATTTTATCATTGAGGGAGAGTGTTAGAAACCTGATAAACTTGTTACTGATTATGATTTATTGTTGACAGTTGTAACTAGCTATAAGTAGTTGTAGGCTAGTCTATAGTCAACTACTAGTTTTCTCTCTCTCTCTATATTCAGGGTTTATTGTATACTCTTTCAGTTAGTGTGACATATAGTGATTGTGTGTTCTTCCTCCTTCTGATGGTGATTGCTTATGATGAATGATTGATAGTGCTTATCAGATCATTGACAGTCAGAACACAAGTGTCTCAAGTATTCTTCCAGAACCTATTAGTCCTTTCTGACTATTCGCCTATTTATGAGTGGTTGGCTGTGGTTGGTTTTAACTTCAATCCTAGTAAAGAAAATTCCTGCCAAGATTTACTTATGAACTTGACATCCCTATGACGAGGCAGTGAGTAATTTGCAAACATTCTCAAGGATTTGATTTGCGAACCAGAGAAGCTGTCAAAGCAATTTTTGTTGAGTAAAGTGGCCTGCACTTTGCCATTTTGTCCACCACCACAAAGATGTGAGTGATTACAGCTTTTGCTGTAGTTGGAAGTCCATGTGATGAGGTCCATGGCTCTATGGGCACCTTTATCCTCAGGGATTGAGGCTTCAATCATGTGTAGGGCGTCAAGTTACCTCCCCCTTTGATGATTCTAGGGCCTGCAACTCTTCCTTAGCAATTTGCTCCTCATCAGATTTATCCCATTAATTACAGCATAGTTACCTCTATCTACAGTTTTTTATCTAATCTTTAATTTTCTCGAGATTTATTGAGTCCTAGAATCTCAAATGTTCTACGATTTTTAAAATCAGCAATGATTCTCTCAGGTATTTTTTAAAACTGCAAAATCTTGACTTTCCTTGACAATCCTCGAGTTTCAACACTATATTACAATTGAGACCCCCTTCATGGCCCTTGAGTCCACGTCATGATTTCTTCTGATTGTTGAAAAGGTGGGGGATTGAGACATGTCATCATTCTATTTGGCATGCAGTTCAGAATTGGAGGATGAGTTCCCTTGAAGTAGACATTTGGAGCTTGGCTTAATTGTTTGACACCAACGGAAAGAAGCTTGTCTTGATTGTTTAATGCCATTGCGAAGAACTATTGACATCAAAATGAATAGGATCCCGACAATGGGACCAAATTGGTGTTAGAGAAATATCATATTTCATGTTCAGTATTTAGATAAAATGAGGTAATGGAATCAGCCCGTTAAGAGGAAGGTAGATAATAGGACTTGGAAGGTCTGGTGGTTGAATCCTCTTCAAAGGTGGCATAGGAGGATCAAATAGAGAATCTCGTCAAAGAAATAAGAAACATGGCTAACTATGTGTACCATGCTCATATTACTTTTTTCCAGAGCCTTTTGATTGTCTAAACTTACTTATGTTGAGTTTCAGACATTATTCGTGTGGTGACCTGTTTCATCTGAGGTTACGTGTAGTTGTCTACCTTTTTCATGAAAAGAGTGAAACAAGGTCCATGGCCAAGGATTACTTATTTGACAAGCCTCTTATGAGCAAATGTTTTGGCAAGGCTAGAAGCATATTAGCAGGACAAGGCTGTTGAGAATGATTCAAGTGTTTCTTATTTGTTTTTAAACTAGATCAAAGATAAATACTTTTCTATATGGAAACATGGTGACATGGTTTGGAGATCTGTGCAAGTTAATGATGCTTTTTTGGGTGATCTCGTATATCAGTCAGAAGTCTTCAGATTTTGTGGGATTTTAGGGACTACTCTTCATTTGTGCATGGGTCAAAGGTTGAATACAATGTACAGTGAAACTTTAAACCATCTACTCAATATCATCATAGCACATTTCACTTCACATCCATGTGACTATTCTTGTGTCTGTAACATGCCATATTTTTTAAGAAGATCATACCAAAATTCAGTCCTGGCATCCTTCCAGTATGAACTAGACTTTGTACATTTTTCCTGAAATTGGAGCAATTTTAAGTAGAACAGCTTATTGTGACTAGGCTCTTCGCATAACACTAGCTACGGGCAAAATATTGTGGAAATAGGAATCTATACGTTGTCAGTGGTTGATGACATGGAGGCTAGCTTCCTAGTTCAATACAATCACTAAGCTTTAGAGCACTTAGCTTATGCAGATTCAACTCAGATACTAATGTCAAGATCACTATTCCCCCTTTGATCATCATTGGTCTTCAATACTTGATCAAAATGTTTGCTATCTCTCTTTATCTTTGCTTAATTGTGATATTTTGCTCATAACAAAACTTCATATGCATTGAGGATGGTGTCAATGAGGACAAGAGCCATTCAAAATACTGAAAGAGTGCAGAAACTCAAGATAGGGGGGTTGGGATATAATTATCTGACAAGTGCCTGAAACTATGTTCAGAAAAGTCAACATTGATGATCTCCAAAATATTCACTGTCTAATATCTACTGCAAATAAGCATCCTGGGACAATACAGGCCATATTCTAATATCTACTGCAAATAAGCATCCTGGGACAATACAGGCCATATTACAAAGTCATCATCTTGGAATTCAGCATCTTATCACTCCACTTTTTCAAATATCGAAGCTAGGTAAAGTGAAGCTATGTTATTGAAATCATCAAGGTGAAGCCTCATTTCTGGGCCCTTGAAGCAAATGGTTTCTATGAGCCATGAATTGATAGATTCAACTACAAATCTTGCAAGTTATCCCCCCCCAAAGGAAACAAATCTTGAATAAAAGATTCTCTCCCTGATGAACTACGGAGGTTTTCTTATACCCACAGCATACTTTAATCCCTACACTTTCTTAAGGAGTTAATGGTGAATGATCGCAAAATGTGCAAGCAGAATTTCTCATCTGTTAGAATACACTGATTGGTGCAGGCAAAAAATTGTAACTTCAAACTTTGGACAGGAGAGGATACTACCTTCCATATATGCATGCGTCTTCCTGTGAATGTGAAACATAACCACCTATAATAGCAGCTGAATTCTTGATGGGGTTCACTGATGCATGACTGTATTGTAGTATAGGTGGTATAGTCGTGATGGAGTCAGTGATGTTGCTCTGGTTTGTAGACGATGGAGGAACGTAATGGTTGGTACCTTCATAGATATGCCAGCCATAATTCCCTCCTTTGGTTATGAGATTCACCTCCTCATAGTTATCCTACAGTTAAACAAATCAATCATGTTTCAGTACAAAAAACTTCAAAGTGCAGTTTTCCCACTGGGGGCAGGTTGAGGTGCTAAGCCCCTCAACCTTTATCATAAAATAACTGCCGCACTTTAAATCAGATGGTTAAAATAGATTATCTGAATTCTCAAATTCATGCTGAAGAAAATGATAACCTCTGCCAAAATAGTTTTCAGCAATCTCAGGCAAAGATCCACAGAAAAAGATGTGCTATTCACCTTACATTGATATTCCAAGAAATATTAGAGTCTCTAAGATATTCTAAATTATAGACTAAAAGGAAATTTGCTGCTGTATGTATCTAGCCCCTAGAGGGCCTATAATTTTCAGCAAGATATGACTTCCTAAAGAAAAACCTTTTTTTAATTTGGCACAGCTATCCAATTTTGAATACTAAATAAAAATAAAAGGCGGCCGTTAAACTAGCATACACTTTAACTACTTTTTTCTAAAGACAAGATATAGGCTAAAGATCCAAAAAGGCTCAGATACAAGGACAAAGAGAGCTATGAAGAACTGCTTTTGATGAAATATTTTAAAATGAATGGAGAACAACAATGGCGACCATGGTCATACTTCTAGCCTTAGGACTGTATAGTCATAAGACTGCTGCAAATGGCATACACCTGAAATCTGGAAACTCTGACTCTCATGATAAGCTCTTTTCTACAAATCAGTGCACATGAAGATTTGCATGTCTAGCAGGTTGAGAGTACCTGGCCAACATCTGCACAATATAAGTAGGAAGGTTGCAAGGTATCAAAGCTGCATCGCCAAGGATTTCTGAGCCCAAGAGCCCAAATCTCAGGACGCGAGTTGTTATCATTTGTGAATGGGTTACTATTAGGAACTGAGTAGTTCCCCAAAAGTCCAAGTGCAGAGACCTCACTTGTGCCTGTATCAAATTCAAGCATTCAAGAGTCAGCAATTAGTTAATATTTCTCATGATTGATGTCGACTGAGAGTGTAGAAATGCTTTTTGCATCATGCCAAGTACCATACCTGCTTGTTATCCATGTAAGCATTTGACACAAACAGTAAACAGACACTCACTTCAGAAGCATATAATTACAGGCAGACATTACCAGTGATTATATTTCAGCCTTCTGCCCTGTGCTCCCTGGTACATCTAACAAGAGTAAAAAAGAAGTACCAGAATATGTAGTTGGTTTCAGCTTGCAAACAGAAAGGCCTGACATTGAAAGTTATGCTCACAGCTTACACGACAGTATGTAAGCTATAGACAATGTAGTGATACCAAGTTATATAAGATGTTTGGCACATGCAGCAATTGAAGACTTGAACATCAGGATGTACCAGACAACACACACAGATTAGCTATTGCTGCTTCATCTAGCAATTAGTAGTGGACACTAGGATATAGTTTCAAGTCAATTTTGCAGCAGTCTTTCATTTTCTGATCATGTGGAATATCTCTGACATATGATGTTAATGTTTCTTTGATCTTACAGAAGAAGCCTTTGGCTTTTTTTCTGATTATATGCTCTTTCCACTTTCATTGCTCAAAGAGCATGAAGTACGGACAGTTGTTAATTTCAAGAGAGGATGAGGTTATGGGGATTTTTCCATGATATAAAGCAACAACTAATTGAGCTACTCTGAAGCTGCCATAAATGGATTAAATGGCTTGAAAAACTACAAACTGATCAGTCTTAACTTTTGCTAGGAGTTGGCATCACACGAGATCATACATATGCTCAATTCCCCTCAAAACACTAGATCGTACATATATGCTGAATTCACCTTCACACTGGATCATATATAAGCTCAATTCACCTCAAAGCACTTATATCTATCGATATAGGCAATAGTCTTAGTGCACCAACTACAATGCTGATGTACATCAAGCAGGAGGCAGAAGAAAGAGAACACAATCTCTTACTTGGAGACTTATCAATATCAAGGCGCAAAATCTTTCCAAGCAACGACTTTTTGTTTTGAGAAAAGTTGAAAGGATCTCCGATGCTTCCACCATCTCCAAGCATGAAGTATAAGTAATTATCACTAGGCCCAAATATAATCTGCCCAGCATGATGTGTGGAAAATGGAAGCCCCATAGTAAATATCCTTCTGACTTCTACTGGGTTCGCATGTATGGTCTGTCCATAAATGTGTAAGCATAGCAGTCAGTCCAGTCAGTCATATACAAAGGTAGAAACCAACGATTGTGGGCAAAATGACTGGAAAATGAAAGATGCACTTGGTGAAAAGGAGCCCACCTGTGCAGGCGAGGATGACCCATTGGCAGAGTACTCTGCAATGACGCTAGAGTATCTGCATGCAGTAGAATCAGCTCCATTGCTTACTTGTGCAGGATCACATCCAACATCAATGTTGCAAGAGCAAAATCCACTACAGTTGGCCGATTTCTGCGAGTCGCAATTATACGAGACGAAAAACCGTCCATTTTGAAGAAAATTTGGATGGAATGCCAAGCCCAACAGCCCTAATTCATTGTCACTCACCACCACATTACTGATATCAAGGTAAGGAACGGACTGATTGAAAGCAAGCGGACCCAAACTTCCATTCTTTGGGACTGTGGCCAGCCACACCTGCCCTCCCTGGTTAGCCAGAAAAATGCGGTTGGATAAATCTGGATGAGGAACCATCCCGATATATGATCCTGAGCTAACTTTATCTAGACATATTCCTTGAGGAGGGCTGTCTGTTCCGGCAGGGGGAAATTTGAAAGGAGTTCCACTGAAGCAAAAATTCCCTACAGCTTGAGGTGCACCGAGGACTGTGCAGAAGTCCTGTTCAGATTCCCATTGACTTGTTAGAGTATCATCTTGTATGTTTTTTTGCACAGACATACTACCATCCGGGGGTGGAGAGGCAGGACCAACTACATATGGTGAGAATGGAGAGTTTAGTATTGGAACATCCTTGCAAGTTTGCCAAAGGTTTGAGCAATATCCAGAGGAGTCGGAGGACAGTCCAGAATCACACAGTGTCGGAGTTGACTGTCTCTTGCTGTCTGCAAATATATCTTCTGAGAAAGCATCACACTCCTGAAAAACATGATTGTTGTCAACAAGCAACCAAATGTGTCTACCAATTGGGCTCAATATCTCCATGCAAAGAACACAACCTCAGCAGGCATGAGAATTTTCCTCCATCATTCATGTTTACTGAGAAAAAGAGGAAGTTTGGGGTTCATGTGGACAGATACCCCAGCAACACGCACTATGTAATGTGCATACAGCAGAAATCATATAAACAGATTTTTCAGTCTGAGATATAGATGGATCTAGTGGTGTGCAAAGTGTGGAATTTGAAGTAACCCACCGCACACAAAACTTGTTGGATGAGACTAGCACATGTGGCATTTGTAATGTTCATAGACTGGAACCTCTGACTGAGCTGCGCATCCCTGTCTTGGCTGCAGCATCCATATGAGCTATACGCTGGATCGGAACAGAATTTCAGAGTACTGTTGACAGAGAAAGGAGCCTCTGCAAAGTGAAAACGACAGTCAGCAAAAAGAATGTCTTCTATAAGAAACTCAATTCTTTGGCAACTTCACTACAGGGATTAATCTGACAGTGCCACTTCTCGAAATCGCTACCTACCTGAATTCAGACACAGTGGAATCCCCTCAACTGAATGCAGCAGCATGACAAGCAGACTGGATAGAAATAGTATTCCCATCCTGTTTGTCACAAGTTTCTGCAGCTAATTGCAGCTGGAAAGAAATTGCTGCATAAAAGTATTGTCAAGCCTTTTCTTTCAGTGTGGTGTAAAACAAGTCGAAATGTGAGCTCTAATTTGAACACTTTTATAGTGCGTTGTAAAGCAAATGCTGAGAAGCAAGCTCGGATTCTGCACACTGTCAACAGCTCCCAAGGTAAATGCTAGACTCAAATTGTATAATCCGAAATTGGTTCCCCCTCTGTGCCAAGCATTCAGAAAGCCTAATCTCTATCTCACACTGTAGCTGAATACACAGTCTATCCTTGCAACAGGAATAACTTCACAGACCAAGAATTACTTTCATCAGCAATGGATAAGTACAAAACTAAAGATTAAGATGAAGCAGCAGCTGAAAAGCTCCAAACCCATCCCCCTCAGCAGCCCAGTTTTTTAATCTTCTCAAAAGCATCTCCCTCCCAGTTTTCTTTTAATCTTCCCAAAGCATGTCCCTCAGCAGCCCAGTTTTCTTCTCTTCTCCAAAGCATCTCTCTCAGTAGCCCAAAATTTTCCGTTTTTTTAAAGCACTCTCTCGAGCCCAAAATTTTCCTTTTTTTCAAAGCGTTCTCTCAATAGCCCAAAATTTTCCTTTTTTTCTTAGGCATTCCCTCAATAGCCCAAAATTTTCCTTTTTTTCAAAGCATTCCCTCAATAGCCCAATTTTTTTTTTTTTCAAACCATCTCCCTCAAAGGGCCTCCCTCAATAGCCCAATTTTCTTTTTCTTTTCTCTTGTCATGTTACATGGAAGTTGGGCCTGCCTTTGTTGGATTGGACTTTGAAATGGTTGTTAGCACTGTTGGCTGGGTATCAAAATTTGATACCATCCGAATCATGGCATTGCAGCTTTTTAAAAAATTTAATACCAGTTGGATATCAATATAAGGAGGTATAAGAGTTGTAGACTGGTATAAACCGCACTGGTATCACAAGGGTGATACAAGATAGTTATCAACCCGGGTATGAACTTGTACGAATTGCTAAAAATATGCTTTTTAAAGATTATTATTATGATTTAAGATATAAAAAATCTGAAATATCAAAATAAATTGCTAAAAAAAGTACTACTATTGATAGCACAGCAAAAATTTAAAAAATCTCCCAAACTTGGGTATCAATATGAATAGTAAGATATAATACTGGGTATCCGGTTCTAGACCCTGGTATTAGAATTCATATACTAGTCGGGTAGGTTTTTTGATACCATGTTGATACCCATTATTGATACCAATCGCGACCCTATATACCCACCCAACACTGGTTGTTAGATCCTCAAGTGGCAAGCTCAAATCTCACTAACTGCATTACCAAGAATAAGTCAAACTCTATGAGAGCAGATATAAATAATGTCACATAAAGAGCAATTGCAGGGAATTTGAAAGGCAAACATTCCATTATACCTACCACCCCCCCCCCCCCCCCCCCCCACACCAAACATTTGTATCCTGGAAGCACATTGGGCATTTGAGCCCGGTGTGCCCTCAGACACAAGGAATTTTTTTTTTAAATTTTGAGGTGCCTGGGCATTGCCAGGGAGATCGTGAATTTTTTTTTTGCCTAATAGAACAAAAAACCATACCCTTGCCTCATGTGTCCATCCACAAGTGAAAATTTTGCGGCGGCATGTTTTTGAGCTCTGGATACATTTTTTGTGGGCACCTAAACCGTTTGGGCAGCCTAGGTAGCTCCACCACCTGGCAGAAAGCCATTGGGCTAAGCTCAAATTTTCTCAGGATCCAAAAAATGTCTCTACTCCCCCCGCCCCCTCCCCAAAAGGATGGAATTTGATAAACCGAATATATGAATTTAAAATTTACACGTGTCGAGGCAAGGTCCATTGTGCACACTTGCCGGAGAATTTCAGCTCGCCTAGCCAATTTTGTACTATGGAACATGTCGTGGCAAGGTCCATTATGCCCTATGTGAATGTGGGCAAGCTTGGGAGGGAGAGCCAAAATTCTAGGGCAAGTTGCTCATTGAGCAAAATGGACTAGGTATCTTTCATCAGGAGGTGGGCTACTTCGTGTAGCATGCTGTGAGCCAAGGGAGTGGCGAATACTGCTACAAATTGTAGCCCATCGTCGAATGAACGATCCCTGACGTAGTAGGAGAGAGATAGACGGTCAAGATCTAAAAAATGTTTGCAGCCTGCACTGTGGAACATAATAAACCTTCTCTCAACGAATGACGTAATGCCACACATCCGCTATCATTGCTCACGATTGCTATGGGCTGCCTAACACGCTTCATGGCATGATGGTTTACAATATCTATTTATTGCAAGTCATTCTGGATGTAGAATGGATTGAGGGCACTTTTCGCAAGCCATTCCTCATGCAAAATGCCTCAAGGCACTTTTTGGAACTCTTCAAAAAACTTGAGTGATTTGCGAGCAATTTATGCGACATACTCTTAGGGCATAATAGATCACTAAACTCTAGGCATAATAAATCATGTAAACATTGAAAAGGATATGTGGATTCTCAACAATGTTTATAGGCAATACACTAAGCTATAGTTGAAGCTTGAAATAGGAACAACTAAAAGGACAAAAAAATGGATATAAAAAATTGAGTTCTCCAAAGAAAAAAAAAATGGGAAAAAAATGGGAAAAAAAGAGAGCACAAGCATGTATCGAGGTCCAACACAAGAATGTGTGGGCGTCTGTGTATGTGCTTGTGTGTGTGTGCATGTGCGTGCACATGCGGGAGTGAGATAGAAAGAATAGAGCAAATTGGTGCACTCCAACAATGCTTATAAACTATCAGTGCTCGTAAAATATAGACAAAGTCTCGCATGCCGATTGTTAAAATCGACATTTTATCAATCATTTTTTTTTTTAAAAACAGCTTTTTCTGACCTGAATAAAATGAATCCTCAATAATTTTACTCAAAGACCCAAAAGTCACACACGGTATATTCTAATTTTCGAACCAATTAAAAATGTCATCAAAAAATAAAGATTCTATTTTAAAAAAAAATTGACGAGCACTGACGGCTCGGGACTGACGGCTCGGGAGTCGGGACAAACCTAGTCAACCCCGTAGACGACGTCATCACTGGTCACCCGAATCTGATCGCCCAAAGTCGCCCGCCTATTTTCTGCTCGCATGTGACCCAACTGCCTCGTGTTTACCCGTCCGGACTAAGGACCACGGATCTCTTATAATTTACGTGCAGGGTTCGAATCTCGGCGCCGTGGACCTCCACAGTCCACTTTCCACACATGATTGCTATTATGATGCTTGGGGCTGGCCCCTATTTTGTCCCTGGCACCTGCCCAATGCCCACCATCCTTGTTATCTAAATGCCACAACATGATCTAAACTCTCCACCGTTGGATATTGTCGTAAACGATCCGATCAGTACATGTTTACTCAATCAACCCATAAGAGGAGTCCGTGTGGCACGTGTTGTGTGACATGGCAACAATTCAATTGGGTGGTCGAGCGTAAAATGCCTCGCGTCATTAAGCCCCCCACCCACATTGTTGCCCATGTGCTATGCTCTCACAAAAATAGATAAGTTGTACGAGGTTGATTTGGCCCATTGCTAAAAATGGCATTTGACATAGTAGTTTCAAACTTTGTGTCCAACTCATTTTGGCTATTATTTTCACGGTTGTGTGTGTGGCGTGGCAAAAATCCAATCGGCTGGGTGCAAAGTATCTCATGGTATTAAGCTCCATTGTTGCCCATGTGCCATGCTCTCACAAAAATAGGCAAGCTAGGTGGCCAATTTGGTTCATTGCTAAAAATGGCATTCCATCTAGTAGTTTCAAAGTTAGTGGCTACTACATGAGTAATATTTTATCTAATTTTAGTTATTATTTCCAAGATTGTAGGTTCTATCCTAGTGTCATAGTTTTAGCCATACATTTTAACGACTAAATGGTTTATTTTCATGTGTCTTTGAAGCATAAGAGGTTTTATAGGGTTGACTTTATTATGTGCTAGAAGCACTAGCCTTGTTCAATTGGTCAATGAGATTTGTTAGGAAAGTCAAAAGGTAGATAGCATGGCTTAAATGTTAGTGATTTTGCCTCACCTACTTTGCATGGAAGACCATAGGACTACTTGGAAGTCAACCTAGGCATCCCTAGAGGGTAATGAGAGGAGCACAATAAATAATGCCTTATAGGCCTCACCCTTCCTTCCCCATGATAGTTGCTTCACAGTCTTTGTATGTTCACGGACAAACATGGCTCAATCACTCTTGCCAAGGAAAACAAGGCTTATATTGCTATTTGCATTGCCTATGACTCTTACTACGCTTCAATTAACAAGCTTAATGAGGAGAATACATAGGTCATTGTTACTAGTAGCCATTATTATGAATTTATTAGGTGGCTATGTATGATGTAGATAGGACCAGGGGTAAGAGCTATATTTAGGATCGTTGACCTTTTAGAGAATATTTGCCTAAAGTCTTCTCCATTCATACCAGAATCTATCCCTTGATTGTGAAGTCATTGCAACCAAGACCTTCATTTGCCCTAGGATGAATTGTGCCACATCATGCTTTTTTGTCGATGCTAGCACCCTTGGGGTTGATTGATAGAGTTATTAGGTGCCTCCTCTAAAGGTCCTGGTAAGAGATATCGAAGATAATATTTTCAAACTAGGTTGGCAAGAGCTCTTTTAGAGAGAGGCTCTTTTGTCAAGATTTTTTTTAATGGTTTATGCAATTATAGTTCTTCTACTATAAAAAAATTCAATCACTCTTGTGGTAGTGATTGGTTGGCATCATGAGGCATGTGTGGATGATGTAAGAGATGTTGGGATACAAGCATGAGTGCATGAATAGATCTAGGGTTTGAAGGAGTTTGTTCATCTAGTGCCACTGGATGATCATGAAGACAATTTTGTGTTGGGTGGAGCTATATCTAGAGGTCAAGGGTCATGGTGAGTACCATGACTAGACAAGGAGACTCAACTCGAGGTGGAGATTCAATAAAGACTTAGTGTATCAATGTGATTATCTCATTTTGGAGTGGTCTCTACACATCAAAGCGAAAACACTTACTCTCGAGAGTTACTTAAACAGTCTTTGTATAATTATCTACTCTCTTTGCTCACAAATATAAAACAAAATGATTCTAGAATTTGAGATGGGGAGAGGGTGTGGAAGATCAATATAGATAGGAGAAAATTTCTATACGAGTTTCATTTAAGCACATTTAAACAAGGAGTAATTTTGAAGTACTTTGTACGTCTGAAGCCATTATTAGTGGTGTACTACACTATTGTAATAATTCAATGAGAAGGTGATAGTTCAAGAAAAGATGTGTGTGTGATATCTCATGCATAATCCAAGGATGGATCTAAAAAAGCTTTAATTGAATTTCCAACATAGTATCATAGTTGTAATAACCGATCCAGAATCTTTGATCAAGGGAGCTAAGCAAAGAACAAACCACACAACCAACTATGCATGGACTTGTCACAAACACACCCGCACACGCGCGCGCGCACGCACACACACACATCTTTTTTTTTTCATTCTTATTTGCCAAGTTGCATTTTATTAACTCCTTTTTGATGAAATTTTCAATATATATTTTTCAAGAGATTTGGCTCCTTTTGATGAATTAGTAATTTTAATGAAAATATAGCCCTCATTATTAGACTTCGCATTCTTTAGATTTGTCTTCTTCATGGAGTTGAGCTCAACATAGTCTCAGGCTTTTATTTTCATTATTCCACAAAATTGTAGAGGCTAGTCACACTTCTTAGAAATTTCACATGTTCCATTGATGCATGCCAAGGCTATTGTTTCTTTAAGAGAAATTTTCGTAGGACTGGATCATGACTGTAGTTTTGCACCTGATTTACTATTAGTAAATGGGCAACGATGGGCCAATTTGCGCTCTCCCTACATTCCTTTACAATGCAATGGCTATTTTTTGAATTCTTGAGCTCTTCCCTACTTTTGGCTTATGAGAAAAGGGTTGCCCTTTTTACTTGCCATGCTCTGATTAGTACCCATCATTCACATCAATGGTCTTTTCAAATTTCGTTCTACGGTCTATTTTTTACATGTTTGACAACAAAATGCCTATCATTATTATCATTCAAGCTATTAATTAAAAATACATTGCAGGCCCATTGATTCTAATTGAGATCTTTGCTCTCTCTCTATACAGTACTCAACCATCATTAAATTGCAAAATAACTTATAGCAAATTGTCTTAAACAACCAGTTAAATATAAATATATACATTCAAAAAAGCCCTCAATTGCTATTTTTAAAATGGCTATCACATACATTTAATTATATTGGCAATGATCAATTAACCTTTGTTTCTGGAGAGATGGAAGTGCTTTCAATTTCATGTTTCTTCTACTAAATAAATCAAAAGGTTTTTAAGTTTTAATTATGAGATTTGGCATCTTGTTTTAAAGTCCAAGTGGTGAAGTTGTCTACTTTGAAAACACTAAAGAGTGGAGTCTTTGCTGAACAAATAGAAGATGAAATCATGTTTTCGAATCGTGGCTTGCCACCTACAAGGGCAACATATCGTTAGAATAGTCAATTTGTCTTCAGGCAAGCGACCATAGAGGTTTAACTAGAAAGAGAAAGATCACTAAGCCAATTATGCTAATCTTGGCATTATCCATTAGAAGGCTCTCATCTGAGTCATGAGTTACATCCAAGCTACAACGGACCTATGCATCTGCTATGGGGAAGTCGACAATGACAATTTCCATCGACTTAGTGGGTATTTAGGTGCTGTCATGTGCCAAATCTAAGCAAATAGCAATTACTATGGAAGTAAAGCTAAGAGCAAGAAGAGTACAAAGCATTCAAGATAGCATATCCATAGAAAGCTAGAAACACAGGGATCTCCATAGAATCACAATAGAAATGAGATGAAGAGTACAAAGCAATGTAAATGAGCATGGATTCATGTAGATAAGGCACATGAGACCTAACAAAGGAAATCCCTATGGCTTGCATTCACAAGGAAGCTAGAAGCTCTCACTTGCAAATGAGCCAAAAGATTATAGACAATGCTCTTACTTAACTTAACTTAACTATCTTGAGGGATAGTTAGCCCTTGTTAAGTATTATTTAAACTACATTGGGCCCTTGTTGGCCTATTATCCTTATTAATTACTTTGGAGGGCCTAAAGACGGAACCGCCTTGTTCTTAAGGCTAATAGCTCCTTCTGGGCCTACAAAGCTTACAATGGATATTCTGATGCATTGATAAGCACTAATGTACTAGTAGTACATGACACTCCCCCTACTTAAACATTTTTGTCCTAAAAAATGAAGACGCTTGTCTGATCAGCTGGATCGCCTTGGTTAAGTAGTCAAGATTGATGAGGATGTGTCATCCACAAAATTATTGTCTCATTACAAATCCAAAGCTTTCGAATTGAATCCATTTTGGTAGCTTTCGAATTGAATCCATTTTGGTATCTTTTCTCCTTCATGGGAACAAGGATTCAATTCCTCGTTCCCATGAAGGAGAAAAGATGGCCGAATAAGAGATGGATGAAATACCATATTGCTTTTTTTGACAATCAAATTGCAATATCCTCGTTTGTCTTCTTCTTCGACATCGTAATAAATCGGATGATCTATCCAATTCCTTTAGGATCATATTTTAGCATTGCATCTGGCTGTGCTGGTCTGAAGATTTTGTCATGTTGATAGTCACTTTGTTGCTCAATCCAAATGCTTCGATGATAACCATTAATCTTGAATTTGAAGTATTAAGATCCCATATGGAAAAATCATTGTCATGATCAATTCCCAATTTAGGGACTAATATGCTTTAATTGATCATCATTGGAAATAACAATTGATATTCTGATTGGACATTTATTTCCAAAAATATTGAGTGAATGAGATGCTTGCAAAGACGGATGATATCTCTTTTACTCAAAGTCTCTACGAAAAATCTTTCATAGTCATCATGTTAAAAAATATTGATATTTCCAATATTTTGAACCACAAATTGGAAACTTTGATATAATGGACCTTGGATTGTTTGTCCCATCTCATAGATAGGACAATTTCCAGCTTGTATATTACAAGTTTCATCACATTCCATTGTACACTCTATACTAGACGTGAAACATTCATATAGATCAGTTTTATCCTTGTCTATTACCTCTATTTTGCAAGAAGTCTTAGACAAGTCTTCTAGTTGAACGTGATGCAACATTTGTTGTGATCTCAAGGAAGAATGAGTGATTTGCCTCATTGACAACTTCATTGTCTAAACTGGCCTTTGTACTGCTCAATTGAAAATCAATATTGAAAACAAAAATATGGTCCTCATAATCCATTGCATCATGTTCGTTGTCCTCAGTTGATTTTTGGTGTCCTTGCATTGACATTGTGCTCACATTTAGAATTGTCTTACCTTGGTTCAAATCAAATGAAAAACAAAATTGAATGTCAAAAATTGCTTTGAGCAGACTTGGAAATTTTAAAATTAGAAATTAGCAAAAAAAAAAGCAACAAAAACAATAAAATTATCAGATCTAATGAAATTCACATAGAATCATCATGAATCAAGGATCTATGCTCTAATACCAAGAAATGTCATGTACCAAATCTAAGCAAATAGCAATTACTATGGAAGTAAAGCTAAGAGCAAGAAAAGTACAAAGCATTCAAGATAGCATATCCATAGAAAGCTAGAAACACAAGGATCTCCATAGAATCACAATAGAAATGAAATGAAGAGTACAAAGCAATGTAAATGAGCATGGATTCATGTAGATAAGGCACATGAGACCTAACAAAGGAAATTCCTATGGCTTGCATTCACAAGAAAGCTAGAAGCTCTCTCTTGCAAATGAGCCAAAAGATTATAGACAATGCTCTTACTTAACTTAACTTAACTCTCTTGAGGGATAGTTAGCCCTTGTTAAGTATTATTTAAACTACATTGGGCCCTTGTTGGCCTATTATCCTTATTAATTACTTTGGAGGGCCTAATGAGGGACCCACCTTGTTCTTAAGGCTAATAGCTCCTTTTGGGCCTACAAAGCTTACAATGGATATTCTGATGCATTGATAAGCACTAATGTACTAGTAGTACATGACAAGTGCGAGTTGGGAAGGAGATGTAGACACTCGTAAATCTACATCTAGATTTATACTCTTCTTCAGCGCTAGCTCTTAGAATAGTCATAAGCAAACCTTTATTGCTCTATCCTCCACAAAAGTAGAGTATATTGCTGCTTCTCAAGCTATTAAAGAAACAATTTGGTTGAGAAATTTATTATCAAACATTAGTCTGAACCAATACACTCTGACAGTTATATTTTGTGATAATCAGAGTGCTATTGCCTTATCAGTCAACCCTAGATTTCACTCTAGGAGTAAGCACATTGAGATTCGATATGACTATGTCAAGAGTAAGGTTCTCAACAGAGAGGTATGTTGTTGTCCAATTCTGGGGACCCTCACAAAGTTGGAATTTATTTGGATCAAATGAATACCATGAATTAAATGCAGGTTCAGAGGTGCCCACACATGTGGAAAGTACGGATTTGGACCCCTACCAAGTTTGGGATCAAATCTCCTCACCAAAGTCAAGATTCTAGCTTGCCCTCTCAATGGACCATAAATGGATCTACAAAAGATCCACAAGAGTGATTGGATGCTTGCTTAACAATCTATCAAAAAACTAGACACAAAAATGTTGATCTAGATTGGCAATTTGACAAACAACAAGCATTAACAATCAAAAGACTTGACCAACATTGAAATATGAGCCCACACATGTGTACTATAGGCTGTAGTACGGCCTTCAACCTGAGAAACAAGTAGAAATTGATTTGGTTTCATTTGGATCACAAATACTCAATGTACATAGTGAACTAGCTTGAGATTGTCAATGAGCTCCAAAAATTTTCTATCTTCTCACTATGAGAGCTTGTAATACATAGCAAATTCGACTTCCTTCTTGAATTCAGGTGGATTTCCAGCATGTAATAAGGAAGTTAACTCACTCTTCTTGCCCTAAAATGAAACCCTAGCCTAGATCCTAGACTTACGCTTGGTAGGTAGCTAGTTGGTCAAATTTTCACCTTAAACTTAGGTGTAGGTCCTATAAAGTAGGGATGACCACCAAATAGACATGACCAACTCTCTTGACTTGACCTGACCTACATTAGGAGTGGGTTGCCATGTGGCATTTTGGCCATACTTGCGTGAAACCCAACTATGTACAAAATTTACACTATTCTTCATGGTTTTTGATCAAGCTAGATTTGCCAATTTTTGGCAATTCTTCACACTAACTAATTTTTTGTCAACTCATGGTCTTACACAACAAGATGCCATGGTTGGGTCATTAACTTACAAGTATGGTTACTTTAAGAATATCAAAAAAACTTATATCAACCGGCCTCATGAATATTCCTTTGGTTAATCCTAATATTGGTAGAGAATCTACCAACAAGATCATTAAGGACCCCAGGCATATATCACCAGTTTAAATTGGTAGAGTGGAGCCAATGCTAACTTACACATGTTCATCATCAATGTCACTAATGACACGTGTCATAGCCAACCAATCTATGCTACATTATAAGTAGTGATTAGGTTTTATATTTGATTAAGATGCACGAAATAATTCTTTAAAAAAAATAAGAAGCCCTTTGTATTTAACATTTTCTCACAATTTCATAGTTTCAGTATATCTACACAATTTTCCTATCCAAGACCTATACAATTTTTTGTTGCTAAAATTTAATTTCTTCAAGAGAATTATATAATTTATCCAAGAGGAAGTGCAATCAAGAACAAAGATCATGAGCTTCAACAACTTTAGTGAATCCTTTCTTATTTAGATCAAATTCATGATATTGTACATATAGAAGAAAAAAAATAGAATCCACTAGGCTATCTAGATAGCTTCTATGTAGAAATCCTAAAAGCTGGGGTCAATGGATGAACCAATGCAATTGGCCATGTTTTTTAAGCCAAAGTGCATAGGGAGGAAATAAATCCTTGACAACTTAAAAGGAAGTTCCTAGGAACTGGTTACCATTTTTTTTTGTTTTTGGAATTGGAGTATCACAATTTTCTTACAATTACACAACTTTTGTACCCCAAGTGCTTGGATAAACTATCCAAAATACTAGCTACCAAGGCATTGACCTTTAAATCTCTTGAAATTAATATTGTTGATAAACCTGGGATGAACTTTACAGAAGTTTCATGAACTTAATGGAAATAAGCAAAAAAAGGATGTCAATGTGCACACAAGTAGTGACTTGATCACAAATTAAAGACAAATGATAAGACGTCCCACAAGAAAATACTCAATAAATAAATTGGGAGGAGATAACCTTGAGAACCCAATTCACATGCATTCAAGTGAATCTTTTAGTGGCTCCAATGGTATGAACACTCTTAGGTTTTAGGAAAAATAAATGGTAGGACAACCTTTATTCTCATAAATAGTGATAGCACCCATAGTTCTATAAATAATGAAAATATAAATTTAAAACAATTGTTGAAATATCATAAGGTGAAGTAGTGACAAACTTTTTAGCAAATTGTATTTTGAGGATGTTAGCATTCATGTTGATAATAGTGAATCAATGTCAATTGGCCTATTTGTGTTTGATTTAGCACCTATAGATTTTATTTCTATGTGCAATTAGAAGAGGGAAACTAGTAGAACTGAGCATCATATTAAACAAAATGGATTTGTGTTCCACAATAACAATAAAAAATACCATGGCTGCATTAAATTAGGTAAACAAATATGATTTAATGTTCATCAAGGAGAAGTCAGATAAACATGGAGCTAATATTCTCCTGTAGGTAAACCCTATTGAGCACATCAAATTGGCATCACCAAATAGCCAAAATCCATCAAGATCAAGTAGATTTGGAGATCTTATCCAAACAAAAGTCAATGATACTCATTTGCAACA
Source organism: Diphasiastrum complanatum (assembly GCA_029204225.1). Taxonomy (NCBI): domain Eukaryota; kingdom Viridiplantae; phylum Streptophyta; class Lycopodiopsida; order Lycopodiales; family Lycopodiaceae; genus Diphasiastrum; species Diphasiastrum complanatum. Next base: position 11,748,360 of record CM055107.1, on the reverse strand, counting down.
AGTTTTTTGTTTCAATTTGAGTCCTATTTTTGTATGATGATCATAGGATCTCACACTAGACAAAGATGTCATACATGAAATTGAATCTAGTGACCTTATCCAAAATAAAAGTCAAGGATACTCAATTGCAACACTTTATCATTGCAATTTAAGTCTATGTTTGTAGAATTATTAAATGGTCCCCCACTTGACAAAGATGTGAAAGAACTTTAATCTAGAGCACCAAGCCAATTGTTGGTGCTCCATATAAAATTTCTAAGCTGGAAGGGACAAAGGCGACAAAGCAAATTGAAGAACTCTTGCGAAAGAAAATTGTGACACATGGCCAATATTCTCCATGTGTAGCTATGGTAATTTTGGTAAGGAAAAATGATGAAACATTCAATAGGTGCATTGATTATAGGGAATAAGACACATTAGACAACCATAACAAGAAGTTTTTATTCATGAAAAGTGGACTACTTGTTTGATGAGCTACTTAGAGCTAAAAGAAAATTTGGTCAAAATTGACTTCAGAAAAATACCATCATATCAAGGATTTACAAAGAAATTTATATAGAATTCCCTTCAAGATGAAAAGAGGGATTTAGTATCAAAGTTATGCTTTTTATTTGACCATTGTCCCAAATACTTTTCATTCTTGAAACTTAAGTGAGTGCTTAGAGAATATTTATACAAATGTATATGAAAAATGATTGAAGGCTGTTTTGAAACAAGATGATGGTGTTCTAGCATATGAGCCCAAAAATATTAACATCAATTAATGTGCAACATTTTTTAATCTATTACCAAAAATCATTATATCAAATTCTTTGATGTGCTTATGGGCATCATGGCTCTCCATGCCATATGTGTGATAGGTGAAATAAATGACATTTAGGACTTGAAATAATTGTAATCAATCCACGAGGGATTGCATTGCTCTCATGATTTTTATCATTAACTGCAAGCTAGTAATGACACAATTTTGATAACAAGCAAGAACAATCAAGGTTTAAGTGTAAACTAATCAAACAGGCTTCACAGGTTTGAAATACATCTTGTTGTATGGACACAAACTAGAGAAAAAATTACAAGTGATCATAAATGCATTGAAGACAGCAAATTGCATGCAAAAGAGAGATCTAGACAAGCTTGATGAAAAATCCTCAATTTCTCTCAAAATTGTATGTACATAATGAGCTCCAAAAAGAGTATATCATCATCATTATATAGCAATATACCTCATGATTGTAAAAGCATGTATCTATATTTACTATTGTTGACAATAAATCCACTTTAGTATTACTTACATAAGCCAATTCAATCTATTGGATTATGCTTTGATGTCTTTTTCATATTTCATGTGACTAAATTGTGAATGTTAGAGAAATAATCATACCTCCATGTGATTTAGAAAATGGGAAAAGAACTATGAATTAACATAGAAGAAAAGAGTGGAAGAGACGAAAGTTCAATTAGTCAATAAGTGGTTCATCCTCGTCCTCAAGCTCTTCCATCGGTCAATGCAGCCTATTGATCCATCAAGGATACATATATAGATTTGACTTAAGATTTGCGTAGTTGTGAGAATGATGAAACAAAAGAAATTGTTTTGCTATTAATATCAGTTATACTTGATACTTGTAAAAGATATTATGATAACAGGATTCCATGTACATGCACACAATGGAAAGGCCTAAGAATATGAGTAAGGAGAGGTGTCAATGCGTAGGTCCAAAGCTTCTCGTCAAGGAGTAACTTCAACATAAGTCTCAACAATGGATCAGGTCCCCGGCAGTGGATAAGGTCCTAAGTTAGGTAGGAACATGCACATAGTAGTTATGTGTCTTGTGACACTAGCAGTGATGTTAGTACACATGTTGTCATGCATGCCATCAATTTTACACTAGGCTAGGTGGGGCATTCTTCATAAGACAGGTATTTTTTCAACCTTTTTGATCTATGATAGGCGCTGGATAGAAAGCCAACTTTTGATAATCATTATCAACTTTTCTGAAAAGAGAGTAGTTGCTAGCCAGCGCCCTCTCTGAGGCAAATTTGGCCACTGGCCAGCGCTGATTTTTGGCTCAGAAATGCTTGTACTTACTATGATTTACCATGGCTTTTTGTATGAGAAAAGTACATAATGCTTTGAGAAATGCGATGAAACGTTGTCCTTCCATGTGTTTTATGGATATACTAGAAGCTATAGCATGAATGTGGTTGATGTGAATGCTCTTGCTATACTCGATTGGTTGTAACCTTTACGTGGTATTGCTCCATACGATTGCTCTTTTGGTTTGATTAAAACTATGATGTTGCCTCTGATAAACTAGTATGATGATGGCTGTGATTATGGAAAAGGAAGTAGTATAAAGTATGCTGGATATGCTATTATGCTCTTGAGAAAACATGGTTACTATTGCTAATAATCTGTATATGGTGGGGAATGGTCACGAAGAATAAAAAGCTACGTTATTAATCTTTGGAAAAGCAAGTAATTAACTATTGGTGATGACTCTATGAGGCTTTAAGAGTAATCTATACTTTATCCAATACTTTCGGTTTGAATACTTAAGCACGTGGGTGATTCATTTAAGCAGGTGAAGATGGATAGTTCATAAGAGATGACTTCACCTCTCATTTAAGTACGATGCTTTATGGAATATCACCAATATGGTGGGTAGCCTAACTCATTACTATGATCTTACTCATGCACTTATGATGGTATTGCAAACCTTTCGTGTAATGGTTTTCAAAGTAATAAATTTAGTAGGGGTTGATCTTGCATGCGTATTAGTTGACATGGGCTTGAGTTATCGCAAAAAAAAGAAAATCCAAAGTCTGGTTGTGATAAGTAATGTCATGTACTCATACGGGGCTCGACTATGGTACACTTGAATGGCATGAAATTGCCCAAGTTGTTCAGTGCTGTCCATCTATGTAATGAAAGATAAATGCTTACATGTAGAATGTATATGTGAATCTAATACATTCATTTTGCTCCTTTATTGTTCAGTATGGCTTCGTTAAAGGGTAGAACGTATTGCTAAGTTATGAAATGAATGATTGGGAAGATTGGGCGTACTTGTTATAAATGCAATATAGCTGATAAAGTAGTGAATCTTGTTTTGGACATGGATAACAACTGATGCTCAGCTATGACACCAGTCTTCCTCACATGACTAACTTGTGCGGTTTTGTTTTGTGGGATGGTGGCAGGTAACAGCTGGGCATCCTAAAACTTGCTTCCCTTTATGGTACTTTGTACTGTTAAACTTTATACAGCTGTGTTTCTATCTGTTATACTATAAATTGAAGGGTTCAAAGGGTTTGGTCTTGACTTGTCAAGAGGGACTATGTGAAATCTCTTCTCTCTCTCTCTCTCTCTCTCTCTCTCTCTCTCTCTCTCTCTCTCTCTCTCTCTCTCTCTCTCTCTCTCTCTCTCTCTCTCTCTCTCTCTCTCTCTCTCTCTCTCTCTAGGTATGTCCTTTTGAGTGTTCTTGCAAACTTATTCTTTGAGGTTTGTCTCAATAATATAAGAGCAAGGCTTTCAGTTGGATCAAAAGATGGGGTCAATTGCCCTTCTTTCGAATAGCTTTTCAACAGGAAATTATTGATTTTTGGCTACTTTCATTCTTGTTGATGTTATCATCTTCAATTAAACTGAGCAATAAGTTATTATTATTTATTTAACATGTTTGGTAGTGAGTAGTAGACCTTGCCAGTGACCATGAGTCACGATTACATGTATTATGATTGTTGATATTCTAGGAATTCGGTGGGCTTTCAACAGATACAACTTAACCTCTCTAGTTCAGAGGTTGTACCAAAATCATGGAGCCTTTTGCCCCTTCCATGAGCCGTGCTCCGGGATCCCATACCCGGATGCCTAGCCGCCCACGTCGTCCAAGTGCTCCCACTTACCCGCAAAGGGGCTGATACCAGGGGACATTAAACACTTAGACATTTACCACTTAAATCCACTTTGAACAAAGTCTCACTTCTACTTACGGGATTTCTTTGAGTGTGGGCTATGGCTCCACTTTGCCATTCCAACACTCCCCCTCAAAGTGGGGCATGGGTCACGTTGCCTAATCTGATACCATGTTGGAAAGAAGGGTGAAAGAAAGATAACTCGAAATGAAACGAACACAAAAAGAAGCGAACTCGAATGAAACTTTGTTCGTGCGCAGCAGAATAAGCTATCTCCCTCTTTCCTCATGCATGACTATGCCTATCAATCTCAAACAAAACATTAGTGATAGAAATCATGTTTGATCTGATTATGTAGCCAAACATTAAGCATCAAAACATCAGACAGACAATTTGTTGCGAACAGCTAGACAAATTATTAGTCGAGAATTACTCGCGAAGAGCTAGACTAATAATCAGTCGCGAACAGCTAGACAACTAGACTAAGCAATTGAAAAGCCAGACAAAACATAGAAAAGCATTGCAATATTGACACAAATCTGAACGCAGAACAAACAGAGCTGTAATTAGATTAAGTATAATGAAATATACAAGTCAATACTAATCACGATCTGTAAAGGTGATGAACTTATTACTAACAATCCATCTAGAAGAAAGAATCAGTGCGCAAAAGCATCTACAATGTCTATCTTTGATTACAAGCGACGTTTTGTTCTATCTTCTATTTTGTGTGTATACTGAGACAATATCCAATATATATACATAAGTTTTATAGGTGTGCAGATGAAGAAATTACAAAAAGTAGTTGTGTTGTCTGTGGGAGATGATGGGTGGCTGTTGTCGTTGTCAAATCTGATTGCACAGTGCACAGAATGAGCGTGGGGAGGTTGCAACGTCAGGCTTTGCTAAAATTCACGCTAGCGAAAATGTGAAAATTGCGACACTCCGCGCAATGCCTTAGAAAATCATTTGTAAGGTACCTTCGCTTTTCTATAAGGGCACTTTTGGCATTTGTAGTGTTGCATTTTTCACCTGTCATAAAATGCATGTAAAAACATACTGTCACGTTTTTCGCATTTTTTGCCTGTGGGAATCTTCAAGTGAAAATACAGACAGTCGCGTTTCTCGCCCATCTTATTTTATGTGTAAATATGCAGACTATGCGACAACACAAGTAAAAATACAACATCATGAATGGAGGCAGATTAACATAGGATTTAGGAGAGTAAAGGACATTAAATCCAACACCCCCCCTTAATCTGGATCCGTGAATGCCTTGATCTTCAGACCAAGCAATGCACAAAACTTGTTGTGTGCATTAACACTTAATGCCTTCGTAAATATATCTACAACCATGTCCTGCGTTTCTACATTACATTAAGCTTACCTCTTTGTTGAGAACCTTGCCCTTGATGTAGTGATATCAGATTTCAATGTGGTTACTCCTAGAGTGAAATCTAGGGTTGGTCGATAAGGCAATAGCACTCTGATTATCATAGAATATGATTGTCGAGCTGTATTGATTCAAAGTAATGTCTGACAATACATTTCTCAGCCAAAATACTTCTTTGATAGATTGAGAAACAGCTATGTATTCTGCTTCTGTAGACGAAAGAGCGATAGAGGTTTTCTTATGATTGTTCCATGCGATAGGATCGCCGTCGAAGAAGAATGTAAATCCAGATGTGGACTTATGACTGTCTACATCTCCTCCCCAGCTTGCATTAGAATATCCACTAAGTTGATCAAGATTGTCATTGCTGACTTCTCCATAGCAGATGCACTAGTCCATGGTAGCTCGAATATACCTCATGACTCTTATGAGATCCTTCCAATGGGTAATGCCAGGATTAGCCATATATTGCTGAGTGAGCTCACTACAAAAGAGATGTCATGTCTTGTACAGACCATTGCATACATAAGAGATCCAAGTATTGATCGATAAGGATACTCTCTCATCTGCTCCTCTTCGTGCTTGGTCTGGAGACATTGGTCCTTCGACAAATGCAGGCCTGGATCCATCGGTGAGTGAGCTAACTTATAGTCCATCAGATTATATCTGTCAAGAACATTGTGAAGATACCTTTGTTGAGTGATATAAATCAGTCGTCTCGCTTTGTCTCTATGGATTTGAATGCCCAAACAGAAGGAGCTTCGTCCAGATCAGTCATGTCGAACTCAGAAAACAACATCTGTTTAGAGTCCTTAACCAGATTGATATTGTTGCTAAAAAGCAACGTATGATCCACGTATAAGGTGATGATAATGAAGGATTCATGCACTGACTTGGAATAGAAGTTGCAATCAATAGTGCTTGGTTGGAAACCTTGTTGGATGAGGAATGTGTTGATCCTCTGAAACCAAGCTTTGGCAGACTGTTGCAAGCCATAAAGTGCCTTATGGAGTTTACAGACATGATTTTTCATACCTTCCAAAACATATCCTAGATCATATAGATGTCTTCTTGTATAACTCCGTTCAAATAAGTTGTTTGCACATCAAGTTGATGCACCTCAAGGTCGACAACTGTAGCATATGATAGGAGGGCTCGGATCGATGAATGCTTGTCTCACTGCAGTCAACGTTGGGGATATGAGTGAATCCTCGTGCTACCAGTCTTGCCTTCCTTTGATCAATTGCTCCATTGGCATTGTACTTGATCTTAAAAATCCATTTACAATCAATGATATTGCAACCAGTAGGAGCTTCGACTAATGACCACGTCTGGTTCTTGATTAGAGAGCAATACTCTCTGTCCATGGCTTCTATCCAGAGATCCGAGTCTAGTTGGCTAAGTGTCTCTTTGACTGTTGTCAGTTCTTGTATCAAGAGACATGCAGACTTAGGAGTATATCTCAATGGGCTGTGTGCACACTCGGATTGATCTTCTGGGAGGAATCGCTTGATGAACCACTCTTGGGACTTGTTGTTGGGTAACAACAACGTCTTTGTCTGATTCGTTGTCAAATAGTGGATCGACAATGGACATGCTTGAGCTTGAAGCTCAGATAGTCGCGTCAATGGCAGGTGATAAAGGTTCTCCTAGAGCAATATCTTTGTCTTTAATGTCGACGAACTGATCTTCGAGTATCCCGGCTGTACAAGATTTGCTACATATCGGGATCATATAGCTTGTATGAGTTATCAGATGAAGTATACCCAATCAGGATGGTTTTGAGACCTTGGAAGTCAAATTTTTTCCTTGGGTCTTTCAGGATCTGCACGTAGGTGACACATCCAAACACTCGTAGGTTCTTCACAGAAGGCTTAGAGCCTGTCCACACCTCATGGGTGTTTTGCCTGAGAGGGCTTTGGTTGAACATCTGTTCTGGACATAAGTTGTAGCGGAGACAGCTTCAGCCCAGAAGCTCTTGGGCAGTGATGCATGCGCCAACATACATTTATATGATTCAACCAGACTCATGGTTCTTCCTCCATTATACTGAGGACTATGAGGAGTGATGAATTGCTACTCAATGCCTTGGCTCTGGCAATACTCCTTAAATTCAATAGAGATGTACTCTCCACCATTGTCAGACCTCAAAGCCTTGATCATCCTTCCAGTTTCTTTTTTTGCATGCTCCTTGAAGATTCTGAAGCAATTAAAAGCTTCTAGTTTCTTCTTGATAAGGTACACCATAGTCCTTCTGTAGAATTCATCGATAAAAGTTATAAAATTCTTTGCATCCTTCAGAGAAGGATTTTTTATCGGGCCACAAATGTCTAGATGCACAACATCTAACAATCCTCTAGCAGTATGCTGATGGCTTGATCTAAATGGTTTCCTAGTCTTTTTACCAACTAAACAGTCTTGACAGACAGGTAACTCGAGTTTATTATTAGGATAGTCTAGATCAAGAACAATAAAATGTTTAGACATTTGTTGTACAACAACATGATTCAAGTGACCAAGTCTATAATGCCAAAGAAAACTTTTATTTGCTTGAATAGAAGTACTGAGTGTCTGACTAGAGGCAGAAAAGCAATGACTTAATCTATACAAGTACCCATGCCTCTTTCCGAGTGCTAGGATCTTGCCTGTCCTATCAACTACTTTGTACTGATCACATTCGAATTCTACTTTATGTCCTAGATCTGTGATTTTGCTTACAGAGAGGAGATTTGTAGATAAATTGGGTATATATAGGACTTTAGAAAGTAGCTTAGATTGATCATTTGCAAAGCTTAATCTCACAGCACCTTCACTTTTAATAGCTTGTGTGCTATTATCACCAAGGTGAACATATTTGTTGGTAGTGTAGGATGTATAGGACTCGAAACAGCCAATGAGACTGGTCATATGCTGAGTGGCACCGGAATCTAGGAACCAAGAACTGTCGTTGGATGCTCCTTGATGGCTGACCATGAAGGCATCATGATCCGCATCTTGAATGGGCTTCGGAACTTCTGTAGCTGCATTGGCCACTTGATTCGACTGTCCCTTGTTGTTGTTCTTTGCTTGTAGTATCTAGTAGTCTTGAATCTCGTGGTTATTTCTCTTGTAGTATCTGCAGAACAGCTTCTTCTTTGTCTGTGGATGTGACTGTTCTTTGTGTTGTGTTGGTTTCTGGTCTTGCTTTGATTGCTTCTATTGAAATGGAAAAATAATTCATCTTGACTTTAGGCTTGCTACAAATATTGTACCATGAAAGTATGTTGTTCATAAATGCAAAATGCCAAGTTTGGCCTAGATAGAACTTGAGCTACATGGATATGTCATATCTAGATTGATGAGTACAACTTGCATATAGTTCGTAGATGTAGAATTAGCAAAATTATGCTAGTAGAAACTCGTGACATGCAAGGCATGCACAAAGTGTAATGGACACATGCATGATGATTTGTACATTTCTAGTTATTAGAACTAGGACACTTGGAAAAAGTTGGTAGAGATTCATGCATGAGAAGTGACAAATGTCACATAGACTCTAGTTTTCACATTAGATGTCATTAAATGATGGATGGATGTAGTTTTACCTCAAGCTACCTCAAACTCCATAAATATGTGTAGCTCTCCTCATAATTTTTTATGAAGAACCAAAGCTTTGTAGCTATCTCATGCCATTTTTGATCCACACAATTTTTGCTTGTTATCTCTCTAACTCGTGTTGAGGCTAATGCTAATACACTGTTATCTTGTACTTTTGCTCATTTATGATTCATTGCTATCATATTCTGATGCTTAGCATGCTAGATTGTGGTTAAGCCATAACTTTTGTACTAGATCTTGCTAATCAATCTAGAATCAGGTTATTGTGCTAATCATAAAGCTTAATTAGATCTATCATACTTGTGGACATTCCCCACACGTGTGAATTCTGGAAATTTTGTCAGCTTTGGGCCTTTCTTCTTCTTCTGCTTAGTCATGCTCTTGTTGGTGTACAAAGTGTGAGAATCAGCTATGGAACTAGAGGCTTCATTCCTCCGCATGTCTTCCTGCAACAACATTGTAATGACTCTTGAAAGAGTCAGCTCTGGATGTGTCGCGATGATCATCACCTAGCTGTCGTATGAGCTTGGCAAGCTTGTAAGCAGTTGCATCATTGCGTCTTGATCGTCTATGACAGATCCGACAGCGGCCATTTGCTTCAGGAGGTTCTTGAATTGGTTGACATATAATGTGCTCAAGATGTCCCAGACTTCTTTGGATGTCTGAGCTTCGAACACATGCCTATTTGAGTATTTGAAGTGTTGAGGATGATCAATGCAAATGCTTTGCCATCCTTTAGCTTCCATCTGGAGATTGCTGTGTCGTCAGCTTCGGGTTTCCCTTCTGCACCTATAACAACGTCATACAACTCCTTAGCCATTAGCACGGTTCTCATCTTAAATCTCCATAGATGGTAATTGGCTCCATTAAGCTTGTCCATGATAGGAGCAGCTTTCCCTTGGGAATCCATGTGGAAGATCAATCTAGGTGATAGGTATAACTATCAGTGACTTAAGTATGAAAATCTGGTGCTAAATTATAGAACAAGAAGACAATTACTCTATCGGCTAGTAGAGTCTTGTTTATGTGGAAATTAGCTCTGACTCATAGTTTTGTCAATAGTGGAGAGCAGTCCAGTAGACGATGCGATGCGCGCCTATGGACTGCGTGCAGGATCCCATCCCCACCGCCTAGCCACCCGCCATCATTCTCCTTTGACCCCAAAAGGGCTGGTACAAGGGGACAAGGGTACATTGTCTATAAAGAGATTATATGTGGTTTCTGTTATAGTCTCCATTTGCTTATGGGAGAAATGTACTCTTTTTGGTGTCTTTTCGGATGCAACTGCTTTGTGCGCAGCTTGCATCCTCCAACAGATATGACATTTAAAATTGTTTTGAGGAAGCAATGAAGTCGGGATAATGGAAGGACTTGGTTGACCCCTCGGTGCATACACTACACCTATCAAAATAGATTACATAGGCAAATACAATGTCTATTGCATTGCAGAAGCAAAAATAGACAATTAGATAAATCAGTAAGAGAGTCAAACAAAACAAAATAGCGAAGCATGCAACACTGACACAAATTTGAATGCAAAACCAAGATGATAATCGATTTAGATTGATGTATGGAAATACAAGTCAGATGAATGCTTGGAGCACAAGATAATTGTGGGCAAAATCATGTGCTCACAAAGCTAACTACGTTCTGTAACAGCTATGAGCTTATTTCTGACAATCAGTCTGATAGAAAGAATTGATGCATGAAAACATCTACAATGTGTCTGTATCTGAATGAGATTACATTCATCGTCCTCATCATCATCCTATTTTTAATTTGCACTTGTGCAGATATATGTACAACAATGGCATGGACATGTTGCGTCGTTTGAGGTAGATCGTGGCTACTATCATTGTCAAAGTAGTTGTGTAGTATTGGAAGTGGTTGAGTGGTATGAAGTTAACACTCAAGCATGAGAAGGCTTTGATTGTTCGAAGTCTAGCATGATGCTACTAATAGTCAATAGAGTTAGCTTTTCTCGACAATCGATAATTCAACTATTTTAGTTCAATGACCATGTCAATACCTACCTTCGATAATAGTGTATTTCTACAAACTATACGACAATGCACGTAAAACTACAACAATGTGAATGAAACTAGATTAACATGGGATCTAGAAGAGTAGAGAAATAAATATAGCATCCCCTCTTAATTTGGTCTTTTTTGGTTTGGTTTATTAGTGCTTATCTAGGCATCCTTGGCCCTAGATCTTCTCCTCAAGAGGTTGATCTTCTCAAGTGAGGTGAACAGTGAAAGTAAGGACCTTAATGATTGCTGCATGATTTTCTTAATGAAATGGAGAGAGAGAGAGAGAGAGAGAGAGAGAGAGAGAGAGAGAGAGAGAGAGAGAGAGAGAGAGAGAGAGAGAGAGAGAGAGAGAGAGAGAGAGAGAGAGAGAGAGATTCAAAAGTGAAGTCGGCAGAGTTTTTTTAGGATAGATAAGAAGATTATCAAATACAAAGGAAATGGCTCTCTCTTATAGATTTGAGAGGTGAGTCCCCTTTACTCTGATTGGCTACTGAAATTCCATCAAGATCACGATCTTGACCATCAAGAACAATTTGTGTTTCTTGAGGACAAGTTGTGTTTCCCAAGTTAGGAACTTTACAAAAGCTAAGTTTAAAATACTTTATCTCCATGGCACTTATTAGCCTAAGGCCCAATGCTGGACTCACACACGCAGGATGCCAACTGGTCGCTTGTTTGCATGCAAATTGTCCATTCAAGTGTGCATCTTGCAAGGGTGGTGAGCATTGGAGAGTCTACTATACTTTTTGAAAAGTATTAGTAGACATGAGGTGACCTATTTCTTACCTTTAAGATTTATGGTGTTTATTACTTTGAATGACAAGACAATGATATGGGATGTTTTGAAATCTACATTTGTTGTTGATAAAGCAATTTCATTGGATAACTATTTTTGTAATAGTTTGAATAGAGTCATAAAAGATGAAACATCATTTGCTTTGGAAATCTTTGTGTCCACATGCTTTGTGCGTGATCATTCCAATGTAAGGACCAAAGATTATCCTATTTCAATGATAGGAATAATGGTAGTGTTTTGCTCTTCAAGTAGAGATTGTAGAATCTACTTGTTTTCAACTAAAGAATTTGTCAATGGTGGAAATGCGATCTTTCAAGAGTGACAGATTTGTAAACTTGAAGAAGCACCTTTGGATCAACACCTTATTCAATTCATTGATGTTTTGGAGTCAAGTCAAGTGGAGGATCAGGCTCAAGATCCAAGGACACCAAGAAGAACCTTGAGTATCAAGATGGAGCCATCTAGGCTCAATCATATGTATCAAGCAAGGCAAGTTGTCTTTGGCAACATTATATATGCACTTAATAGTTTAATTGATGTATCTTCAAGTGCACAAAATGCCTTGGAATCCATGGCTTGGCATGATGTATAGTTTTTGAAGTGTGCTACATGTATATAGACACATTTGGGGAACATCTTGTAAGGGATCCTTTAAGAGGTGGTGAAAGATCCTTCATGGATATCATTCTCTATTGGAGTCTCAAAAGTTCCTTGTTTGTAGCTGGATTTTCTGGACACTTCTAAAAGCACTCATTCATCTAGCAAGAGAGTTGTAGATAGATCAAGCTAAATTTCAGGAGGAGTGTGAAGAATTGCCAAAAATTGGCAAATCTAGCTTGATAAAAAACCATGAAAATAGTGTAAATTTTGTACATAATTGGGTTTCACTCAAGTATGGCCAAAATGCCACATGGCAACCCACTCCTAATGTAGATTAGGTCAAGTCAAGAGAGTTGGTCATGTCTATTTGGTGGTCATCCCTACTTTATAGGACCTACACCTAAGTTTAAGGTGAAAATTTGACCAACTAGATACCTACCAAGCATAAGTCTAGGATCTAGGCTAGGGTTTCATTTTAGGGCAAGAAGAGTGAGTTAACTTCCTTATTACATGCTGGAAATCCACCTAACTTCAAGAAGGAAGCCGAATTTTCTATGTATTCCAAGCTCTCATAGTGAGAAGATAGAAAAATTTTGGAGCTCATTGGCAATCTCAAGCTAATTCACTATATACATTGAGTTTTTGTGATCCAAATGAAACCAAATCAATTTCTACTTGTTTCTCAGGTTGAAGGCCGTACTACAACCTGTAGTATAAATGTGTGGGCTCAGATTTCAATGTTGACCAAGTCTTTTGATTGTTAATGCTTGTTGTTTGTCAAATTGCCAATCTAGATCAACTTTTTTGTGTCTAGTTTTATGATAGATTGAGAATTTCTATGTAAGATTGCTCTTCAAGAGATGATTGATGATGCACAATGTTCCAAATAGTAGGTTTGTTTGGTTTTGATTCCTTTTTTTTTTTTTTTTTTTTTTTTTGAAAAACCGGGGAATCACAAAAAGTCTAGCAAATTAGGGAATCACAAAAATTCTACTTGATTTGGGATGCACAAAAAGTGTAGGGGTTTTGGGGATTCAAAAAACTGCTAGTAAAAAAACTGGGGGGTTTTGGGGAGTCGATAAAACTAGGGGATTTGGGGGTTTTGGGGAGTCAATAAAACTAGGGGATTTGGGGATTCAAAAAACCTGGGATTTTTGGAGATTCAAGAAAACTGGGATTTTTGGGGATTCAAGAAAATTGGAAATTTTTTGGGGATTCAAGAAAACCGGGATTTTTGGGATTCAAAAAAACGTGGGAATTTGGGGAGTCAGAAAACGTGGGAGTTTTGGGATTCAATAAAACTGGGAGTCAGAAAACTAGGGGTTTTGGGGATTCAAAAAAACTGGGATTTTTGGGGATTCAAGAAATCATGGGGAATCTTGGGACTCAGAAAGTGTGGGAATCAAATATGAGGAAGTCAAAAACTCTGGGAATTCAGAACTTGGGAAATTCGAACCTAGAAATGTGGGAATTGGGAGCTTGAGAAAGCAAAAAGTTATGATGATAGGAATTGGGGAATGTAGAAAACTGAGAAAGTAAAACAAAACTGGGCAATATGGGTTTGGGAAGTTGGGAAGACAGTTGTAGAAAAAGAGAGATGAGAAAAAAAAAATCTACTAAACCCTTCTTTTGAAAAAGGCCGCAAAAAAAATAATAAAAATAAATAAAATAAAAAAAGATAAAATCACAAAATCCAAGTTAACTTAAGAAGAGAGAAAAAATAAGTTTATGAGTGCTCAAAAAATGCGAAAAAATGGACAAAAGATAAGAAAAAATAAAAATAACAAAAGTTTTAAAAAAGAAAAGAAAAGAAAATCTAATCTTTTTGGAGGAGGGTGGCACAATGGGAGAGGGCGGACAGGCGGACAAACAAGGGAGGAGGTGGCCGAAAGGAAAGGCAGCGAGGGCATGGAGGAGGTGGAAAGGCCGGGGGGGACATCAGGGGAGTGGAGGGTGTGAGGGCGTGAGGTAGCAGCAGCAGAGGAGGTCATGGGGCCGTGGAGCACGCAGTCGAGGAGGGGGGGGGGAGCGGGTTAGGAAAAGGAAGGGGCATGGAGTAGGCAGCCGAGGAGAGGGAGGGAGCGAGGCAAGGAATGGAGGCAGGCCAGGGCAGAGGGCGCAGCAGAGGAGAGCGCAGCAGGTGAGGGAGGGAGCGGAGGAGCAGGGAGGGACAAGGAGTGAGGAGAGGGAGGGGAAGGGAGCAGACAGGGAAGGAGCAGCAGGGTGGGATTGCAGGCAGGCAAGGCAACAGAGGGGAGCGAGGGGTAGGCAGCCGGGAGGAGAAGGGCAAGGAGCGAGGGGCATGTGAGGGAGTAGGCCAACAAGCGTAGGCAGACAGGTGAGCGAGGGGTAGGCAGCTAGGGGGTGCAGGGTCAGGAGCGAGGGAAAGGAAGCATAGGCAGGTGAGGGAGCGGACAGGGAGTAGGCAGGGAGCAGCAAAGGGACAGGGAGCGAGGAGGAGGAGGAGGAAGGGAAGAGAACAGGTAGGGAAGGAGCAGCAAGGAGGGGTCGTAGACAGGTGAGGGAGGGAGCGAAGGTAGAGCAGGAGGAAGGAAGGTGCAGGAGGTGAGGAGAGGGGAGTGTTGGAGTAAGGATGGAACAAAGGGCAGGGAGCACTTGCAGGGAAAGCTATGATGGAGGTGGAGTATGATGGATCAAGGAGCAGCAATGGAGGTGGAGTGGAGTGGTGTGGAGCAGAGAGAAGTGATGGATGGAGAAGAAGATCAGTGTTGGAGGAGAATAACTTTTTTATTTTATTTTTTTTTTTCTTTTCCTTTCTTAATTTAGGGTAGGAAACCAAAAAACCAGCATAAACCATGTAATAAACAAAACATTTGAAAAACAAACTAAATGCAGATCAACAAAAACACAACCAAAAAATACTATGCTGATGAAAGGCTAACATTTGGCTCCCCGGCAACGGCGCCAATGTTAAGCCAAGAAAAAGACGGGTTTCCCATCTCTTTCCCGGTCGTGTGTAGTACAGGAAGTGGGCTCGGTCCAACTAGGGGCCTTGGAGATATTGCCTTTCACCAACTAGCTTAAGATCCGATCATAAAACTGCATTCTAAAAAACTAAGCATATCTTACACTCACATTACCATGAAGAGAGAGGAAGAGAGATTATGAGGGAGGGAAAGAGAGAAAGCACCAAACAGAGAGAGAGAGAGAGAGAGAGAGAGAGAGAGAGAGAGAGAGAGAGAGAGAAAAGATGGAAAGAGTTCTATTAACCTTCGAATGATGGAAATACAAGGAAATGGTCCCTTTTTATAAGAGTGAGAGTGAAACCTCCTCATCACCTATTGGATACTAAAGTTCCATAAAGATCACAATCTTGATCGTCCGAATCACTTTGTGTTTCTTGGGTGCAAGTTGTGTTTCTTAACTTAGGAACTTGCAAAAGCTAAGTTAAAATATTTCATTGAAATATTAGTGCACCCATGGCACTTTCTAGCCTAAAGTCCCAATGTTGGACTTATATGCGTAGAATGCCAACTAGTTGTCTGATCCTAATATTTTCGACTCTCTACCACATTCATGTAGCGTTTGTGTTTACTATAGGAGCCTTTTGCCGACTTTTAGAATATTCCATGTCATTCCTAGAATCGGGCAACAGCTTACGACTGTTTCATGAGATAGGACCGCCGTTGAAGAAGAATGTAAATCCAGATGTGGACTTACAATTGTCTACATCTCCTCCCTAGCTTGCATCAGAATATCCACTGAGTTGATGAAGATTGTCGTTGCTGACATCTCCATAGTAGATGCACTGGTCCATGGTAGCGCGAATTTACCTCATGACTCTTATGAGAGCCTTCCAATGGGTAATGCTAGGATTAGCCTTCTGTTAGAATAAGTAAGCTCGAGTTTCTCTTACAGTTTCATGACTTTCCACTTTTAACAGTGTTTTTGAGTTTTTTACTGCTTATGTAATAGTGTGCATGAGTGCCAGCTTAACGACACACGTAGTGTAAAGTTGGGACCCACGTCCCGTAATGGGAACCGAACTGCCATGTAGCGGTACCTCACAAAAAATAGACTGTGTATATATACCCTTAAGTCTCTTTTGTCAATACAGTTCAAAAGTGTTCTCTTGGGTTGTGGTGTCATCTCTCTTTTCTGCTTATCTGATTGATGATAGATTGCTTGCAAATCAGCTAAATATACTGCCAGTAAGATCCTCAACATGGTATCAGAGCCTGAGAGAGGAGTCGTTTTATGTTAGCTGGAAACCATATTCTTGGAAAATTTGAAGAACTGTCTCTAGATACTGATTCGAAACATACAGACTGCTGATTGGTTTATAGCAGATACTGATTTATAGTATCATAGGGCACTTGGATTGGCCGTGAGCAGAAGGATTAGGAGTGCAAAATTGTAAGCCTCTTTCAAAGAGCAGGTTTTGGAGCATTACCACTTCATACTCAATCATTTTCTTGCCAATCATCAATCTAACAGTCCCAATTTGCGAGTAGCAGAAGGGCGATCTCAGTGTGGTAAAGAACTGCAAGTACAATCTCAAAAAAAGCTCAAAAAAGTTCCATCCTTCATACAACTAGGATTTTAATTGATAAAATGTGGATCTTTCTCTACATACAACATTTTTTAGAGTTATAAAGCTACAATACCGGGCGCCTTGGTGAGGAGAATCAACCTTCAAGAAGCCATGGATGGTCGCGCGCCAGAGAGAGAGAGCAAGAGCAGATTCTAGGGTAGCCAATAAAACCCTTGTAAGTTGTGGAGAAATCAAAACAGAGGAAGGAGGAGACACGGATCACATGCATGGAGGGTGGTGGGAACATTGGTGCTCCTAAGTGCATTGTGTGTTAAATACTTCGGTTCAGTGCACACAGTAATCTCCAACAGTTGGATCGCAACTCATGAGATCGATGGTGTAGATTCTAAGAACGAGAGCCATTGGATAGAGAACCATCATGGGATGCACTTGAAAAGAATTTTTTAAAAAGGCGCTGAAAAGTTAAAGACCAAATCAACCTTCAACTTCATAAAAAAAATTTAAAGGGAAAGGGACCCTGAAGGTTAAATTCATTTGAAGAAAAATTTTACTTCAAGGTGAAGAAATAGTGCATTTTCTTCAAAGGCCCTTATCTTTTAGCTCATTTTTCCGTTTTAAGGCCATCCAAAAGTGAAAAGTCTCAAAATTAAGGGCAGAAAAGGAATGTACCCTGCAAGTACATTCTCCTAGACAGAGTGATTGTGGTACCATAGGGAGAAAGCGCATGTCAAGGAGCAAATCACACCATTCTAGGGGCAAGGTAGCTGCCGATCCCGCATTGGAGCGTTTATCAAAAATTCCATCGAATTTGGTGCGCTAGGCCAAATTGAGCGGCGGGAGGGCTTGAAACTTTTTTGGTCAGACCTTCAATTTGACTTTTAAAAGTTCAAATTGCTCTATAAGCTTGTCATTGGGCCTCATTAAGGCACTTTAGGAGCAATTATTGACGAAATGGCATGATTAGGGGAAACTGTGCTTGGAGAAGGTAGCAAATTGGATGGGGTATTCAATTATAGTGGAAATTCAAAATGAAAAGTATTTTCATGGAAAAGGAGCTGTGGGACATCGTCGCTAAAGTGGAACAATGGCCAGCTACAACTCCAGCCGATAGTCGTGCATTTAACAAAAGGGCGCAGAAGGCCTTGTCCTTGATAAATTTGTCAGTGAAGAATCAGTTAGAATTAAAGTAGAATCATTGTGCTACTGTACTGTGGGTCCTATCAGTTGATAAGGATCAGTTGGCCTCGCCACGAGGCAAGTCGACGGGACACGTGTCCCGCCAACGGCAACCTGGATCATGCATGGGTTGCCTGAGTGAACAACTATATGTACAGTGTAATTTCATTTTGAGAAATATAGTTGCTATGTGAGCTTGTTGTGGAGAGTGTTTTCTGTCTGTGTTAATGTGTAGCATGATCTGTGTTCCTGTTTGAAGCAAATTCTAAGTTGGTATTAGATCCGTACATGGAGTGTACACAGTACAGCATCGCCATTGAAGAGAGCTTCGGGAGAAGTCTTCTGAGAGTTCGGAGTTTATGGCGGGTTGAAGACGGAAGGAGAAGCACTGGTGTAGAGAGTTTAGCACATAGAAGCTTAGTGAGCTTGATACCGTGTGGAGATTCAGAGACAAGAGTTGTCGGTTGAATCAGAACCTCAGCAAACGGAATTTTAAAATTCTAAAGCAGGCTATTTGGTGTTTGCAGTCAGTGTTCATTCAACCGGACACCGTTTGACAAACGGATTGAAGCATCAGATTTCCAACAGTAGGGCGACCTCATTACAAGAGGATAGGCCTGTCAGAACACTGTGAATTGGAAGCCAAGAATAGATTTGTGTGAAAAACCCTGGTCTAGGGTTTGGGAGCACATAATCAGAGATTTCTCTCCATTCTGAACTCTTTTTGGAGCTATAAAAGTTGGAAGGAGGGCGCTCCAGCAGTGTGTAGCATCAACTAGGAGGCCACAAATGGCTGCGAGCCAGGGAAGTAGATGAATTAGTTTCTACGGTGGCTGCCATAGCAGGAATGGAGGTGAAGAGAGCAAGAAGGAAGGAGGATGAGGAGCCGTGAAGGCCTCGCGCGCCTCTAGTGTGGCTAGTGTGGTAGTGGCTGGAGGAGTCTAGTGGATGTATGACTCCGGATCAGCACACAAATAGCTATTGGATGGTCGCATTTGGATCCATCATGATCAATGACCAGGATAGAGTTCTAGAGGAGAAGCGTGGGCCGTTGGATTGCTATCAGCCATTGGATGAAGTAGAAAAGATCTTGAAGGGTCTTGAAGTGCATTCCGGCCTTCAACCTCATTAAAAATTTTCAAACTGAAACTGGAGTTAGGTCCCTTCACAAGTGAAGTGTGAAGTTTCTTCAAGGTGAAGAAATAGTTCAAAAACAAGGAAAATCCCTATTTTTTGGTCCTTTGTCCGTTTTGACCCAAACGAAAGGCTATAACCTCCAAACAAAGGGCACCCGAACTGTACCTGCAAGTACGGTATAGCAAAACAGAGTGATTGCAGTGGAGAAAGTGTTCGGAGTGTGCCAAAAGTGATTTCACCATCCCACTGGACACGTAGTTGGGAGTTGACGACTGAGTGCATTTCGGAAGGCGACACCGATTTGGCTTACAAATTGGTGGAAAAGCGGCGGGGAGTGGCCTGGTAAGGGAAAAAGTGCAGGTCATTATTCTCAACTTCTGACATCGTAGTTGGCCTCAACATACTATTTTTAGCCTACGGTAGAGGTTTCAAGCAGTTTTGCAATGGCAAACATGGGAGAGTCCATTTTGAGTGAAAGTAGCAAATTGGACGGGATTTCCAACTATGCAATGTGGAAATTCAAAATGAAAAACATACTGATGGGGAAAGATGTGTGGGAAGTCATCATAGGTGATGAGAGAAGGCCGCCAAATGAAGCGGATATCAAAGTGTTTGACAAAAAGTTGAGGAAAGCTTTGACCTTCATTAACTTGTCAGTGAAGGATCACATCATTACCCACATTTGTGATGCTGTTACACCCAGACAGACATGGGATGTGCTAAAGGAGCAGTTCGAGAGCCACTGGTTTTTACATCCAGAGTGTCATAGCAGATGATACATCAGTAGTTGACAACCGAGCCACAGATCCAACAGTTGAGGAGAAGCACCAAGCAGAGGAAGAGCAAGTGAAGACATCAACGGAAGGAGAGCACACATAGTAGCAACATCAGCCGAAGAAAATGTCGAGGATCTTACTGGTGGTATATTTAGCTAATTTGCAAGCAATCTATCATCAATTAGATAAGCAAAAAAGAAAGATCACACCACAATCCAAGAGAACACTTTTGAACCGTATTAACAAAAGAGAATTAAGGGTACATATACACAGTCTTTTTTTAGGTACCGCTGCATGGCAGTTCAGTCCTCGTTACGAGACGTGTGTCCCAACTTTGCACTACGTGTGCCGTTAAGTTGGAACTCATGCACACTATTACATAAGCAATAAAAAAACTCAAAAACATTGTTAAAGACGGAAAGTCATAAAACTGTAAGAGAAACTCAAGCATACTTATTCTAACACTCTCCCTTAGGCTCTAGTTTAACTTTCTTACAAAGACCTTTTCTCTAAAAACTCAAACTTATCAACACTTAAAGCTTTAGTGAGTATATCAACTAATTGATTCTCTGTCTTACAATGCACTACATCTATTTCATTAGATAACAACTTCTCTCTAATGAAATGATATTTAATTTCTGTATGCTTCGTGCATGCATGAAATACAAGATTTTCAGCTAGCTGTATAGCGCTCTGGCTGTCACATTTGAATATAGTAGGCTTGTTTTGCGGAATTCCAATGTCTTCTAATATTCTTCTTAGCCAAACTGCTTCCTACATAGCTGAACATAATGTTTTGTATTTTGCTTCTGTAGTAGAAAGAGCAACTGTGTTTTGTTTCTTACTTGACCAAGAGAATACACCATTACCAACATGAAATACATACCCTATGGTAGATCTCATGTCATCAATACAGCCTGCCCGATTTGAATCAACAAAGCCTTGTGAAACTGCTAAAGTATATTGCCTCTCATACAACAATCCATGGGTTAACTTGCCTTTCACATAAAGAAGAATTCTCTTTGCTGCTTTCTAGTGAATCTCCCTAGGAGTAGCCATGAATTGACTCACAACACTTACAACATAACTTATGTCAGGACGAGTAGTTGTGAGATAAGTCAGTGAACCAACTAACTAATTGACAAAATAAAGTAGCATCAACTAGTACACTCTCATCCTAGTTAGATAGTTTCTTACCAACCTTCACAAGTGCAGATACTGACTTGCTATCACACGTTTTGAAATGCTTCAGAATCTCATTCACGTACTTTTTTTTTGTGTTAGCGTGATGCTACTACAACCTTGCCATACTTTCACTCCCAAACAATAGGGCATTAAGCCAAGATCAGTCATATCAAAACTAGAAGATAAGTCCTTCTTGATTGCACCAATCAAATCATCATCATTACCTGTGATTATGAGGTCGTCTACATACAAAACAATCAGTGTGATACTAGAGTCACGAGCAAAGTAGTAAAGATTGAAATCTGAAGAAGTGCGTGTCACCTTAGAATTTATCTGAATTCCAAGTCTATCCACACAAGTAGTAATTCATATGATATAACAGTCTTCTAGAAGAATAATTTCATATTGGAAAGAACAATATAAACCAGTCTGATGTCAAATATTCAAAAAATTAAAGGATTAATTAACACTAGAGTCATTTCAAAATGCACACAAAAGTGTGCATTTCAAGCACTTATTCAAAAAATGTGGCGCACTATGTGCAGTGATCTTACTTAGCTAGCTACAGATTAAATAACTATCTCTATTCCTTGAATGGCTTTCACTCTCTCATGTATCTCTGATCCTATGAAATCAGATAGTTAAGACACAATGGAGTTCATGCAAGAACTCTGATTCACTCTTCTTCACTTTCAATATCTCATCATTTTCCTATGCTCGTGAATTGTCGTTATGCATATACACATGAAACAATTACAATGACTACGTAGGCAACGAGCCATGTAGAGCTTGTAAAGAGGTGGACCAAAGTCTTTCGAAGCTTTCCCTGAAGTTAGAACCAAGAATTCCAACAATTGAACTTGTAAGAGTCAAAAAAGTTCAAAAAAATGACCATTTTTGGTGATTTTTGGGGGATGGATCTCTCTGAATCCATAAGGACATCATTCTGGAATTATTTACAGCATGATTAGCATTTCTTTTTACCTTCCCAACAAGCTATCAGACCTCTAAATTGATGGCCAGTGGCTTATGCACCATCTCCATCATGTTTGAAGCTATTTTGACTTCTACAAATCAAGAAATCTTCGTTCTTAGCCTATATTGCATCTAAGGTTCAATATGAATGCTTCATGGAAGTCTAATTGATTGTTTAAGACTC
Source organism: Diphasiastrum complanatum (assembly GCA_029204225.1). Taxonomy (NCBI): domain Eukaryota; kingdom Viridiplantae; phylum Streptophyta; class Lycopodiopsida; order Lycopodiales; family Lycopodiaceae; genus Diphasiastrum; species Diphasiastrum complanatum. The sequence goes on along the minus strand of CM055107.1, from coordinate 11,726,074 downwards.
TTGGTAGCATCAATTTTGGGCTGGAATGGGTGTTTGCTCGTTTTTGCATAATTTTGTCTTGTGGAAATGCGCCTTACTACAGATTTTATGACACTCTGATCTCGCACATGTGAAGCCTAGGTGGCAGGCTGATGTGGCAAGCATTTTGTTCACTTGGTCTCCCTTTGTAGTGAGCTTTACAGCACCCAATTTGGTGTCTTGTAGCCAAAGTTATAATCATTTGAAATTTTGTAGTTTTGTGAGTAAAATTGGCAAATTTTGAAATTGTTCTAATTGCATGCCAGTCATTTCCCTAATTTGTAGTATTGTGCTTGCATGGATTAGTTGCATGCTGATTCTCAGAGTGATTCTGACATGCATGGAGGATTTACAATCGATTTGAGTGGTCATATGCATGTGCTCTAATAGTTGGCTCACAAATCAGTGATATTGGTTGACAAATTCCGTAAAACTGAAGTTTACGTAAAAAACTTCGGAATGACATTTTGTGACTAATGTAGTGTGCTTTGCATGCCAGTTGGACATCGGGTTAGTAACATTAGGAATCGGACAATGTTTCAATTTTTTAATTTTGATTGCCTTTTGTGCTAACAGTATTTTCGTCAAAATTTTCGAATTATGTAAAATAAAGCAAAAATTGAGTTTTCTAAAAAAAATTGAAATTTCGATCATTTTTTCATTATCTATGGAGTCATTTTAGATTAGTGAATTGATTAAACTGAGATTATCAGTCAGGTAACAATGTCTTCACTAAGTCTAAATCATTTCCCAGTGATAGATAAGTTAAAATTGACAGAAGAAACCGCAATAAAATTGCCGACAGGTTTTACTATACTGTCATTCTTTTAACTTTTGGAGTTGGAAACTCCCAGATTGAAAGTTAAAATTTGATTATTTTTTTTTGTATTTCAATTTGGTAAAATTTGAAATCAATTATTTGTCTAATAGTTTTCTAATCGATGTTGATCGCTAGAAATCAGTCAAGTGAACGTTTGTGCAAGATACTCGTTAAATTTGATTAAAGTCATCAAAAAATATGAAATGACCAGATTGAATGAGTGGTAGTAGTATTCTTTATCTGGACAGTAAATCTGACAGAATGATACAATTCAAGAATTATTGAAATCCTATTGGTGATTTCCATTCATGTAATTTCATATTCTATGTTTGGATAGGTTTTGTCAATATTAACTAAGTAATGCCAAACCAATCAATAAAAAGAAAAACCATCCAATTTTATTGGAAAATTTGTAATAATAGAAATTACATAGCTGATTTCATTTCTAGTAAAATCCTATGGTGAACTGTATTCAAAAGATCAAGCTAGTACGATTTCACATACTAGTAAATGATTTTTGATATATCAGATATTCAGCCCAGGTATAGAACAGAAATGAAATTATTTTAGACTTTTTCCTACAGTAATTACTTTTTAAACATTTACTAATGTCATTACATCTTCTTGGTACCTTAACTGAAATAGATTTTCAGAGAACTAAAAATTCTAAGGAGGGAGAAGAGTGGACATTAGAGGTAGTAAGTGTGATTGGAAAATGTATTTCGTAGTTAGAATTTTAGGAAAATCCCAGTAAATAATTGCTTAATACCAATTATTAATTTCCTAGATAGAATTCATTCAGTTGAATTCGTAACTAATATCTTTGTAACCATTGAGTTATCTACAGTTTTGGATGTCAATTGTGATGTTAGGAGTGGAATCTAATACGTGGATTACATTGGATCTGTTAGTTGACAGAAGCTTGTCCCTAGATTTGATGCATCAGTAGGGATTTGAAGCTTATCATTAACCAGAAAGGATCAGGATGTAATATTTAACCATGTTAATTCTTCTATTTAAATCACAGGATCAAATGTGGATTTGTGGTATCCATTTAATAGGCATGCCAGTCATCCAAATAAAAAATGGGATTCTCTAGTTTTGGGAACAAGAGATAATATTCTATAGTGATTATAGGATAGCTAGATGATCAATGGATCTCTAGAATATCAGATAAGACGGTAAGAGTTTTCTGGAAGGAAAAGCTAATGGTATGGGACATCAATAATTTTGGAAAGGAATTTCTAGGACTGTAAAGATCTGATGATCAATGGTGTGTTTTGGTACCTAGTTGCGAGAGAAAACCATTTGATCAAATGTGGGGTATTTTAGAAAATTTTGACGTTTATTATCTAGATCCCAATGTGGTATGATCATTATTTACAAAATTAGAGGCCCTCAAATCTATTTCTCGCTTTCTTAAGTACTCCTTTACTTTTTAATGATTTCTTATAAGACATCAGACTGTTTATATAATTCTTTCCAACATGAACTTATTCTTCTGAAAGATTGTTATGTCATATATATTACTACTTGTGTGAATAGACATGGAATTCAGATAGATTCTAAGTGTCAAATGTTTCAATTTCTTAAAGCATAGCATATCTTTGTTGCATAAATGGATTTTACTGGATTTTTCTACTCTCCTAAATCCTATTTTAATTTGCCTCCATTCATGTTGTATTTCTACTCATGTTGTCGCACAGTCTGAATATTTACATGTAAAATAAGACAGGCGAAAAACGCGACTGTTTGCATAAATACATGTAAATTTCCACAGGCAAAAAAAGGACAAAAAAGATGACACTGTGTTTTTACACGTGATTTGTGACAGGCAAAAAAGACGACACTACCCTACAAACGTCGAAGGTGCCCTAATGGAAAAGCGAAGGTACCCTGTAAATCAAATTTTAAGGCATTTGTCAGAGTGTTGCATTTTTGACATTTTCATCAACATTCATTTCAGCGAAGGCTGATGTCGTGGCCTTCTCACACTCATCTCATGAACTGTCCAATCATATTTGACAACGACAGTAGCCACCCACGATCTCCCACAGACAACACATCCACTTTGTATTTTCTTCATTTGCACACCTGTAACATTTTTATGTATATATATATTGGATATCATCTGCATATTCTGTGTGTGTAAAATATAGCAAGCATTAGAAGCTTATCAGAGATAAACGAAGTAGATGCTTTTGTGCATCAATTCTTTGTATTGTCAATAATAGGTTTACTCATTTTTTACAAATTGGATTAGCTTTGTGAAGCACGCGATTTCATCTGCTATTGTCTTGTGCTCAACAGTATTATTGACCTGTATATTTTGCTATACTTAATCTGATTACAGCTCTGTTTGTTCTGCGTTCAGATTTGTGTCGATATTGTTACGTTTTTCTACATTCTGTTTGACTCTCCTACTGTTCTTCGCGAATTATTATTAGTCTAACTGTTCGTGACTAATATTTAGTCTTGTCTTTCGTGACTGATTATCAGCCGAGCTCAATCTAGCTCTTTGCAAATTATTCGTGACTAATAATTTGTCTAGCTGTTCGCAACAAATTATCTTTCTGATTTTTTGTGGCTACATAATCATATCACACATGATTTCTATCACTAACGTTCTGTTCATGTCTGATAGACATAGTCATGCTTAAGAAAAGAGTGAGATAGCTTATTCCGATGCTGCGCACGAACACTTTTCGTTCGAGTTCGTTTCTTTTTCGAGTTTCGAGTTCGCTTCTTTTTGTGTTCGTTTCTTTTCGAGCTACTTTCATTTCTCACATATCCTCTTTTCCAGTACATTTCGATAGAATAGTAGTTTCCATCACTCAGATTGAAAATATTTGAAAGAGAAGTCCTGTTTGTAATGAAGTGAATCTTTTAGTGGAAGCACTTATTACTGATTTTCTTGGATTTGGATATTTTCATATATCATCTTTCCAGTTAGTTTTTATTGAAATTTATAATTTCTTTAAAAGGAGGGATGAAGTGATGGGATAAAATTCTATTTGGGAATCTATTGGTTGCATAGTTTTTGGAAAAGGACCAACTTTGGTATAGAAATGAGATTTTTTTTGAAAGTAATTTCCAATAGATTCAGAGTAAGATGCCTAATTGGAACTTTTTGAATAAGAGAAATTCTCTAGGGATTGTGTGGACAATCTGAAACAAGTTTGAAATTTGAATCATTATCTATAAGTAGTACAGTAAAAGGTCAAAAGTTACTAATTCCATTTTGATTGGAATAGAAGTAAGTTTGATCAGAATTTAAGTTTGAGAGTTTTGTATTGGAACAACCTAATCTAGTTTTAGTACTAGGATCAGAGAGGGGTTGTTTGAATGGAAGAAATTATGCTATTAAAAGATTTTGGATTGGAAAACTACTGAGAGTGAATTTTATTCGTCTTAGAGATTTCCCAGATATGTTATTTACTCATGAGAAATAGAAAATCTTTTGTAGCTGAGTTACAAGATCTCAGTGAGATATGTGAGTAACATATGTGGGTTTTGGAGGAATCTGCCAGATAAAAATGTGTTTATGTATTGTGGGTCATAGTGAGATTATTCTCATATGTGTCTTGTATGAATCTATGTGTAATAGAGCATTTAACTCAAAAGAGTATCTCGGATATTCAAAGTTCAGTTTTAGTCATTCTATATCTTAGTGATTCTCCCAGATATTCTAATTGAATGAATTATCATATCTTAGAATTTATATTCTAAGGATTAACTGATCATAAATAGATATTTAATTATTATCAAAAGATTATAAGAAATTGTAATGATTCTTAAGTGTGACGATTAATTCTTGATCTATTAATTGAGCAAGAATTCATATTAGTGTTTTGAAAATCTGAATATCTTTACTCCAATGTATTATTTGAGAACCTATGGATCTCACAGACATTCTCACAAGATACGTTATTTTACTTGTGGAGAATTTAATTAATGTAGTGGATGCTATTCTACTATAGATTATGGTCCGTAGATGCTTGAGTACAATTTTTTGATTAGATCTCCAGCTATTATAGGAGACAAAAAAATCTATTAAGATGAATGATTGCTATTTTCTTGTATATAATGCTAGAAACAGGGGAATTCAGCTCAAGAGAATATCTAGGATACTCAGAGTTGAGATTAAATCATTCTTTATCTTAATGGATCTCCTAGAGTTTCTAATTAAATGAGTTATTGTATCTTAGAATTATGGATTCTAAGAATATTTGTATCTGGAAGCCTTTATGAATTGTATGCCCGAGATTGTGGATAATTCCACACTGTAATTGTTAATTTTCTTTAACTTTAATCTCCTAAGTTAGGTAATAGTTCGCTCAGTGGTTCATGTAGTATTTTATATGAAGGTGATGTTACTAACTTGTAGAGACTGAAACCCGAATGAAAAAATTTATCGCTTAGTGTACTTTCCAAAAACCCGAATTTGTACTCCAGGGCAAAGATTATCTCTGAGTACTTGTTTGATATGTAAGTTAGACTAAGGATATTTTCTAGGTTAATATTGAAAGTTAAAAGAAGTGTTATTGATTTTCTTTCCTATTCTAAGGACATAACTAGATTAAGGGAGGAAGAATGTTATGTCCTTGATATAGGATTCAGTATACTCCTAGCCTTGGATACATGATACTCCAGAGAAACAAGCTTATTAGGTATGCCACGTCATACTGGATGTGACCCGCAAGTAATTAATAACCGTGTGAGGCCCAGACACACTAATTGGAGTTAGTACAAGGTTTGGGACAATTTTTGAATGTGTAGAGTATCAATAACAATCTATGTATAGAGAATCCATGTATAGAGACTATATGTATAGAGGAATCTATGTATAGGGGAGTTAGTACCTTGCATTACTATTTGCACATGAGATTTTAGAGCTTATTTAAGGAGGCCAAACTCGCCCTACTCCATCATGGTTTTGTGGATTCATTGCTAGAATCTCTCTCTACTCTCGTGCTTCCTAATCCTTGGCCTGGGGGTGAAGCTTCTAGAGATTGATTGGTTACTTCTACTTGGTTGGGTGGTTTCTCCAACAATGTGTTCTCTATTGTTTTGTCTTGTAAGCAGGATCTTGAGGTGTTTCCTTTGTAGGAGATAGAGTCATCTATCACACCTATAAATAGGAATGAAGACATGGAAAACGTAGAACCATTGTCCATTTCCATTTGTGAAAGCAAAACGAGGAATGTATTCATGTAATAGATGGGAATCTTGGATCTGGAAGTATGTTTTTGAGCAAGGGTTACAAAGTTCTAAAGGAAGATAAAGAGGCTAATCTTATTGTGCTTTATTAACACCAAGTGAGTGTCAATGCAATGTAGCTCCTACTATCATAAGATATTGTTATAACATTATCTTGGACAACATTCAATTTGTTAGCAAGTTTCAAAGCAAAATCATTTTTTCTCTTGGAGCTTGTGATGTTGCAACATGCTCTAATTTAATAGATGAAAGAATAATACACTTTCATTTTCTGCTAAGGCACTAAAAAGACCCCATAGACATCATAATTGCACATTTAGAAGTCGGTATGTCCTCCCCCAATCTACAATAGTTTATGTAACTACAATGTATTGTTAAAAAGATTCCCCTTCATAAGAGATATGAAGTGCATTTTAAGTATCTAACAATCATTTTTTATTTCTACCAATACAATGTTTCTGAATTCAACAAAAATATAAAATATTAACCGAAAGTTTCAAACCAAAATTTGTATAGAATGTTGCATATGTGCAGGATGCATAGAGAGGAGCAATGAGGTTGCAATGTAAATAAATAGAAAATATGTCCTCATGCCTTGAAAATGTGGCAGTAATTTTCTTTGCTAATTTGGGAGAGAGTTACAAGTTCCAATTCTAGATGCTAGAAAAACATGTGTATCTTATTGACCTATTGAGCTCCTCTTGAAAGATCCATAAACAAGAGAATAGACTTGATTCCAACAAATTTCGAGTCTTTTTGTGCATAATTATAGTTTTCCAATGAGCCAACATGAGATGAATATAGATTGTTGAACTTCTTAATATATAAAGTGAACATTTGAAATCATATGGTAGTGGGCTCAAAGGTTTTGACCTTGACCCACTCATGTATTGGCATTGTCCTTTACATCTTAATGAGCACCCCAAAGATATTGAAACTTATTCTAGAATTGCATCTATTTGCACAAATGCATAGCAAGCAAGGAAAACTAACTTCACAAATGGATGCTCATAACAATTCAAGAGCACTAAACCTCACATTGGAAGTAGATTCAATATGAAAAACCCAATAGCAAGAAATTGAAATCACAAAAAAAAATGTCATAAGAAGTTGACAGAAAGAACAAACTTTTTCATTACAATATGCACAATGCTAACCTTCTATAGTAGCTCTTAAAGCTGACAGGGAGCCAAGTCAGTCAACATTCAAGAAGATGATCGATCACTATATTTTACTTGGGCGCACAAATCTAGCTACAATCAAACAAACCCTCATCCCCTGCGACATTCTTAGAGATGATTAACTTGTAGAAGATTCTCCATCTTTTTGGAAATTTTTTGGCAATCCACCACTGAGACTTGTGGTTACCCTTTTTTTCAATTTCTATTACTCATGAACTAAGGGGTAGGAACTAGAATCTATTACTCGCTCTTTAGCCCTTCTCTTGATCCCAATTTCATCATCTCCACGTCTTCTACTTTCCCACATAATATACCCTTTGAGGTCTTAGCCACTCCCACATAGTAGACCCTTTGAAGTCTTAGCTACTCCCACTCAGCCTAAATAGATCAAACACTCATTTCTCAATTTTATGCTCTCCTATGCTTTGTAGGCAACTTGTGAAGCATTCATTTAAGTATGGTGCACATCCCTAACTATCTCATCCTATGCTTCAACACTACAGTGACACATTACTCCCTTCTATGTAGCACACCTACAACTTGCCACCCTTATAGAAATGTTGATTTTATCTTCTACAATACCATGATATTGCCAAATGTTGAAATATATATTGTGCACTTTAACTCTATTTTGAACAAGTCACTACTTGGTCCTTGAAAAACACAGCACTTGACATTTTGTTTGAAGGTTTAAACAAAGATGTGATTCGACATCAATGAATCATACAACATCTATTACTATAGCCTCCATACCAAGTTTGCAAGACTAGAAGAATGAAGACTAAGCTGAACCTTGATTTTTTTGATTTCTATAAAAGTAGTCACTAGAATGGTGCAAAGTTCTATAGTAGCCTTAAAAGCTATTTTGAACAAAAGCACTAGGAAGTGCCATAGTTAAAAACGAGACATGCTTTTGAATATTATATCTTGAAGTGCCATGTAGTAAACTAGTTTCATTGCTATTGAAAATTGTATGAAAGAACTCTTGTGATATCAATAGTCGTTTTGAACAAAAGCACTAGGAAGCGCCATAGTTAAAAACGAGACATGCTTTTGAATATTACATCTTGAAGTGCCATGTAGTAAACTAGTTTCATTGCTATTGAAAATTGTATGAAAGAACTCTTGTGATACCAATAATAATGACAAGAAACAAAAATGAAAAAAGATCAAGAGAATCTTTGAAACTTTGATGTACATGTGACACTCAAACCTAAAGACATGTTTAAATTGTTAAGAGTTAAAAGAAATTTCAAAGAATGCACTTTGCAATTCACATAACCATTATATAAAACCATATGATTTCAATAATTATGATTTCATCAATCTAAACTTTGTTCCAAAGATTCACGTCTAAACAAGATGATCTTAATATCAAGGTGATCTAAATATCACAATATCTCTCAAGGTGTGGGGCCTCGACTTAAGATACATTATAATAAGTACAAAACAATGATTGCAATCCAAAAGAATAAAAGATACAAATACAAATACATTTTAATGATGAAACTCACCTTCATGGCAACAACTCAACTTTTAGCACATGGTCAACTAGGGTTACTAGGTTGGGGGGAGGTCACCTTTAGAGGACCTTCCTTGGGGACTGGGGCAGAAGGAGCAAGGAGTCAAACTTTCCCTTGAAAACAATTTTTCCTTTTATTTTTTTTTACGTTGTTAACGTAATAAAGTTTTCACATAAAATTTTTGGGTGGAAGGTGTGTAAAAAAAACACAAAAAATAAAATCCTTATGTTGGGATGTGTTTACTTCATTAATAAGTTAAAATTGATTTTGGAGGCATGATCCAAGCAAAGCTAAAAAAGTTGAGCATTTAAGAGTTTGAATCTCACTCATCTCATAGACTCATGGGATCTTTCACAGATTTTTTGTGTACACCACAAACAAATATCCTGTCAGAAATCAGAAGTCAGAAATCAGAAATCAGAAATCAGCCCATTTGATACAGTATTGGCAGAAGCATATCTGATTATCTGACTGCCCATCATCTGATTATTATGTATATATATATATTACATTGTAAAAGCACAAAATCAAGCAACCTGCATTCCGATCCTGATCTCCTCTGATCTGGTGAAGCTTTTCCTTTCATGTTTTATTCGCCTTGCTGAATGCTGCTGATTGATCTGCTGTCGAAGAAGAAGGAAAAGAAGAATTACATGAGAACCCATTTGATCAATTGCTGCTCTGAGTATTTGCTTCGTCGCGCTATCGGTTTAGAACGGGAGGCACGTGAGATCCATCGCGATTGCTTGCACTTCAAATTCAGATCAATAATACTCGGATCGGGCGCATTGTATCCTGGATGAACTAGTGCTGAGATTTTCAGCAACAGTGATATCGATCCATTAATAACGTCCATATTCACTCCTACTTGCTGGAATTGATTGAGCTAGATTTCTTGGTGGGATATCACATTGTTGTATACGACGACAGGTAATCATAACTCAGCTTCTTTATCATCGCAATGTGAAAAAAGAATTCGTCGATTGAACATGAAAGAAATATTCACTTACTAGTATGTGTGAAGATTTTGATGTGACTGCTGATTTATGGACAATCGTCGGTGAACATTCACTGCTTTCGTGATTTGCAAGAGTGCGTTGTCGTGTTTTCTGTTGTGACTTGGCGGATGTGTGAGGTTATGCAGTCTTTGGTGGAGAGCTGCAAATCAGAGCTACAAGTCATTGAGATGGAAAACCCTGCCAAAAGTTCTCAGCAATCCTTGAGCACAACGTCGCCGCCTGGTGCCAACGATGGCCAAAGAAGTGGAGAGCAGAAGTTGCTCTTAAATCCATCATTGCGAGGCAGCAAATTATCACCTTCCAGAGTCTCCAAAAGGCAGAGAAGTCCTAAAAGCTCAGGGAGCTCGGCTCAAAAATCACTTTCAAAGAGTCCAACTCCAAATGGAGCGACTTCTTTTTCCAAATATTCTCTGTCTGCTGAATATGAGCAGTTCAAAATTGCCCACTCGGCTGGAAATGACAGTAGTACATTGCACTCTTTTCTGATTAGCCAAACAAGCTGTGTAGATACACACGAAGCATCCGGTCTATTGAAGAACGGGCAGCACTCGTCAAGCTGTCTTGCACTACTCAAGCTTCTCGACCAATCCCAGGTACAGGACGTGTTACGCTTCATCTTGTAGAAAAGCTCGAAACCTTATTTATGCCATGTGGCAAAAACAATGCCGTGAAAGCCTACGATCGTAGTGCCTCTTATTTGTTACCATAAACATTGTTACATTTTAGAGTAGACTGATCTGATTATCTAGAATCGATCGACGTCAGGATGTTATTTATGGAGCGGAGGGAGTCAGTCAGTCTTTGTAGTACAGATTTTGTAAACAAGATTTGTAGGTTTTCAATGATTCAAAATCAGTTAGATTTACTTAAAATTTAGGTTTCAAGGATTTACTTTAGCCTTTTATCTATTTCGTGATTAATCTTGTTAGTTTTTTGTAAGATTGATGTGCAACTTTGAGCACTGATTTAATGGTGAATAGAATCGTAGAATAGCAGTGCAATCCACAACCTCGTCTTGTACTTTACTACAGCCTGCTGATGTACTTTGAGCCTAAATTATAGGGAAAACGTGTTGATTACAACAAGGTGCTGATCACTGTCACTGTCCTGGGGACCATTGGTCCACTACGGATGTTGCTCGAAGGCGATACCGCTGTAAACAATGTCATAAAGGCAGCACTGGATGAATATGCACGGGAAGGACGCCATCCATGTCTAGGTTTCGATTCCACTCGTTTTGAATTGCATGTATCGCAGTTCAGCCTACAAGGTATCTGTCAATACCTTTTCCTTGTAAAAGTTTGAATTATGAACTATAAGCTTACAATAAGCTTTAGAAATCTCTTGTATTTTTGCAAAATCAATAATGATTGATTGATAAACAAGTTATGATGCTTTCTTACAAAATTTTCAGATTGATTATTTCTTCAGTTCTAGATTGAACAATTTGAAGTATTCTGAGTTAATTTTGAGAGCTCATAATTTAGCGCAAACATTTGAAATGAGCAGGCGAAATGCCAATTTCTACAATGTCTTGTTTTGCATGCGTGACCCCTAAGATTACCCATGGCGATCTTGTGGCAGCAATACCTCCACATTCTTGCATTAAAGATATGGGAACTAGGAACTTTGTGCTCTGTGCCTCCAAGCAAATTCCATCAGAGATACCTTACACTCCATGTTCAATTCAAGCTACAAGGCCCTGGTGGAGCGTCCTCGTTAACCTTTCCTTTTGAAGAGGGCGGCAACTGTAAATCTTGTAATGTAGTATCTAGATCATAATAAATGTGGGTAATAATCCTACATTGCACATTTCTTCTTAGAGTACAGATCATTATGATCCTCAACATTTCACTGTGCAAAAGCAAAATGATGTGCTACTAAAGCGTGCAAGAGATCTGAATGCAAATATTGATCACCACCTGGGTTACTAATTGCAGACAGAATGCCTTAGGGGATGAGGCTTTCTTTGACTGTAGCCAGATTCATGCAGGCAAGTCAAGTATAGTGATTACCTTTTTTAATGTAGACTGATTTGGCAAATAGATTTCAGGGCCTATGTAATATCCTAGAATCTATTTGCATTGTGCATATTGTAATGGAAAAGTTTGTTCTTCCTAGTAACTTGTTATGAAATTTTTTGTATGATTTCAAATTCTTGTTTACAATTACTATGTCTATGCTTTTAGTGGCTAAGTAGAAAATGAACATGTAATATTGTTTCATCTATTAAATTAGAGCATGTTGCACATCACAAGCTACAAGAGAAGAAATTGTTTAGCTTTGAAACTTGCTAAATAATGTTTTCCAACATAGTGTTACAACAATATGTTGGGATAGTAGGAGCTACATTGCATTGACACTCACTTCTACAATTCACTCTAGAACCAAACATATTGAATTTATCTAGCTTCAAAATTTCCTGGCTTTGGAACTGAATCGAAAGATTTCAACTTTGATGACGTTTAAAAAATAAATCGTCTTTGAACTTTGTTGGTGTTGTTAGTATTAGTATGATGTATTTACAAAAAAATTAGGTATTTATGCGCATAGAATATAGAAAATTCTTGATATAGAATGTTTCTTGAATGAGAAATATATCCCAAGTTATTGACTGAATCCCAGTGAGCTCATATTGGATGATAGAGTCAAACTAATATCAAGGATAACCACTGCATTCAGTTGAAATTCAGCAGAACTTTGTAATATCTAGATGTTGTTCTAAGTGATTGCATAAAGTTTATATTATTAAAGACGGATGTTATAATGGTCTTTAATTACTTGGTTGATTGTAGAATTTGGAACTCATAATTTGGTTAAGAATCGGGTTGGAAGAATATTCTTGGAATCTAGTAATTTTACTTGTGGAAAAGATTTTAAAATGTTTCTTACATTCTTGAGTGGTATGTTGTGCATATACTCCAATATTTTTTAATGATTATGGTTTTGGAATCCTGTAAATTATGATTGACGAGTCATAAGATTCTAAATATCTATGATTGACGGATCATAGATTGATACTTAAAGGTCATTAAAAGAATATAAGAAAATGTGAGGATTCTTAAGATCATTAATGAGTAATTCTTGATCAATTGGGAGAGTCAAACTCAACAGCCATGGCCATCAAATTCGCATGCAATGATATTTTGGCTTGCCATGACATTCTCCTGAAAAATGTCAACCTTGTCATGTACAAATCTCTTAAGCCAACAAGCTCCTTCTGTGAGAATGTCAGGGGCATGTTGTTATATCTTTTTGGAAGGACAAATGCTCCATAGTTCATTGTAGTGTATCTTGTTTATTTAAGATTCTACTTTGCTATAAGCATGAAATTCTATGAATGTAAATGCTTAGACAATTTTATGATTGTTCACTAAAATTGTAATCAAGAAATGCTTGTGTACTGTTTTCAGCCTAAAATCTCCGGTTAATTAGGAGCACTTAAGTCTATCAATACTTTAGTGTAGAGATAGATAATTTGAGAATATCCATCTCTAAGTACTTATTTGATATTGAAAGATTGATTGTCAAGGTAAATGTGAAAGTTAAAATATTGATTTGTTAGCTTTTGAACTTCATCTTCAGGTTTGGTCAACTGCTTATCTTGTGTATCATGTAAAATCAGTTTATATGATGATGACGGTTGGATATATTGAAGATTTTGCCCATTTGGAAGACTTATTGCTCAATGTACCTTTGGACCCTGAAAGAGTACTCTGAATCAGAGATAAACAATTGAGAAATCGTTCTATCTATGAGTGCCTGATTAGGTCGGTTGGTCAGATTGAGAACAATGATTCATGGGAAAGAGTTTAAAGCATACAAATTGGGTCTTTCCTAGTTACTTGTCCTGAGGACATAACTAGTTTAAGGGGGGAAGAATGTTACATCCATGTCCAATATGAGGAATTCGGAATAATACCTCACGTGGATAGCCGGTCACTCCAGTGTATGTGGTTATTAGTTATGCCTCGTCATTCCTGGCTTGGCCTGTAAAGTAATTAATAATCATATGAGGGACCAGACCTATAATTGCACATAGGAAGATTTGCATGGTGTTTGACTGCTATAATGTAAGAATAGGAGGTCAATTGCTATTCCAAGTTGCATGGGGATCCTAAGAGGAATATTCTCTCCTCATGGGAGAGAATATATACTAGTGGAAACTCGCTCATCTACCTATTGGATTTTTAGATCCTTGTAGCCAAGAGCCCCTCCTCTCTTGCATTCATTCACCATGGCATGAGAGTGAAGTGGTTAGGGTATTGACTAGCCATTTCCTGTCGGTTGGGTGGTTTTGCTCCACAGGTGTCCTTTTGGTTGTTTACAATAGCAGGATCTAGTCGGATCTTCACTAAGCAATCTTTACACAACCATAAGGTGAGGTGGTAGGGCGAGTTTGGCCTCCTTAAGTAGAGCCTAGAACCACCTAAGCATGTGGTAATGCAAGGTCCCAACTCCCCTATACATAGATTCATCTAGAATAGAGTCCCTATGCATGGATCCTCTATTCATAGATTGTTATTGATAACTCTACACATGCGTACATTGTCCCAAACCTTGTACTAACTCCATTTAGTGAGTTCTGGGCCTCACATGATATTAGCTACTTTCGGGTCACATCCAGTATGACGTGGCATAACTAACAGCTTGTTTCACTAGAGTACAATGTATACTGAATCATATGTAATGGTCATGGACATCACATTCTTCTCCCTTTTAACTGCTCTTGTCTTCAAAAGCTGAACTTAGAGAAATTCTTCTCTATGCTATAAACTCTCTTCCGTGAATCATCATTCTTAGTATGACCTTTCCACGGAATTAAGCACTCAGAGATAGAAGGATTTCTCAATTGGTTTATCTCTGCTTCTGAGCACTTTCTCAAGTTCCAAAGGTACAGTAAGTGACAAATCTTCCAAATGGGATAAATCCTCATCCGATCCAATTGTATTACCTTCATGTAAACCTAGTTTCAAATGATTGGGTGCGCAGCCGATTTTCCCCGAAGATCGAGTTCATACGCCAAAGAACCAATTCTTCATACAATCCTGAATGGTCCACAAAAATGGGTAGATAGTTTATAATGCTTTCATGTACGTAATGTCTTAGAATCTTTTGGAATCCTAACATTTACCCAGTCATCAACTTTGAAATCTCGGGGAGATCTCTTAAGATCGGCATAGTGCTTATTTTTATCTTGAGCACTTCGGGTACTATCCTTAGCCACTTGCAACATCTCTTGCATATCATGCAAAAAATCAGCAACTTTTTAGATCTTAACAGATTTCATCTCCACATTTACCGGAGATCCAGGTTGAAAATCTTACATAAGCATAAAAAGACTATAACTTGTAGCATAATATTTTCTACTATTGTATGCAAACTCAACTGATGGGATGCAATCTTCCCACCGAGATTGCTTGTGAGAAACATATGTCCTCAAAATATCTTCCATAGTTTGATTAGTCCTTTTTATCTAGCCATCTGATTCAGAATGATCAGAAGAATGTCATTGGGTCTTTGGAAGTCCAACTACAAAATTCATAAATATACTTTCCCATCTCTTATCAAGGATATCTAACGGATGCAACAAACCACCAGCCTTATGACATTCAGCCTTTGCTAGTTGATAGGGGTTGCTTTTAATCACATATGACTCGACATATGGTTTGAGTTTTGTAAAACTCTCTTTTAACCAAGTCCAAAGTCCTGTGTATACTGGGATGTCCTGCACAGGGTATGTCATGACATTCAAACAAAATCTTGTGTTTGAGCTCCTCATAATCAGGTACAAAATTTTTTCCATTCCGAAATAGCAATCCATCTCGAATGATAAATTGTCCCACAATCTTCTTATCTTTTTTTGAGTCCCTTGTGAAATCGACTTAACACTGTGCACATTTCTTCCGATTTGAACAATGTTTCAAATATGACCAAAATGAGAGTTTGTATCATATTTTTCCCTTAGTGAAAGATATAGATCCGTGGAAATATGGGTGAATGACAACTCGTTCAGTTCACCAATCCGACTAAGAGCATCTGCAACTTGATTAGCTACCTCTTATGTAACATATTTCATGATCGAATTCTTGCATCAATTAAACCCATCGAGCTTTTCTCCCCCAAATATCATGTTGATTGCAAAAATACTTAAGAGACTGGTGATCTGTATACACTATAAACTTACTACCATACAAGTAGTGTTTCCAGGTTTAAAGTGCATGGATTACTGAAAACAATTTCTTTTCCTACGTACTATAGCACAACTGAGGACCAATGAATTTTTTGCTTTCAAACTCTAGTGGCCAGTCCATTTGTAATAGAACCGCTCCAATTGCAATATCACTTGCATTAGTTTTCATGACGTAAGATAAGCCTGGATTTGCAATTTGTAACATGGGAACTGAAACAATCAATGTTTTAAGTTTCTCAAAACATTGATTCAATTTCTTGTTCCAAACAACAAGCAAACTAGGTTGACTCCTCTTTTTTTATTATTATTAACAGTCCCTTTTGTCAGATTATTAAGTGGGGCTGCTACCTTAGCATAATCCTCAATAAAATCTTCTGAAGAAGACTATAAATCCTAAAAATGATTTAACTTGCTGATTTAACTATAAACCCTAAAGACCTAGATGGTGGTAAACCATGAAGTAATTAAGATGGAAAAACATCTGAATTAATAATTGTTGATAATTCACAACAATTTTAGATACATTTCAGAAACCTCAATTCCGGGATTTGTGAAACAAGTTAAATCATTTTTAGGATTTACAGTTTTCTTCAAAAGATTTATTGAGGATTATGCTAAGGTAGCAGCCCCGATCTAACAAAAGAGATTATTAATAAAAAGAAAAAGAGAAATCAACCTAGTCTGCCTGTTGTTTAAAATGAGAAATTGAATCAATGTTTTGAGAAACTTAAAGCATTGGTTGTTTCAGCTCCCATGTTACAAATTGCAAATCCAAACTTATCTTACGTCGTGAAAATTGACACAAGTGATATTGTAATTGGAGCGGTTCTATTACAAATGGATAGGCACTAGCGTTTGAAAGCAAAAAATTCACTGGTCCTCAGTTGCGTTATACTACGCAGGAAAAAGAATTGTTTGTAGTAATCCATTCACTTAAAACCTGGAGACACTACTTGTATGGTAGTAAGTTTATAGTGTATACGGATCACCAACCTCTTAAGTATTTTTGCAATCAACATGATCTTCGGGAGAGGAAATCTCGATGGGCTGAATTGATACAAGAATTCGATCATGAAATCCGTTATAGAAGAGGTGGCTCTAATCAAGTTGCAGATGCTCTTAGTCGGCTCGGTGAACTGAACGAATTGTCATTCACTCATATTTCCGCGGATCTATATCTTTCGCTGAGAGGAAAATATGCTACATCGACGACACAACAATGGCGCCGTTGCCAGGGTAGCATAGGGGTCCGTCGCTGGGAGCGGCAACCTCGCCTTCACCTGCATAGCAAGAAGAGAGAGGGAGAGGAGAAAGAGGAGAAAGAGAGTGGAGAGAGGGAGAGAGAAAACGCCTAGGTTGAGAAAGGCTTCGGGGGCTCGAGCGCCTACCCAAAGCTATTCTATCCCAACATAGGGAGAGAGAGAGAAGAGAGAGGGAGAAGAGAGAGAGAGAGGAGAGAAAGAGAGGGAGATGGAGATGGACAAACCAAGAGAGTTTTATTAAAATGAGAATGAAAGATGATACAATACAAAGGAAATGACTCCCTCTTATAGATTTAGAGGTGAGTCTCCTTTACTCTCATTCGCCACTTCATTGGGACAAGGATTCTAATCCAAGCCTTTCAAAGAAACACAACTTAAATCTAATGGTGCTAAGAAAGCACAAGGGCACTCACATGATTCATGTGAGTTTTAAGTTGGGCCCTTTTAGCTTTTTTATTTGCAACTTGACTTAGGGCCTCTGATGTCATTTTAAAGTTTTAAGCCCTTAGTCTCTTATTCCTAGGAATTACAACTTGCTACTTGTGCTCATTGGTGGCTGGGCTTATACACACAGGATGCTAGTGCCTTGCACTTATTATTCTACTGTACTGTGGTGGGGCCCACTAGGCAAGGCTTGGCCAACAGTATTTTAAGTGGTGGGACCCACTTATTTATTTGTATACATGAAATACCCACAACAGAAAATCAACTGCACACCCAGTATTTCATGTAAGTCATTTGAAACTAAGTTTACATGAAGGTGATACATCTAGATCAGATGAGGATTTATCCCATTTGGAAGATTTGTTGCTTAGTGTACCTTTGGAACCTGAGAAAGTGCTCAAACCAGAGATAAACAATTGAGAAATCGTTCTATCTCTGAGTGCTTAATTTTGTGGAAAGGTCGTATTGAGGATGATGATTCGTGAAAGAGAGTTGATAACATAAAGAAGAATTTCCCTAAGTTCAGCTTCTGAGAACAAGAGTAGCTCAAGGGGGGAAGAATGTCATGTCCATGACCAGAACATAGGATTCAGTATACTCCTAGCTTTGGATACATGGTACTCCAGTGAAACAAGCTGTTAGTTATGCCACGTCATACTGGACATGACCCGAAAGTAACTAATATCCTTGTGAGGCCTAGAATTCTAGTATTGCTGTACTTGTACATAAGTTGACAAAACAAACACAAAAATGGATACAAATTGTCCTCTTCAAGATAGTTGCCATAGTACTTCAATACATGAAAACCACACAATCGATAGAACATTTATAGCGTGCTTAGAAGTCAATGATGGTCACACTAAGATTATAAGCACAAATTGATCAAATCCTCTTGATCATTTGAGGAAACCATTGTCTTCCACCAAAGTGGACAACATTGCCATTTCACTCAACCAAAAAAATAGGTTGCTCAACAAAGAGAGAGAAAAGAATAATTCCAGGTGGCCAAACCCTCCCCCCCCCCCCAAAGCTGGTTCTTTTGATAACTGGGTTAATAAATGGTAGACCTAATGATAGCGTCCCGACACTAGTAGGGTCCTTGATTTTCACCTAGTACTTGGCACCTTGTAATACAGGGTGCTCAAAAAATTTGAGCCTTCCACTAGAACTGTCATGTGGACAACCAATGAGAGATCAACACAAAACACATGCACATTCTAGATCGTGCATGTATTTATGTGGCAGCCGACCATTACTTGCTCACATGCACATTCTACAAATTTGAGAAAAAAAAAAGTAACTACAAAAAAAGAGAAGAAAAACTCGCACATGGCATCACAAAGGGGGAAGGACATCCCTTCCCTCGAGCCTTGCCCCATAATGCATCTTGGTTTCCAAGGTGGGCTTGAACCTGGGACACAACAAACAAACTTTGGATGCCAATAAGCTAACTGCTAACCAAATCGATGGGCCCAATGTAGTAAGATCGAAGTAACTTACTAGCATGACTATTGGGTAACACCTGCACCAGTGGCTGTAAGGAAATTTGCTCATGTTAGTGAGGGATAGATAATTTGTGAGAGCATGAAATCTTTGGACACGGGGCGAACGATGGACTGTGTTGGGCATAATCTGATCCGTGCTGGTAAGCCACAAGGGTGAGAAGATGGATTATCTTGTGCCATAGTGCGGGGCTCTAACCTGAGACCAAAGAAACCTTGGATATCAAGGCAAGCCAACTCAGCCAACCCGGTTGGGTTTTGTGCCATAATGATAAGGGAATGAAAGGAAGGCATGCTAATGAAAAGAGAGAGGGCAAATAGCTTAACTAACTTAACTAAAAGTAGAGTTAAAACTTAAAGAGAGAGGAAGGAGACTTAAAAGTTAAAGAGAAAATAAATTGTGAGCAAGAGATAGAGGAGAGCCGAGAGGAGGCTGAGCTCTTGAAGATTTCTGATATATTTTTGGTGGAGTTTGATGCAAAGATGGCAATGGAGCTGCTGCCTTGCTGCTCCTCAATTGCCTCTCCTTCACCCTTGCTCTTCCCACCTCATGGCGTTTTCTCCTTCACTGCTGCTGCCATCATCTCTTCCAAGCTCCCCTGCCATGGCCTTGAGCGCGGTGCATTCCGGGGAGCTGTTCTTCATCCCAATATGCTGCAGCCTCGCCATGCCTCAAGGTTTGCCAAATTCCGAAGGTTGGAAGCTAGTAACAAGGCTTTGCAGCAGAGCAGCAGTGATGAATACTGTACAGCTGACGGCATTGCCTTGAGTATAGATGAAAGCGTTGCGGAAGAAAGGTAATTTCAATGCTTCGTTACTAAGCTTTTAGTCTTCACCGTGAGATCAAGTCTGAGATACTGGTGTACCGAAAATTAGCTCGCCCAAGAGTAGATTGATTTATGTAGCTCGGCTCACTTGCATGACCCACATGGTACAGTTACAATGTATGAGACTGTGACTCTCAAGGCAAGACATACGATTTAATCCAGGATGTGAAGGAAATTTGTAAGGCTAGCTCAATGTAAGCTTTTAGTTTACAGGAGGAGAGGGCTGTTGTTTACTCTTGAAAGTCTTGACAGCAGTTTATGTCTGGTGATGGCGATTAACAAGTGTGTGTGTGTGTGTGTGAGAGAGAGAGAGAGAGAGAGAGAGAGAGAGAGAGAGGAGAGAGAGAGAGAGAGAGAGAGAGAGAGAGAGAGAGAGAGAATATACATCATAGTCATAAATATCTACTTTATAAATTATCCCAACCCTGGTAGTCAACTTGGATAAGAGCATTAATGACTTATGCCAATGGAGACCCAAACTTAAATTCTAGTGTGCATGTGGAATAGGGACATCTAGGAGCCCGGGCTTTAAACTAGAGATATGGATGAAATATATGAATATTGTATCAATGATGCTAATACTAAGTAATCTCATTGCAAAAAACAATGGCAATTTGTGGAGAATGACATAGTTCTTGAGGTCGTAGGCCTCTAGGGTTGACAATGTTGTCTTTTATGTTGGGAGGGGTTAGTTGACTCATCCTTTGACTCATACTTTGTATCTCTACAAGGCTGACGTTTGGAGGAGGTGGTATGAGTTTGTGCGCCTCTTTAGCTGGAGTAGGTATTGCGGCAAGTATACCTCTTGAGATGAAGTATCTCTCGTATCATCTCGTATCTTATACTATCAACTAACAAACATGACTAGATGATCACAACAGAGAAACTGAATATCTCCCTTTGACCTCATAGTAAATCAGGCATCAAAAGACAAAGATCCTTTTTCTCAAGCTCACCCGTATCCAAGTGGCAAATCCCATCAACCCACCCCAAGGATCCCCTTGATAAGTAGAACTATGGATTACCCTAAGGTGAACTTGAGGCTATTGGATCGCTAAGTCTAGATATCCCGAATCTGTTATCTACAACATCGAACTTCAAAACTGTCCAAAGGTAGATGAGCAACCTAAAGACAACCTCCACTTGAATAAGAGGCATGGTGAACTCTGCTAGGAAAATCTGATGTTGGCCCATATCATACATAAAAGCATTGTGATTGGAAATTGTGTGAGGCTCGCCCAATATGAGGATGCTAGTTGGATTAGAAGTATTGACTTCACAAAAGCTATGTAGAAGGTCAAGGCCCTAAGTTACAAGCTAAGATTCACTAGCTATGCTAGAGGGCTTAAGCTAGAAAGCAGGAAGAGAATGTTTAAGGAGGCTAAAGAGGAGCAATCAATCTAAACTGAATAAAGGAATACAATGATGCCCTACTTATACCTTCTCCCTGAATCAAATGGAGGATTCAAAAAAGGGAGGGAAAAGGATTTGGAGGGAAAATAGTGCGCCCTCCCAATAGGAGGACCCCCACTCCAAATCAATATGACCAAGTCCTAAAAATATAACCAAATAGGGCCCAAGGCCAATATATGAATAAAAAGGGCCCTTAGGCCTGCTTATGCATAATAACAATAAAAGAATGGACGCGGCGAATGTAATGAGCCAAGTCCATAACTCTCCCTTGCAGAAAAACAAAGCCCTCCACCAGCTAGCAAGCATAATGACTATCTAAAATAATAATGTAAGCATGCTAAATACTGAAAAACCACGAACTAATGGAAATACTCATGGAGAGGACATAAGTCGTCACAACAAATACCCCAAAAGTATCATAACTGTGTAAAGCAAGTACTAAGCAAATACTACAATAAAGAATAGTCATAGCTAGCTGAATCATGAAGTAGAGGGAACATCTACAATGATATCTGTAGTAGAAGAATGAACTAAAGCCATGAGGGCTCGAGCCTGATCTGCCAATAATGGTGTATGATAAAACACATCAATAGGCTCCCATGTGGCCTCCTCAACAGGACGACCATCCCACTGGATCAAAAACTGAATCTGCCGGCAGCGTCGACTATGGTGAAGGCGAACCTGGTGAATGGTAGCTGGTAAGAAAGGGAACAGCTCAGGATCAACATCATGGCGACGAAGGGAACATCTCGGCCGCGTCATCAGAAACCAAGCAATATGGAACAACCAGGAATGCCAAGGAACCAGAAGAAGATCAGCAGCAACTAGGAATGCCAAGATATCCGTAATGCCCAAGCTAGTAGAGGATCAGCCCAAAAGATAGGGACATCATACCAAGGTATCCAAAAATCCCGAGAAGGTAGAACTGCATCAGCAACGGGAAGCCAATAAGAAAATTGACAAAGAGATGGACACTCATCGCGAATAGCCGCATCATACACGTAACCATCAACCATATGTGCAAGGTGCCTAAAGAAAAGATAGCAGCATCGGAAGACCAGCACCAAAGAGTAGGAACATAAGCAGGATCACAGGCATGCTGTAACAGCATGGAAAAGCAAGCGATATGCCAGGAAACATGGAGCATAAAGAGATCATCCTGACAAAGGATAGCTAAAATGGAGAAATATGCACCAGCATGGTCAAAAGCCCAAGGTATCCATAAGGCCCATGAATGAGAAGTAGCAATGGCACACGGTACCCAGCAGCATGCCAAAAGCTCCAGAAGGTCCAAGAAATCAAAGCATCATCTAAAAAGACATGATGCATGAAAACAGTAGCAACAAATCTAGAAATAGTAGAGGCCCCAACTGAAAAACTGTAGTCGAAAGACATCATCCAGAAAGACCTCATATGGACATACCAATCCATCATAGGATATACCAAAATCGGATGGAGAATCGGATGACCCATCAGAACTGGCCGCAAGTGTAATCCCAAAGTACACACCAGGCGCACAAGTGAGGAATAGAAGAAGCAAGCATCGGAGCAATATCCACGTGTAGCTGGGAATGAGTATCAAAGCACATATGAGCAACACTGAAGTATATGGCGACAACATCCCCAAAAACTATCCAAGAGAGGAGAAGGAACTCTCTCAAGGTACCCTGATGGTCTCGGAACACCAGAACAAAGTGGCAACTCAGCATCGGAGACCAAGCGATATGGAGCAACCCGAAATGACGGGGAACCTGAAGATCACCCGTACAAATAGTAGCTGGAACGGAGGCAATAACCCAAGCCATCAGGATATGCCAAACCTGACAATGAGCAACAATCCAAGGAACACATAGAGAGTATGTAATAACCAGGAATGCCATATAGCCATAGCATCGACATGGACTGCAGGAAACCTATATGTCGAAACACAAGGAGACTGAAGGATCCCCGTATACTCATCTAGAAAGTTCCCAGCATATAAATACCCTAGATAAGTAATAGTGACCATCTGGCAAATATCCTCGGATGGAAAATGTGTAACGGTAAGGGCGAAAGGCTCATGAATCATGTCAGGAACTGGAGAAATATCATGAGGCAGATCACAAACCTCAAGTAGAGATCCATGGAATAAAGCGAAAGAAGATACAACCTGATCACCAATAGCGAGGGAGCCAGCAAACGTGGACCTGTGAAGAACCCCATAGAAATCAGCAGGAATATCGGCCATAACGGACTCAAGAGACGAAGATATGGAGACCAATGGAGAAGATATTGCACCAACCACCGAACCAGGAGGGCTATCTGAGGTAGGCGCAAAAGCAATAGTAGAAATACCACCAAGGTATATGGCCTCAATATCAATGAAACCAGGAATGACCACCGAA
Source organism: Diphasiastrum complanatum (assembly GCA_029204225.1). NCBI lineage: Eukaryota > Viridiplantae > Streptophyta > Lycopodiopsida > Lycopodiales > Lycopodiaceae > Diphasiastrum > Diphasiastrum complanatum. The sequence continues at coordinate 11,702,268 of CM055107.1, read as the reverse complement.
TATAGGCACGTAGCAACAACCTGTAAATCCGGAGCAGCATCAACCTGAGTAAGAGGACCCACGGACGGTGAAAGTGAAGCAACAACTAATGTACTCTGAATGGAAAGAAGAGCTGCATCATGAGCCTTTGGCAGGCTACGCATAAACTGCTTCCCGGTAATCAACTGATAGTCAATCTGGGAATCAATACCAGAAAGTAAATGATGCCGACCAACATGTGTAAAAGACAATGTCTGCTGAGAAAGATCCCCAACAACAATACCAAGTGACGAAAACCAATCTGCACCAAAAATAATGTCATAGCGCTCCAGAGGAATAATATAGAAATTTGTTAGTCCAGAGAAGTCACCAATGCTATAGTCCAAGCCCTGAAACATCTAAGAACTGGAAAAAGAATGACGAGCAACCTCGACACTGAGAGACCGTGTAGCAGAAATAGGTGTAGCACGAATCCTGGTGGAAATGTAACTGCTAATAAATGAATGTGTACTGCCAGTATCCACCAAAGCAATATACTCTCACCCCAAAATGCGAACACGTAACCGAATAGAACGAGGACCAGGACGCCCACCCGCCCAAGTAGCATAAGCAAGTTGTGCATGACAAGCGGCGGAAGCAGGATCATCAGGAAGCGGGTCAGCCGGCTCATCAAGAGAATGTGGGTCAGGAGTATCAAGAATCTGGATATAAACATCAGAATCATCAGGAGTAAGAGCCTCGTGGTAAAAAACAGCGGTAGGAGGACCAGGAGAAACGGTAGTAGAAGAAGCCAAAGTAGGAGAAGCAGTGGAATGAGAGCAAGAAAAACAAGAAGAAGTGGATAACTCAGGATACTTATGCTGTAAGGTAGTAGCCAAGGAGATAGCATCTGAGAGAGTAAGAGGTCGAAAAGATGAGACATCATATCATAAGGTGTCTCTAAGACTAGCAATAAAACGTGAAATAAGCTCTGTAGGATGAAGATCAGTAAAAAGGTAGGAAAGCTCAATAAATTGATCAATATAAGCAGTCAAATCACTAGTATGGCGAAGGCTATGAAACAGATCACGTTGGCAAACCAACCACTGTGGGTCAATCATAGCCATACGAAGATCATGACAAAAAGTAGGCCATATATGTAACCCCTCACAAGTAGGCTCAGAGCGATAAATACGCCACCAAGTCTGAGCTCTACCATCTAAATGTAATGCGGCCAACTGCACTTTCTGGGTTTCAGTCTTGGGATATATAAGAAAATAGGTCTCTAATTTAGAGAACCAATTTTCCAAGATATTTTCGTCAGACGAACCAGAATAAGTAGTAAGTTGGATGTGATCACGAAAATCACGAGCAAAATGGGGCTCAGGATTACCTGAAAAAGTAGGAGAAGGAAGTCTTGGTGGTGTGGAGGGAAATCCAGGTGGTGGTACAGAAGACCCGAAAGGAGGCCCATAAGGACTAGCACTATATGAAGGGAGACCAAACGTACTACCAAAAGCACCTCCTGAAGATGAAGCAGGAGCAGGCGTACTCAAAATAGGAAATAAAGGTGCTTCACCAGGATGATGAAGAATGTTTGGGGGGATGGTATCCCCTCGTGGTAGGATAGTCTCAAGGCTAGAAAGAACACGATCAATACGACTCTCAAGATGATCCATGCGGGCATCAATATGTGTAAAACAATCATCTAAAGAGCTCTGCGGTGGGTTTTCTGATGAATAAGTCGCCATAGGGACTAAGGAAGAGACAAAACCTGAGGGAGAGGACGTTTGTCGTCACCCCAACTTAGTCTAACTTCCAAAATAACCAAAAATGGCACATAAACAACCAATCAAGATGGATAATAATCAGAAAATAAGGGGCTGAGAAAGTAGAATAATGGACAGCAAATGTGCAAGGCCAATAAGTAGAAGGGTTCTACCAAAATGGAAAAAGGAAGGAGGAGGGTGTGAGGCAGCAAAATAACAAATATGAGAGAGAAATAGGGGGCTGGAAAAAGAGTAGTATGTGAACAAAAAGAGAGCAAGTAGGTGCAAAAAGGAAGTACAAATGGGCGCAAGCAATACCTGGGTGGGTGCTGATCCGTCGTCCAATCAGTAGTGCCAACAAAGAGAGGTAAAAGCTGAAGATATGACAGAATAGGTGCACCAACCAGCCACCAATCCGAATCATCAACTCGTGCCAAATAAGCTGAAAAAAGTGCTGAACAGCCGACAAATAATCAGCAAAATGAGCAGCAAGTCGATGGAAAAATCCGTCGAGAATGGTGAGATAATAGGGCGTTGGGCAGCAACTACCAAGATCCACAATATGCTGAAAAATAGGCTGGAAAGGGTGCTGAAGTAAGGCGTCGATCAGCCTCCAATCAATAGCTGAAATGGACAGCAAGTCGGTGAAGAGAACCGCTGAAAATGAGACAGTAGTAGGGCGCTGGACAGCCTCCAAATCTGCAAAAGCAATGAAAATCTGCCAAAAAAAATCGACGAAAGTGATGGGTTACCGCTGAAAATGAGACGGTAGTAGGGCGCTGGACAACCTCCAATCAATATAAAAAATGGACAGCAAATCGGTGACGAAAAGTGTCGAAAATGATGAGGTAGGGTGCTGGGCAATAGCTACCAAATCTGCAAAAACAATGAAAATCTGCCGAAAAAATCGACGAAAGTGATGGGTTAGCAGGGCGCTGGACAGCCTCCACCAAAACTGCAAAAAATGATGAAGAACTCGTTGAAAGTGATGGGCAGTAGGGCGCTGGACAGCCACCACCAATCTGCAAAAATGATGGAGAAAAATCAATGAAAGTGAAGGGTGGTAGGGCGCTAGACAGCCTCCACCAATCTGCAGGAGGGTTGACGGAGAAAAATCGATGAAAGTGATGGGTGGTAGGGCGTTGGACAGCCTCCACCAATCTGCAGGATAGTGCTCTGATACCAAGTTACAAGCTAAGATTCACTAGCTATGCTAGAAAGCAGGACTTAAGCTAGAAAGCAGGAAGAGAATGCTTAAGAAGGCTAAAGAGGAGCAATCATCATAAACTGAATAAAGGAATACAATGATGCCCTAGTTATACCCTCTCCCTGAATTAAATGGAGGATTCAAAAAAAGGAGGGAAAAGGATTTGGAGGGAAAATAGTGTGCCCTCCCAATAGGAGGACCCCCACTCCAAATCAATGTGACCAAGTCCTAAAAATATAACCAAATAGGGCCCAAGGCCAGTATATGAATAAAAAGGGCCCTTAGGCCTGCTTATGCATAATAACAATAAAAGAATGGACGCGGCGAATGTAATGAGCCAAGTCCATAACTCCCTAACAGACCAAACCTTTTGAAACCTTTATTCTTAACCCAACAAGGTAAAACATAGCTAAAAGCATACAGTACTTCAAAGAAAAGCACCGTAAAGCGAAACAAATTTCAAGACATCCAGCTAGTACCTACCACCATCCCACCACACAAAACCGCACGAGTTAACACAGTGAGGAAGACAAGTGTCAACACTGAATGTCAGTTGTTATCCATGTCCAAAATGAGTTTAGCAGCTTAACAACTTAAAATATTTGATGAAACAATGTAGTCCAATCTTCCCTATGTAAAACGTAATTAAATAGCGATAGGCTTTCCCATATTATTACCGTATCAAGGCATTCCGCCATTCTGATTATGGTACTGGTCCGTATCAATTTATAAAGTTATAGCATATGCATTTGAAAAATAACTGTGCTATGTAGGTTGCGATTTGCAAATGAGAGATAGCGTGGATTAGTACTCAGATATGGGGCAAATCCATGCCATACTAATTCTTGAACCCATAATAGGTAAAGTACCATTTTCGAAACTCTTGAGCATATCCATGCTTTCCAAGAGCACGCCAGCTACCGTCCAGTTTCATCAATTTTAGATACCGATCGTGTCTTAAGAAACAATACAACAATACTTGCATGTGGTTATAATTAGCCAAGTATTTTACCCTAACACTTGCAATAGGATTAGGGCAAATCCATGCCATACCAATCCCTACTAGTGTAGCGATACCTTGCACAAATCCATGCATATTAAGGGCACCTGGGTTATTATTACTTGTGTTATCGTTCGTAACCTTTATTAATGGGAAAAGAAAACAGCAAAGTCACATAGCCAAAGTTACCAATGCATGTTTTCAATGTGAGACGAAAGAAATGAGTAAAATAGTTTTCGTTATCCTGCTATAGGTACAAACCAGAACCTTTTCGTACCACTATTCATAAACGTATATTATTCTTATTGTATACACCAATACCGCATTGTAAACCAGTGCACGAAGTGAAGTGTTGCAATACTAACTTGAATAGATGTCGCATACGAATCTTGTGAGGAAGTCATATTTGTTTATGAAAGTCGTTTCCTTCGAAGAGTGATAATAAGCGAATTTCAAGTCTAGTTATTGCCATAACAGTGATAGCATTAAAAGCCATGTCATTTAAGATACATTTACGTATGAAACGAAGTATTTTGCTTAAATTTAAGCAAAGAGAGCATAAGCAAACCCATATCTTATCATTTGGTTTCTTTATGGAGATGCTAGTCATAACACATACTTGTATGAGAGCGTATTCCGAATCCGGCAATGGAATCGGGATGCAATATTTCAGTATAGAAGTCGCTGTGAGGAAAGAGACATATGACATTGTTTATCATTGCATGCACTCAACATATCATATATCATAAGTCACAAAATGATTGAACCAACTTTCAGAATGTAGTAGTTCGCTGTCTACTAGCGCTGACCCATCAGTAGTAATGAAGAGACAGATTTCTACGTATTCTGTAGTGCTACCATCGTTGTCCTTTCAACGATGAAGGTGCAACATATATGTTTAAACAACTATTCAATCAAACGATAGCTTTAAAGGCAGTGTAATCGTTGTTCCAGCGGAAATGTTGGTGATCCGTGAAGCACAAGTATCAAGCAATACTTGTTTATGCTCATGAATGCAATGAGTAGAGAAGCGCTGTCAGCGCATGATCAATGTGTACACAACTCATCTTACTACCACAACTTTTTGTGCAAAGGTAGAACCATCATTTAAGCATTGCCATAAGAGCCATAAATCACGATTTATAGCATATTTTTCATTCTGAAATGAGTGGACATGAGTATCATACCAAAAGGTATTGAATCGCGATCCAGCGCCCTCTTTATGCCATAGTTTACACATAATCAAGCATTCTACACAAGCATTTCTTTCATATGCTATCAAAATGAAGAGTAATAGCAAATAGAGGCATACTGTTCTGTGTGATCGTGTTGAACAAAGAACTGTAGATGGGCGCCACCACGCAAAAGCCAGCATGAGGAAGAGGAAGATGAGGAGGAGAAGGGGGAAGCGTAGTGAAGGTGTTGATAGTGGCGCCCTTTTTTATAACTTTTTTGATAGCATGAAAATGGAGGGAAAGTCCATTTTTTGAATTTTGAACCCGTCAAAAATTATTTTTGCATATTCATCATAAGGCATAAGATGACTAATAAAACCACACGGTACAATCACAAATATTCTGACGAGGCAAGGTTACATATCAATGAGTATCGTTCATGAGAGAGAGAGAGAGAGAGAGAGAGAGAGAGAGAGAGAGAGAGAGAGAGAGAGAGAGAGAGAGAGAGAGAGAGAGAGAGAAAGAAAGAAAGAAAGAAAGCTTTATTAATGTCTTTTCCATGCCAAAAGGCATATAAGACTAGTAAATGTACATGTCAAGTATGTGGTAACCATAGGAGCGTATGAGACGTCTCCAAAACAGTAACAAAAGTAGCAATCTAGAGCTAAAGCTATAAACTGAAATAGATGTGATGCTATTAGAAACATGTGGGAGCATGTATACTGCTAACAGTCATGAGTGAGATATGACGCTATCATCTAGTCCTGTCCTGCTGGTGCTGATGATATAGAAGGATGTAATACGGCCTGTGGCATGAAGTGCCACTGGTGGTCTCTGACGTCGTCTGAGAGGATGAAGAGGTCTCCTCGTGATAGGTCGAGTAGCTCGTGCTGCAACATGGGTATGTGTGGGACGCTGAGGCTGAGACACCTGACTCGGCTGGGCTGTCTGATACAAATCCTGTCGTAGTATAAACATCTCTCGTATCATGAGTGCCGCGCATCGGGAATCCTCATAAGCTATGAGCGATCGTAAGGTGACAGGTGTGTCTCGGAACAACCAGTGGTATCTCCCTCTAATCTCGTAATATACCGGGCACCTAAAGATAAAGTGCTCCTCTGACTCCACCTCCTCTAAAGAGCATAACTGGCAAATCCGCTCCTCTCTCGGGGTACTCTGGAATCTACCAGTCTCAATAGCCAACTGATGTGATGATACACGGAGCTGTCCCAATGTAAATCTGAGGCATTGTGATAGTCTCGAGTCCAAATAATGCGGTAAGACCGGGAACCCTGCAATGTCAAGCTCAATAAAATGAGTCCAGTAGTAGCCGGGTTTCACCCCAAGCTGTCGTCCCCAAGTACGGTCGAGATATGCCCGATATAAGATGCGCCTGATATACTGATGAGTACCTGAGGGGAGCTCTGTAATGGAGATACCAAATGACTCAAGGAGGAAATGGGATGCCTGAGAGAACCACGATAGTCGATAGCCCTGGTCATAAAGAAAGTGTGAGGAGACAAGTTGTAATAGATCCTAACACCACAGTAGGGCAAACACTAACTGATCCACCCAACCTTGCCTACTCCCTGATATAGAGTAAGCCCCTCCTAGCCCAGTGTGAGGACTGGTAGCATGCAACTGCCAAGTGTCGGCCACGTGGCACTGACGTGGCCGACTGCACGTCGGGACCCAACTGGGGGCCCTATCCTGCTGACAGGGTCCCTAGGCTGTGTTAGGCCCGCCATGGCTATGGACCGTGCTGGGGCACACTACTCACACTGTCTTGCCCTGTTGGTCATGTACGCTGGACACGACCCTGACTGTGGTATCTGACCTATCTGTGTTCTCTAGGGTTCGGCACTGGTTACGAGCTCGTAACACTCCCTCCCCCTTAAGAACCGTCTTGGTCCTCTAAGACAAAGTCTGGAAAAATCTTGCGAAGGACGCTGCCTCTTTCCCAAGTGGCATTCTCAACAGGCTGATCATTCCACTTAACCAGATATTCTCGGTATAGAGTATGACGAGTCTGCGTCTCTCTACTATCAAGAATTTCCTCTGGTTCATGTGGAGGTTGTTGAGGATCCAATGGGAGAACTAGAACACTGTCCCCTACCAGATTATCTGATCTGGTTAAGGCTTTTCGTAACTGACTTACATGAAAAACTGGAAAAACCTTACTGCTGTGTGGGAGTTCTAGTTCATAGGTGACCTCGCCTAGTCTCCTACTGATGGTAAAGGGACCACAATACCTTGGAGACAACTTAGCACACACTCCTGATTTGAGGGTTTTAGAGTCAACTGGGACTCTCAAGTAGACTTTCTCACCAGTGGAGAACTGCACATCCCGTCTGTGTGGATCTGCATAATGCCTGGCTCGATCCTGGGATTGTCTAATGCTACGCTTAGCATGTTCTATCATCTGGTTTAGGTCTTCTAAAAAGTTTCTGGCTGCTTCAACTTTTTCTTGTTTAAACCCTACAGCTGTGGGTGAGCGTGGCTGAAAACCGTACATCAGCATAAATGGGCTGTATCCCGTAGCTGAATGTTTGGTACTGTTGTAAGCAAACTCTAATATCGAGAGATACTCCTCCCAATTAGTCTGCCTCTTGCTGACGTATGCACGAAGCATATCCTCCAGCACTTGATTTACCCTTTCTGTTTGACCGTCCGTCTGTGGATGGTCGGTGGTACTCATATTAAGTTTAGTATGGAGATGATGGAATACTGCCTTCCAAAAATTTCCAGTAAACTTACTGTCTCGGTCGCTGACTATGCCGGAAGGTAGACCGTACAATTTAAATAGCCCGTCTACAAACAACCTCGCTAACTCTGGAGCTCTAACGGTTGTTTTGGTCGGAATAAAATGAGCCATTTTGGTCAGACGGTCAACTGTGACCCATATAGCGTCATTACCCTTTTGGGTTTTAGGCAGGCCTACTATAAAATCCATGGAGATACTCTCCCATTTACCAGCTGGTATTTCTAAGGGATGCAACAACCCTCCTGCCTTTAAACGCTCTGCTTTATTTACTTGACATTTCTGGCAACTGGTTACATACTGGTGGACGTCCTTTTTCATACTGGGCCAGAAAAATTGCCTACGAAGAAGCTCATAGGTCTTCTGTATGCCTGGGTGTCCCGCGCTAGGATTGTCATGACATTCATATAGGACCTGCTGCCTATAATCTTCTGAATTGGGGACACATACTCTATCTCTATAGAGCAAGTACTCATCCTGAATGGAATACTGTTTCCATTTGAATCCTTGAGTCAACTGACCCTCAACCACTGGGGTTTGCTTGGGTAATACAGGCTCAGAATCCTCAACGTCATCTGAGGACGTATACTCGGACTCATCATCATCCTCAACGGAAACTGCCGTATTCTTGGATGAACTGGCACCAGCCCCGGGAACTGGTTCTGGAGTCTGTAACTGTCTGTTCTGGACTGAGTTCCAGATAATAGAGAAGAATGCATCATGCTGGCATTTCCCTCTCAAGGACTCGAGTAACTCATTACGAATCTGAGTAAAACTCAGCTCGTTTATCATAGGCATTCTGCTAAGGGCATCTGCTACTGTATTGAATTTTCCACGCCTATATCTGATAGACATGTCAAACTCTTGCATCAACTCTGCCCAACGAGCTTTCCGACCTCTAAGCTCAGGTTGATTGCAAAGGTATCTGAGACTCTCATGGTCTGTCAGGACCTCAAAGTTGGCACCATACAAATAATGCCTCCAAGTCTTAAGGGCATGGACTATAGAAAAGAGTTCCTTTTCATAGGCACTATACCTAGTCTGTGCTGGCTCGAGTTTTTTACTCTCGAAGGCAACTGGTCGTCCACCCTGAGTTAGCACAGCACCTACTGCAAAGTCGCTAGCATCTGTTTCGACCACAAATGGCTGATTGGGGTCGACGACCTTTAAAACTGGTGCTGTAGCTAAGGCTGTTTTGAGAGCATCAAAGCTCTCCTGTTGTGCGGACTCCCAAATGAACTCCTTTCCCTTCCCCTTAAGGAGATTTGTCATAGGGACTGCTATCTGAGCATATTCCTTGACAAATCGTCTGTAATATCCCGCCAGACCAAGAAAGATTTGAAGTTCCAAAATATTCTGAGGTCTCAGCCAACTGAGTATGGCTTTAACCTTATTTGGGTCCATCTTAATCCCATCTGAAGAGATAATGTGACCCAAATATGCTACTTCTTCAACGAAGAATTCACACTTGGATTGTTTAGCATAAAGCTTATGCTTTCTGAGCAGTCGAAACACCTTTCTGAGGTGTTTTAGATGCTCCTTCCTGGTTTTGCTGTAAACGAGGATGTCATCTAAAAATACGACTACAAATTTACCCAAGTATGGTCTGAGGACACTGTTCATCAAGGTCATAAAGGTAGCTGGAGCATTTGTGAGCCCAAATGGCATCACCTTAAACTCATAATGACCGTGACGAGTCCTAAAAGCTGTTTTCGAGACATCTTCCGATTTTATACGGACTTGATGATATCCCGATCTGAGGTCTATTTTGCTGAAAAACTTAGCCCCGTCGAGTTGATCAAACAACTCGTCTGCCCGAGGCATAGGGTATTTATTCTTAATTGTGACTTTATTGAGGGCTCTGTAATCTACGCAAAGACGCATAGACCCCTCCTTCTTTTTCACCAATAGGACTGGTGAGGCCCATGGTGAACTACTGGTCTGAATTTGGCCTTTCCCAAGATAGTCTGTTAACTGCCTAGTTATTTCTTTATCCTCTGTTCGGCTGACCCGATACGGAGGTTTAGAAACAGGTGCTGTACCTGGTACTAGGTTTATTACATGATCTACCTCTCTGCTAGGTGGTAAACCATGTGGCAAATCTTCAGGAAAAACATCTTTAAATTTAGACAATAAAGTTTCTAATTTACTGATTTTCTGCTGAATAGAACTGGGAATAGAAACTTCAGGAATAAACTGAAAGTCACATAAGAATACCTGATGGTCTTCGTCTCCGATTAGCTGACAGAGCTCTGAACTGCAGACCATAGGGCTGTTGGGAACATCATGCTCCCCATGCAACTGGATCTCTCGGCCTTTATACTGAAAGCTGAGGGTGTTCTCCTGATAGTTTCTGTGGAGGGAAGGTCCTAAACTGTAGAGCCAATCTCTCCCGAGAACAATGTCTGTTCGATCCAGGTGCATTATCTGAAAGTTTATTTGATCTTGGTACCCCTGAATACCAAGATTTAACTTACTTACCATAGTTTCCCATATTTTTTTATCTTCACCCTTAGCTAATGAAACTATGTACCTATGCTGACTAGGTACTTCTGGTAGTTTAAGCTTTTTAACCAGGGTGTGGTTGATGAAATTATGGGTTGCCCCATCATCAACCATGACTCTTACTGACTGGTTACCAACTTTCCCATGCATACGTACTAGGTCATGCGGCCCAAAGCTGAAGGGTCTCGCTAGCATTGCAGAGGTCAGCTGGCAACAGTGTTCATGATCTTCATGATACACTTTGATCTCGGAAGCTGCCGAGTCACTGGGGAAACATACAGTCTGAACAAGATGAACTTGTTTTTTATCTTTCTTATCTTTTTTAGTGAAAGGCCCCTTGGGACACTGTCTGACTGTGTGTCCCTTGCCCATACACACAAAGCACAAACGTTCTTGTTTGGCTTTCTCAAAATCATCTGGTTTTAAGGGCTGTATGAGTGAAGGGCGTTTCTGAGGAGCTTCACCTTTAAATTTATCTTCTTTCTTTCTTTTTAAAAATTTCTTTTTAAATTGAAAGTCTTTCTGAGGAAGCTGCTCAGAAAGTGGTTGCTGTCTCGCTCTCTTCCTACCCACTGAATCATCATAGATTTGAGCATATCTGAGAGCTTGCTCAAGGGTAGTAGGCGAGTTTCTCTGGACCTCTACTTTATATTCATCTTTGAGGCCACGGACAAATCCCCTGATTTTTTGATAGTCATCCATATTTTTAATCTTTAAAATTGCCTCTCGATACTGCGAGATATATTGGATGAGGGACTTGTCCATTACTGTTCTTTCCCAGGCTTCCCAGGCTCTATCAAGTTCATTCTCTGGTAGAAATTCTCTTAGGAAAGCTTCTTCAAAAGCTTTCCATGACTGGGGAGTCTGCCCAGTCTCCTGGAGATTTAACCACCACTTATAGGCCATAGGCCCTAAAGAAAGACTGGCCTCAATTGCTTGCAAATGGTCAGGGGTCTGTTTAAGAGCATGAATGTTCTTCCATTTGCTGAGGAAGGTTTGTAGAATATCTGCATTTCTATCCTTCTCTTCCCCATTAAAAGTAGGAGGCTTTAAATCTTTAAAAACACTGGGGTGAGACCGTAAAGTCTCACCCGAAACTGATGGAAGTGGAGAAGGGGATAACTGAGAAGTGGAGGGAAGGCTTCCTTTCGCGGAACTCAAAATCAAGTTTTTGAGTTCAGCGAACGAGTCGTCCACACTGGACTTGAAATTGGCTAATGCCAGCTTCAGTTCATCCACCTCTGTTACCAATTGGAGGAACTGCTCCTTGGTAACCAGTTCGTCGAGTTCTTCGGCGAACTGTTCCTGTTCTTCTACTTCCATAGGTTCCTTCCCTTTTCTGTAAGCCAAGGCTTCTTTTTCAAGTTCGTCGAAGCCTCTCTCCTGGGGTTGATCAGGTCCCTGAGGAGTGGTCATCTTCGAAACTGAAAGAGAGCTACCTTAACTTCTGAAGGAAAAAAGTCTAAAAGACTAATTTACAACTGTACAAGGGAAAGGAAAGATGACTTAGCTGTTTCTGAGGACTGTACTTCCAAAGAAAGAATGAAGAGGAACCCTTTCAGCTCTTTTCCCCAAGATTTCAGACCTGCTGTTCCGAAAAATGCCAGTTTGAGGCTTCAAAACGGTATTAAATTTCCCGATTTTTTGAGGATAGTAGCTCGCTGGTTTGATTGCAATCCAACTTGTCCACAAAAAGGCAAATCTGAAGTCCAAAAACCCTTCTGAGTTCTGGAATTTCAGAAGTCTCCTACTCGCTGATCTGGTAGGAATCCTCTTGCTCCAAATCTCTGACGTTGGGGCCCAAAAACTTGTTGAAAAACCAGATTTTCAGAAGCACTGGCAGCGCTGGCCCTGCTCCTCTTTTTTGGCTTCCAACTCGCTGAGAACCAGTAACTTTTTCCCTGGAAATCGGATGTAGGTCTCTGACTGTACAGCGATGGAGGTGCTGGCTTCTTCCTACTCTAATTTCGCTGGGAAAACTATAGAGAATCCTCTGAACTCAGTGAGAAACAGCTGTTTTTTCAGCGAGTTACCTACACTTGGAATCTAACTCCTTGCTACTGTGATTTCTCAGTGGAAATCAGAAGTTTGAAGGCTGCTCCTACAGCGATCCTCCTCCTCTATTCCTCTCTGAGAATCTGAGAAACACTTCCTATCTTCTGATAGCTTTCTCTACTGCTGTCCTAAACTCCCTAGGATGGAGATGGCTCTGATACCAGTGTAATAGATCCTAACACCACAGTAGGGCAAACACTAACTGATCCACCCAACCTTGCCTACTCCCTGATATAGAGTAAGCCCCTCCTAGCCCAGTGTGAGGACTGGTAGCATGCAACTGCCAAGTGTCGGCCACGTGGCACTGACGTGGCCGACTGCACGTCGGGACCCAACTGGGGGCCCTATCCTGCTGACAGGGTCCCTAGGCTGTGTTAGGCCCGCCATGGCTATGGACCGTGCTGGGGCACACTACTCACACTGTCTTGCCCTGTTGGTCATGTACGCTGGACACGACCCTGACTGTGGTATCTGACCTATCTGTGTTCTCTAGGGTTCGGCACTGGTTACGAGCTCGTAACACAAGTGCTGTCTGTGTATATCTCATATCCTCATCGGGCAGAGCTTGGATTCTCTGAATGTATGTGATAAGCTGGAACGCGGCATATATCTGAATGGGTGGAACGACAAACTCTACAAGAAGGATCTCATGTGGAACTGAGGGCTTTGCCCGAATCATATGGGCTAACATGGTGGTCTGCAATCGTGAAATGCTGGCCCAATGTGATGAAGGGAGGCCGGTGCACCATGTCTCTGCTACATATAAGGCTGTGGGGGTGACAATAGTATCAAAGAGTCTACACTTACTGCGAACATCTCAGATGAGCTTCCTGAAACAGAACCGCTCAAGCTGAACAAGAGAGGAATGCCCCTTCCCAAGTTGGGTGGTGGCAGCTTGCCGCATGCTGAAGGTAGGACCAGAGAAGAGTATCCCCAAATAGGTATAAGAGGAAACTACCTCTAAGGCCTGTCCATCTAGGATGAGCTCCTGGCGCTGCATGAAGGCTCGAGAAGTGTTGAAGACCATAACCTTGGTCTTCGCAGTGTTCACCCCCAACCCCCATCTGGTACAAAATCCCTGTAAACAATCCAGCTGCCTCTGCAAACCCTCTCTGGTCGGGGATACTAGTACTACATCATCCGCATAAAGGAGAATAGCAATCAGAATGGTGCCAAGTCTACAGCCACCCCCGCCACACTGTGAGATGACTCGCTCTAACTCATCAATATACAATCCAAAGAGAACCGGTGAAAGAGAGCACCCCTGTTTCACCCCAATGGTGCTCCAAATGTGATCAGATAAGCCACTGCTATGTCGGAAACATCCCAAGACCTTCTCATAAAGAGCAATCACTGCTAAAACAATATCTGTGGAGAAACCAAGGTCACGAAGTCTCTGAATGAGCAAGGAGCGTGGTACAGAATCGAAGGCCTTCCTAAAATCTACAAAACAGCAGTAAACCCTCTCTTTCTAGTACTTAGCTTCCTCGATCAAGGCTCGAAGTGTAAAAATATGGTCAGTGGTAGAATAATGAGATCGGAAACCTGCCTGCCCCAATGCATGTAATCTCCGAGCTTCCGCCTCTGAACTCACTGCAGACTAGAGTATGGTACCATAGAGCTTCGTGAGAACATGTCCGATCATGATGGTGCGGTAATTACCAGGAATCATGGGATCACCATTTTTATGAATAGGGTGAATGATGTTGGTGCACCAGGATGAGGGGAAACCAGAGACAACGGCGGAATTGAGGTGAGTGGCTAGTGTGGGAGCAAGGAGGTCGGAAGCATGGGTTAGAAGTTCAGATTCAAGGTCTTCGATATCTGAGTCTCCATAAAGAGCAGCAAATCCATGTCAGTGATGAAATCGATCAAGTCGCCAACAATGGAGGATGAGTGTAAACCATCACAGTTCCATACTCCAATCCGGAGATGGTGTGGGTGGGGCCCCGGGGCACTCCCGAACCCGGGGACCCCAAATCCCTAGCACTGGGAGCTGCTAGGTGCGTTGTCAAGAAAACGCACTTGTCCATCTCGGTAAAGACTCGTCTGCCAGACTCACGGGCTGCCTGAAAGGCCTTACGCCTCTCCTCTACCTGGATATATGTGAGGTCGTCGTCCATGTAGATAGTGGTACCACGTAGCTTAGCTCTGCACCACAAAGCATCTCGACGGCTCTCGAGGGAGGTGAAATGAAGAATGAGTGTGGCTGCATCTCTAATGGTCCTCCATGCGGTGTCTAACCCCTCTGTCCTGTGCCCGAGAGTGATGTTGAGAAAGCGTTTAGCTTCAGCCAATGCATCCTGTGTATCTAGAACTCCACGAACTCTAATATTGTGGGATTTTTGGTCTCGAGATTTCTCTTCCGAGATTGTGGCTGAGATAACTGAGGAGATGGGAGCGCTGGGTTTGGTGCCCTTTTTCAAAACTGATGCCCAGGAAAGGGCCTCTTCGTGTTGCTTCTCAATCTTGGTTTCTAGTTCCCGTAGCATGTTGGTGGTGGATTCCGAAGCTGCGGGCTGTTTGATTCCGATGGATTGTTCGAGTGAGACAACCTTGGACTGCAATAGCTTCTTCTCGTTGACCAAAGAAGTAACCGTTCCTTTCAGCTGTGAAATTTCATACCGCAAAAATTGGAAATCTGCCTTGAATTGATCAATCTGCCAAGATGAAAAAAGTTCAATTGATTTAAAAGTCGTATACGGAATATTGGCTGTAGACTGTGGTGCCGTGAAGGAGGAAGAGTGAGCAATGATCGGTGTGGGAAGAATAGGGTCAGAAGACAGAAGAGGAGCTGAATCAGGGGAGCAGCCATCAGAGAGGGGGGTGAGAGTTTTTAGTAGGAGAGGGAGATGGGTCATCAAGGGGGTGACGTGAAGTGGCAGCGAGGGGGGGGGCTGGAATGACAATGGGGTGAGGTGAGAGATCAGCGAGGGGGTGAGGTGAGGGATCAGCGAGGGGGTGAGGTTAGGGGGGTGACAAGGAAGGGTCAGCGAGGGGGATGGGTGAGGGGGTGGCAGCTAAGAGATCAGGGAGGTCAGCGAGGGGGGGGGGATGGAGCAGCGAGGGGGGAAGGGGAAGGAACAGCGAGGGGGTTAGGGGAAGGAGCAGCGAGGGAAGGGGCAGCGAGGGGGCAGGCCAATAATGTTTGTTCTGACCTAGTATTTAACATTTGTTGCAAGTGTCCTTTTGCAGAGTTTTACCTCAAAGCTTGGAAGACGCCGTTTTGCAGTCTACAGAATCCTTGTCTGCTTATGTTTCAGCAGGTGGCAGAAGAGCTGTAGTAGGTACCCAGACCCCTTTTCACCACTCATTTAATGCATGGTCTGGTCATTCTAATTTTATAGAGATTTTGAAGTCAGTGTTGTAAATTTGCTTTTTAGTTTTTCTAAGACAAAAACTTGTTGATGAAGAAATATCATATTGATGCATTTGAGTTCTTTTGTGCTCTTTGATTTTCTTCTATAATTGTAAGAATGCTTGTGCCAGGTTTTGCAGGTTGCAATTTATGTTAGGATAAAGTTTGGACTACAACTCGAGCCTTTTTTTAATGTTCAAAGAAGATTGATACATAGAGTTGCCATTGTTGGTAGCATTTTTCATATTTTTGCAAAAGTCTTTGTGATCTTACCTTGTAACCATGTAAGAACAATAACTAGAAATATCTAGTTCTTGCAACCAGGTGTGTGCATATAGAGCTTGCACATAGTGAGTATATGTGTTGCAGAAATCAGTGGACCTATGGATATGAACTTTCTTACTTGACTTTGTGGGGACAGTTAATTTGGGTCGATCATTAGCTGGATAATTTACTGTTATCTTATGGAACCTTTAATATGCTTGGTAGTCATCTCGGTTGACTTCTTTTGATAATATATGAAATGTAGGTTTCCTCAAATTATTTTTGTGAATGAATTCTATGTTTTATCTAGTATATGCCCCCAACTATGCTCTATTTGAAATTGAATAGCAAGTCAAGGCTTTACGTTATAGCTTTATCTCCCAAACCTGGCATTTACTAGTAGGTGAATGTCCATGCTTACTATATTTATGCAAAGTAGAACTTCAAGGATTGAGTCATTTAACGTTTTTTGTTTATATTCATATATGTAGACACTGAATATAGTGATGCCTTTTACACTATGAAAGTTATTTGGTACGGAAGGCATCTGATTACGATAACAAGAGTGGAAATGGCCCTTATAATGTAACATAGTTTTGTAGTGGTGAATAGTAATTTCAAGAAAGTTTCTCATCAGTTATCTGGTTGTAGTTGTTGAACTCAATCATTTCAGTCATGACGGATGGAGAAGAGTCTTAAGTCTAGTCTAACTAGAAGTAGGCCAAGCTAGTGCATCATTAAGTCTTGTCTCATAGAAGAGGTTTTGAAAACCATTCACATTTTGATCTAAGAGGCTATAAAAGTTCTAGCAACTTGTATGGTAGGGCACCTTTTTGAAGCTTGGTGGTTAGGTGGCTTGGTTCAGCAGTCAAGTATTTACAATTATTAAAACAAGTCATTAGTAAGGGTTCAAACGAACATTTGTGCACATATACAAGATATCATGAATAGAGCAATATTTTGTCAAAAGATGACAAGTGTCCAAATAAAATTCAAGAATAGATGAAGATACATTTTCTTGCATGCTCTTCTATGGGTACTTTACTCCTCTACGTTGCTTCTCTTTAATTCTCCTGAAAAGAAGCTTACAAAATCCTGAATCAAAAGGTATCACGCATGGGACCCTGTTTAGAGGCTCCAGGTCCTAGTTCTAGAAAAACAATGTGACCTCTTTTTGGTGGGTAGGGCCCTCAGTGAGTGTGTCATAATAATTGCATATCCCTTTTGTATCATCAAGGCCTCTGTCCATATTAAAGAGCACACACAATGCTCAATCAACCACTTTGTGACAAGAGGATCATAGTGTCCTCAATCTCATGGTGCAGAAACTATTAGAAGATAAAAATGCTTCAGTCTCAACCTTCCAAAGTAGGTCATGTGCAAATTTGGTCCTTTCAGAAAATCTCTTCAAATCTGTCTTGACAATTCAACTTTGTGTGATGATAACGCAGGTGGAGTTGTTGTTTCCGGAACTAGAGAATCTTAATGAGGAAGGAGCACAACAAAGGTTGTGGGACCTTGCGAGGCTTTTTCTTGAAGAGTTAGAAGCAAGGTTGACATTAAAGGTTATATTGCCTACTCTTTTTAAAGGCGCTCTGAGAATTTGTTTTTAAGGTGGAAGAAGCAAAAGGATGAGGCTAATTTTATAATTTGTGCGTTCAAAGAAAACCTTAGTAAATGCAATCATTTCAAGCCTTCCTCGAAGTAAATGCTTATCTTGCTTTGAGATTATTGTTTAGTCTAAATTATGCTTTGTTCATGCATTGTCATCATCAATACATGAACTTTGCTAATAAAATTGCATTTGACGGTTGACCATTGTAGAAACTGTCAAATTAGCTAAACAAATCCCCACACCTTCACTTCTCCTTATTATGAGTGGAGGAGAGAGAACACACAAAATTTGTGCCGCAAACTTTTGCAAAGTCACGGTGTTATGAATGTGGATGGAAGATCATATCTCCAACACTACCCCTTGATCAAACATCCATGATCAACATGTCTGTTTAGCCAAAGGACCATACAAGGCCCATGCTGGTAACACGTTTTCTCTCTTGTAACTGTATTTCTGGTTGCATATACAACATGGTTCATAACAGGACGAGATAGAACTTCCTTGCATTACTTCAAGGAGGTGATCTCTTAGGACGGTAGCATATTCACAAAATGTGCACACAAAAGAACTTACAAAAGAAGTTTCCTTCAACAAAGAGGTTAACAGCCTCTTTCACATCATCCTTATCCTTTGCCTTACATAGCTTCTAGTTGATTCAAAATTTCTTTTCAAAGTTCAAATTGTTGTAAAGCAAAACGATCAGAATTTTTTAAAATTTTGCACTTTTTTCAAAGAGGTTCAAGTTTTTGAAAAAATGAAGCTCATCAATTCTTATCAATTCAGAATGTTTTAATCGCAAATTGTTGTATATATGTTGCCTTTATAACTTCCAAATTGACCTTGCTCTTGCGACACTGATTGGCCCAATTTCCAAGCTTACTGCAATAGTGACATTTAGCAACTGGTCGTCTTTAATCCACTTTAAATATACTTTCAGCAACCAGAAAACTCCACCAAGTGGGCTGAAACTAACTCTGTCTAAGATGAGAAGAATGTAGAAATAGTGAGCTCTCACAAAGATCAAGAAACCACATCATTTTGAACAAAAAACAGGTTGTTGGAAATGATAGTAAGCTACGGAGCCACCAGAGATTGGATGCATATCATTCTTTAAATAGTGAAGGCTTGACAAATCAAGTCAAAAGAAATGGACGAGGAATTTCATTGGACAGAGGCTCTGCCTTCAGTTGAAGGGCATAACCTTTCCGTTGAACAAAGTTAACAAAGTTATGTAAACCTTCAACCTCCTTAACAAACTTCAAGTACCCTCCAATTCATAAGCAGGGACACAAAAGACCTCCAACAAGGTATTGACCTTCCACTTTAGGTTCAAGGGGTTGTCACATTCACGAGAAACCCCCGTAAGCTTTATATGTCTTCCAGGTTCAGTAAACTTCACAACTGACCATAGGGATTCTTATTGATGCTTCCATGACCCTCCATGCTTATGTGTACGGGTAGAAGCATGGCATGTGGGTCTGAATTCCCATCATGGTTACCTCCTATATTCCACTCTTGAATCTTCACAGCTGAAATCCAACTAGAGTTGCATTCAAGCCTGTCTGAATGTCTTTTCAAACTTGTTTCCTCAACGGTTCAACTGCGTTTGAAACCTCAAAATTTCAATCTTGTTTGTTTTTGTTTTAGTGCTAAGGCCCCAAGGAAGAGGCCAAAGGGTTCTGATGTGAATATCGGGCCCAATAAAGCCCTAACCAAAAGAAAAAAGCTATTGCTTAAGCACCTTTCAACTCTTGAGCACTTTTCATCCTGAAGGGAAGTTCAAGAGGCTCACAAAAGATCTCGACCTTTGTTAATCACAGTAGATTGATTGCGTTTGTTTCCATTCAACGACTTTTATGATATATGTAATGTTTTAACCCATAGATCAGTACTGGGTTGGTTAAAATGCTAAAAGGCACCTTATAAAGGTCAAAACATTGATTCTAACTTGAGCTTCACCTTTCACGCTGAGACAAGGCACAAAAATTTCTGTTCAAGTTTCTTCATGGCCTCATTCAGAGATCGTGGGATTGAAAGAACCTTCACGAGATCTAGACACTGCAATGTTCAACAATCGCTGATTTATCATCCATCTTACACACTACACATATGGAAATAAATCATGCAAGATGGCTTATCTTCCCTCATGTTGAAGACATGCTTTATTTCCTTACTCCTGCCATTTTGAAAAGGGCTGTCAAAAACTAGTAAGTAGCACAGGTCATTTCAACAAAGATAAAACGCAGCATATTCTTTCACCCTTCACGGTTGCATGGATCTGTTGCAAAAATGCAGCAATGGACTACCATGCACGTAAGAAGCAATAATTTGCTTCATGTGTGCTAGAATTCCACATATGATGGGTTGCATTCAACAAGCTAGAATTTCTTTTACTTGTCTTTGCCTTGGATGATGAGTGCTTTCTCTTCTCCTTCCTTTTCCATGATTTTTCCCATTCTTGCAAGCTTGTATTCTTGTCGACTCTCCTCGACCACCAAGACCCCTTGTAGACTGTACATGGATGGAAGCTCCGCATAAGGCAGCAAAACTTTAATTCTGGGGCCTACGGAACTTTAAGCAGTAGGCTGCAGCAATATTCTACAGTTGGAATTCAGCCAAAACAATTCAGCATTGAAGGGTTAGGAAAGGATTTTCACATTTCTCTACAAAAATCTAAGATTTTTAGCAACGATAGTAAACATGCTTTTTTCTCATTTATTCCTATACCCTTCTATTCTAGGCAAGTCATTGCGTTCTAGATTTAGCTATTGATCATAACTTGCTTTGATACCACATTTTTCTTGTATGAAATCAATATCTTTTTCCTGTATGACTTTCTAATTTCATGTCGATGATCAGAGCACACAACAACTCATTAAAGACATCGTGAGAGGAGAGGAGAGAGAACATACAAAGTTTTTATTGTAATGTAATGTAATGTAATAGAATGTGTATATGAGAGAGATGAAGTTACAAAGATGTTTGTGTCCCTTCATAGCTAGTCATATGTCCTATGGCTTTTTACAATTAAGGAACATAGTTACAGCCTAACCACAAACTATCAACAAGGATCATAATTTTTCTCTACAAAATACAGTCCTTTAACTGCCCCCCAACCATAGATGGATGCAAGTTGTACACTCAATAATCAACACACGCAAGGCCAATGAAGACACATGTACAACTATGCACACACTTGCATGATTGCCAGCACCACCTTCAAGCCACATCAAGTTAGAATGAGGGCAGATAGATCTACAAAATAGTAATCAAACTAGTAGAAAAGTAGACAATCTTTTGGAAATGGAAAGAAACCAACATAAATGAAGGTCATCAAGATGCTACAAGACTCATGCGACACTCTCCAACATAGTACAATCGTGAACATGAAAGATATTGGAGTAGGAGTTTCAACAAGGTCCTCTGCCGTAGAAGATGAAGATATGCTAGCACAATTCCACACTCCAATCCGAAGGTGGTGTGGATGGGGCCCCAGGGTGCTCCCAACTCTGGGCACCCCAAATCCCTAACTATGGGAAAAAACGGTGCACTTGTCCATCCCTGTATATGACTCATATGCCTGACTCCCTAGCTTCCTGAAAGGCCCACACTCTTGTATGCGCAAAGAGTGTACCTCTTGGCATAATGATGGGGCTCCATCGAAGTTGAGATATGGAGATGCCAAAGGAATGGGTGGCCTGAGAGTACCATGATCAATGAACTTAGTCAAGATAATCTATTGCGGAACAATGGGCTTTGTCCATATCATGCATGAAGATAGAGTGATCTATAAATGGGTGATAGTAGCCTGGTTTGATGATATGAGCCCAATACACGACCTCTCAATAGCGTACATGGATGTGGCCCATGGGAGTGACTAGTGTCTCGAACAGGACGGCAATCTTCTATCATACATAGCTATCTTAGAAACAATACCCAATTTCCAATGATAAGTATGCTTTTGCCTATGGAGGCCCAAAATTGTCCAAAAATGAATTTTTGACCTTCTACCTTAAAAGTTTCTAAGATTTGAGCTTTTCTTTTGACATGCAAGACACCATCTTGAAGCTCTCAATTGGATGATGCCCAACTTCAAAGGTATTGTTCATAGTCCACTGGGTCATGAAACCTTTATCACTATTGAGCACCGCAATATTCTCAATCACAAGGATATCTAATGAGTAGATAGAATATTTGTCTGCTTTAGATCCTTAGTACATTTGATTATCTCATGAATATTCATTTATGAATTGGCTAGCCAGATGCATCTAAAGTATAGTCTTATGTGCCAGACTATTGTCCAATGCATGCACACTCTTCAATGAATGCCAAATTTCCCGACAATGAATAATTTGAAGTGATTTTGAGGTTTAACATTTATTTGTTATATAATTCATGAGGCTCACAGGGCATATTTGTCACTCAATATATGAAGTACATCGTGAGTAGTGTTGATTTTGTGACACCGTGAATGAACAAAGATGTAACCTACTATGAAATCGTAATGACACTTGAACTGTTGAAGTGGCACTGAGTTGACAACTTCTATGGAGTCATGATTTTGTCGATATGGATGTGAAGATCACATCTACAATAACTATTACTGGTTGAGAGATAATTTTGAGAAGAAAATTTTCATCTATTTTTCTCACTTTAAGACATGGTTATGGGTAGACGCATTTCCCCCTTCTCTACATTCCCCCACTGAGGAAATGCCTTGGGGAAATGTTTTTGCAACAAAGGACCAGGGAAATGTTTTCTTATGACATATCTTAAAATCAAACAATTTTATGGTTCTTTCTTTTCATGTTGTTCTCATAGTGGTTATAGAAAGCTTATCTTTACCAATGTTGACAATGTTTTCAGCAATTAAAAGCAATATTTCCTGATGCTGGCTCAGCTGCTCTTTTGAAGTATCAATGGAGTGATTCAACTCTCAAATTTGCCAGGTTTTATGCTTATACAACTTGCAACTTGCTGTGAAATGTTTGCTCTAGTAACACACAAGTTAGACAGGTAATATTTCAGAATTCGAGTTATGAAGTACACTTTTTAGACTAAATTGAAATTGTTGCTTTAGTAACACAAAGGCTAGACACATAATTTTTCAGGGTTCTAGTGGTGAAGCACCAACTATATTTTCTAAACTTATAGATGATTGTTCACCTCCAAGCATTGTCTTTGATCTGTTCTAGGCTTGTTGGCCATTGCAAATTTTCTTGTCTTTGCTACGTAGTACATCTTTCATCATACACCTTGAAGGTCTTTGCTTAACACCTCTTTAGTTAGTTGCTCCTCTGGCCTTTATGTATTGACCATGGATGAGAATATCATATGTGTTGCAGTTTGAACGATAGAATGCCAGTTTCCAAGGATGATGAACTTGTAGTCCTAGTTGTACCAGACTATCAGATGCTTGCAAATGTTGAGCGCATAGCATCATTTCTTGCAGAAGATGACGAGAATTCTGTAAGTTGGTGTTAAGCTATTTTCCTCTCTAAATTGTAAGCTTGAGAAATTGTTTGAAATTTGGCCTGGTTTTAGGTCCTAATGAGCAATTTTCAGAGTGCATGAGGAATAAAAGTTCCAAAGTTTGTATTTAGTAAGAGCTATACTGAGTGCATTGATTCTTGATTCATGTGATTTGACGAGGGTAGCAGCCTAGACCCTTAATTTTGTGGAATCCCCATCTTTCTAGTGGTGATGTGGGCATAGGTCTCAATGTACGACGAATGCGGGAGAACTTTCTTAGGTATTACATCTAACCTCAACTCCAACGACTACAATGATTTCAGAATATTGATGCAGATGTATAACGTTCGATATAAGTTGACATAAGCTAGGAGCTTGCTAGTCATGAGTCTTGGCTTGAAATGATCTGCTGTCTGCATCAATCTTTTAAGATTTGTACATATGGAGGATAGGATTGTACATACCAGAAGATTTTTATTCCCATATTTAAGAACTTTTATTTCTTATAATCCATGATCTAGCTTACATTGGCCTTTAGTTAATTACTATTATCTAAGAGGAGATTCTATTGAAGATAGACTATATGTCTCATAGATTTAGGTCAACTTCAAGTTTGCAGTGTTCGAAGTCGTGTAAAAACATCATTCAGGGCTTCGAGCTTTCTGGAACTCCAAAAATGGTTCTACTTTTAGGGTTTTATTGTGATAACTGAAATTCTAATATGCGCATGGTTTACCAAAGTGCGATTGCAAATGGGATTGATATTGGAAACCCTAGAATACTTATTGGATGTGATACATATTCTTTTGGAAATTTTTTGAAAGAGTTTGATAGGGGATCCTAGGTTACAACATTTGTGGCAACATTTAGCTTTAAAGAAATCATATAGTGGGTAAGGATTTGGAATAGTCAACATTTACATCAGTACTTCTAGCTTTATACTAGTTTTTGGATTTGAGCATGTATAGAAGATTAGTATTACTCTTTACATGATGACCTGAAAGGATCCCTTTGTTTTGCATGATGACCTGAATAAAGGGTTGCTCTTGTCATGAAATGTGTTAGTATCACTTGATCCTACTTGTTCTTGATGTTGTGGCATATTGTATGCAATCTTTTTGGAGCTCTAGGATCACAACAAGATGAATTTGAAATTTGTGTTGAGGACCTAAGTAGAAGGAGCTTGATGTTCTTAATAAAGATCAAGGCAAGGATGAGCTATGTACGTATCTTAGTTGCTCGGAGCGCGTGAACTCGTTCTGTTCCGGAACGGGACCCTCAAAAAAAAAAAAAGTTTTTTTTACAAAGGAAAAAAAAACCATACCTTGAGAGTTAATATCTAAAGAAGCTCTGGTCAAGCCGTAGCAGGACAAACACAAAATAATAGAAGATCCAAGTGTATCAAGTCTATTATACTTTTCATGCTCTTTATTATGGAAGGTCTTTGCTACTTTTAATTTGACAGCTTCATCTTATGATCTATGACCGTTTGTAAAAAACAAAAAGTCGTGCTACTTTTAACTATCAAGGTCATCAACAAATATACAGAATTTGTGAAGCCTAACCCTTCGACAATTCTGCCTCCTTCGAAGGGGGCGGAGAACGAGGAGTTATTGAAACACGACTTTCTTTCCAACTGAAGAGAAGAAAAAGTGCTTTCTTCTCTAACAACCATATGCCAGAGTTTATAATAGCTTAAATGTTAACATCTTCAGGATGGACTGAAGCTTTGTGTTTTCAGACGGGGGCGGATGAGATCAGGATGAGAATAACAACCATCTCTGATTATATTGCATGCATCCCATTTCTGGGTGGAAGAGCTACGTCACCCATCAGCAAGTGTTCATTGCTAAAATTTACAGGCCCATTGGTAATTTCATGTGTAAGAGCAAGGTTGATGGCTGTTTACATGCTCACAGGGATCAGAGAGTGTACTTCTCACCATCACTCTATTGCCAGGATCACCAGACCTCCTATGTAGAGACACACTGCACATAGATGACGTCAGAGGGCTCCAGCGCTTCCAGTGCCTGCAGCTCGCATTACATCTTTCTACAGCATGAGCACGGACTTTACAACACGACATAGACGCATTTATTAATATGCACATACTCTCTCATTTCCGCATTTACCTTAGTTTGTACTAGATGTTTCGTTATTACAGCTTCGGAGACGTTTTACACGCTCCCATTGTTACCACATGCTTGACATGTATTTCATTAGTCTTATATGCCTTTTGGCATGGAAAAGACATTAATAAAGCTCTCTCTCTCTCTCTCTCTCTCCCCGCCATCTTCTATGCCTCCCAAGAAGCAAGGTGGGGCAGCGCTGGCTGCCCCACCCTCCTCCCTCAGCGCTAAACCTTCACCTACCTCCATCACTGTCCCAACAGGGACAATGATGGGGACTTCATCCATCGCTGCCCCTTCTGGGGCAGAGATGGCCCATCCTGTCCCAATAGGGACAGCAATGGGGTACTCAACAGAAGCTTCATCCATCGCTGGCCATGCTGGGGCAGCGATGGCCCATCCTGTCCCATTAGGGACAACAATGGGGGTTACCCCACCCATCGCTGTCCCTGTTGGGAGAGCTTTCTCTAATGTACTACTTCAGCTCCTACTACCCTACCTCTCTTACCAATGACCCCTTACTCAGATTTCTTGAACCGAATATCGATAGCAGAATATACCCCTTCCAAATCCGTTGAAGGGCCACTTCTTGGACTAAAAGACAGGGTGAGCCAACTTTGCAGGGAACTCTTTGGTTTTAAAGACAAGGTGGATCAGCTTGAACAAGGTGTCCCCAATTCAGAGGATTATAGGTAGCAGGTCCTATATGAGTGTCATGACAATCCTAGTGCGGGGCACCCAGGCATTCAAAAGACCTATGAGCTTCTTCGTAGGCAATTTATCTGGCCCAGTATAAAAAAGGACGTCCAGCAATATGTAACCAGTTGCCAGAAATGTCAGGTAAATAAAGTAGAGCGTTTAAAGGCAGGAGGGTTGTTACAGCCCTTAGAAATACCAGTTGGTAAATGGGAGAGTATTTCCATGGATTTTATAGTAGGCCTGCCTAAAACCCAAAAGGGTAATGACACTATATGGGTCACAGTTGACCGTCTGACCAAAATGGCTCACTTTATTCCAACCAAGACAACCGT
This sequence comes from Diphasiastrum complanatum, assembly GCA_029204225.1. Lineage (NCBI taxonomy): Eukaryota > Viridiplantae > Streptophyta > Lycopodiopsida > Lycopodiales > Lycopodiaceae > Diphasiastrum > Diphasiastrum complanatum. The sequence goes on along the minus strand of CM055107.1, from coordinate 11,675,969 downwards.
TAGAGCTCCAGAGTTAGTGAGGTTGTTTGTAGATGGGCTATTTAAATTGTACGGTCTACCTTCCGGCATAGTCAGCGACCGGGACAGTAAGTTTAATGGAAATTTTTGGAGGGCAGTATTCCATCATCTCCATACTAAACTTAACATGAGCACTACCGACACAGATGGACGGTCAAACATAAAGAGTAAATCAGGTGCTGGAGGATATGCTTCATGCATACATCAGCAAGAAGCAGACTAATTGGGAGGAGTATCTCTCAATATTAGAGTTTGCTTATAACAGTATCAAACACTCAGCTACGGGATACAGCCCATTTATGCAAATATGGTTTTCAGCCACGCTCACCCACAACTGTAGGGTTTAAACAAGAAAAAGTTGAAGCAGCCAGAAACTTTTTAGAGGACCTAAACCAGATGATAGAACATGCTAAGCGTAACATTAGGCAGTCCAAGGATCGAGCCAGGCATTATGCAGATCCACACAAACGGGGTGTGCAGTTCTCCGCTGGTGAGAGAGTCTACTTGAGAGTCCCAGTTGACTCTAAAACCCTCAAATAAGGATTGTGTGCTAAGTTGTCTCCTAGGTATTGTGGTCCCTTTACCATCAGTAGGAGACTAGGCGAGGTCACCTATGAACTAGAACTCCCACACAGTAGTAGTAAGGTTTTTCCAGTTTTTCATGTAAGCCAGTTACGAAAGGCCTTAGCCAGATCAGAAAATCTGGTAGGGGACAATGTTCTAGTTCTCCCATTGGATTCTCAACAACCTCCACATGAGCCAGAGAAGATTCTTGATAGTAGAGAAATGCAAACTCGTCATACTCTATACCGAGAATATCTGGTCAAGTGGAATGATCAGCTTGTTGAGAACGCCACTTGGGAAAGAGGCAGCGTCCTTCGCAAGATTTTTCCAGACTTTGTCTTAGAGGACCAAGACGGTTCTTAAGGGGGAGGGAGTGTTACGAGCACGTAACTAGTGCCGAACCCTAGAGAACACATGAGGTTAGATACCACAGTCAGGGACGTGTCCAGCAGCGTACACGTCCAACAGGGCAAGACAATGTGAGTAGTGTGCCCCAGCACGGTCCATAGCTATGGCGGGCCTAACACAGCCTAGGGACCCTGTCAGCAGGATAGGGCCCCACGTTGGGTCCCGACATGCAGTCGGCCACGCCAGAGCCACGTGGCCGACACTTGGCAGTGCGCGTGCTACCAGGCCTCACACTGGGCTAGGAGGGGCTTGCTCCATATGAGGGAGTAGGCAAGGCTGGGTGGACCCTACTGTGGTGTTGAGATCTCTTACAGGTTTGATGGTGAACATTGGTAAGACTAAGTGGCAACATATGAGCGACACAATGTTCTACTATGATGGGCAGCCTTTGGAGATAGTAGCCTCTATTACATACCTGGGTGTCCTTTTTACTGGTCCATTGCTCACTTTTAGACCAGCTGCATTGACTAGGCTCCGCAAGGGGCACTTTGCTCTTGTCCAGATGGAGAGGTTTTCCTCTATTTACTACGTGCATGATCCTGATACGCGATGTCGCCTATTTTCTGCTAAGACGTGGTGTTCAGTCTTATCCAGTGATACTTGGAGTGATATTTCACGTGTGCAGATCCTCATGCTTAGCCGAATGATCCGTGCAAAGCAGTCAGTTCCCCATGATATCATTCTTGCGGAGTCTCCCTCTCCTCCACTGATTGTTGAGGCTATATTTCGGATTATCACATTCATTCATAGAGTATTGGAGCTTGATTCATCTAGATACGTGTCTACGGCTTTCACATCCTCTCGCACTCTGGCTAGTCTACAGGCTAAGTCCTCATGATTCAGTGTGTTTCTGACCTCTTGAGTAGGTGGGGTTTATCTATATCTGATCTCTCGAATGGGACACATGGGTTTATTCCCCGACAGATTTATAGGGCTTACATCCGCACTGTCTGGTCTCACCCGGATCCATCTTCATTTCTACCACACTCATCTTCTTTAGCTTGATGATTCCGGGCTTCCCATTCGGCCGGGTTATTTATCTCAGACGTTATCTTTCGGCCTACGCTACGGTCAGCTTAGGGTCTCTTCTCACTAGCTTGCTATTGAGACAGGCAGATACACAGACACACCTCGACCACTACGGATTTGTCAGTGCTGCTCTTTACAAGAGGTTGAGGATGAGTTCCACTTCATTATCAGATGTCTAGCCTACTATGAGATCAGAGGCAGATACCACTGCTTATACAGAGATTCTCCACTTACACTTCGTTCTTTCCTTGCCTACTCAGATGCGAGATGTGTTGGTTTGCTACTACGGGAGATGGTCATTCTGAGATCTTCTCTTTTATTTGATGTTTCTGATGTGGATCATAGCCAGTCACACATTACGCGCTTTTTCCAGAAGAGAGATAGAGATGAGACTTCTAACAGTGAGATAGACATTCCACTACGACAGCCGAAGCTCCAGCGTCCTCCTCGCTCCTCCAGACACATGGCTCTTCACCAGAGGCCAACACCTGCTTCTCACCATATCACACAGTTTTTTTTTGTCCAATTAGCTAGTTAGTTAACTTATATGAGTCTTTTCTTTCCCTTTGTGTTGTTGGTGGTTAAGCTACTGCTATTGTACCCTCGATAGAGCTGGAGGTTAAGCTTTGGTTTTCTTACTGATTTTTATCTTGTTTAGTTGATAGGAATAGTCCATGGCAAGAGGTAAGTGTAGAGGACAAAAAATTATGGCCTTACAGAAGGAAATTGTATCGCTAAGGAAAGAAAATGAAGAGCTCTGTGAATGGATCCCTCAAATGGATAAATTTGACAAGATCCAAGTTCTTGAAAGCAAATTGGAACATCAAAAGGAAGAAATGAAAACACGGGCAGCTGTGGTAGGACAAAAAAAAAATCCCATGGTTTGATGAAGAGTGTCGTCACCTTCACCTTCTTAAGAGTCAATTTCACCTTCTTAAGAGTCAATGAAGCCACTTGTCTCACGTATACATAAAATAACTAAGCAATGGATACCAAGCCACTTGTCAGTCGAAAAAGGCCCAGTATGAATACCTGGAAAAAACTGCATGTTAAGCTTTCCTTTTAGATCCTCATCGGGTTCCTTTTGGCATGAGTTTCACCCTACTCCCACAACCCTCATCATAGACCTTCACACTCGGATAGACTATGCCACTTCACTTTATATTGTCCTTGCCACACCTATCTTGCTTTTCTGTAGACCCACAAATTTCTATTTCTTCACTCTTTTTGGTTAGGCAAGCTATTGACAAACTGAACCACAACAAAGCACGAGACATTGAGGGCTTGGTGTTAGAGCTGTTGATACATGCTGGAGACATTTCGTCGTCACCTATTGCCAGTCTTTTTGACTTGGCAGTTGTGTTTGGTTTTCCTCCTCCATGGTGCACTCATTCACCCTATTCACAAGGGGGGAAATCCCACAAGACCAAATAAGTACCCCCTGATTATGATTGGCCACATAGTCACCAGTTATATGGCATTATACTCCATTTGGTAGTGAGGAAGCAGAGATGAGATGGTTACATGCAGTAGGGCAAGCATGCTTCAGAGAAAAACACTCCACATGAGATCGTGTACTCTTAGGGCTATCAAAAAGGATGCTAGATTCAGGAAGGAGTCAGTATATTGTTGCTTTGTGGGCTTTAGGAGGGCATTTGACTCGGTTCCCAGGCATCTCCTTATGCAGAGAATGAGAGACCTGCAGGTTTTGGCCTTGTACGAGAGTCATTTTCAGATCAGAGACGTGCAGACAATTCAAAGCACTATAGGGGTGAAGCAAGGTTGCTGCCTCTCACCCACCCTCGTTGGCCTCTACATTGACAAGCTGGAGTCAGTTATTACATGTGATGATGGCTTGGGTTGGGCACATAGTTATATCCATCCTCCTATATGTTGAGAATGTGGTCCCTCCTCCCCCCTACGGAGGAAGGTCTATAGAGGCATCTTGACACTGCATTCTTTCTGCAGAGGTTGGGGTTTAGAGCTTAATACCAAAGACCACGATTATGATTCTCAGCACCAGCAGAGCGTTTGCATAGAGACACGTTCTTACTCTAGAGGGAGACTAGTGGAGATTGTCTATTCCTACACTCATCTTGGGGTGGTATTTTCAGGTCCGATTTTCAGACCTGTGGCCTGTGAAAGTCAGTAACTTCCTCCATACTTCTCCATTTTCCTTGCTGTCTGAACCTCCAAGACACTCTCTCGTGCTACTGAATTCTCAGTAGGGCTTTTAAATGGACTCTCTAGTGCTCGACAACCTGCAAAATGTTCAAAACAAGTTTTCTCCACACACTTTTGCTTCTCCAAGCTTTCCCCTTCTGTGAGGAACGATATTACCTTAATACGGAGCTTGTGACAAGCCGAATCCACTATGCAGGCACTCAGGATCAAAGAAGCTTTGGTACCATGTCAAGATAACATACACACAAAGTAAAGGAAAGTAGGAGTGAGCTAATAATAGCTCAGTCTACACTCTATTGTGACTAGTTACTTGGTCCAAAGTGCAGGAGTTGAGTATAAAATAATAAACTAAGTTAGCCTATGTAAAATAATTATTGACTTTCTAATAGGTCCTTCAGCTAATGATAACCACAAAGTGTCTCAAATGCATTCTTACTATGGCTCTTAGGGACCCAACACAAGACAATGAAGTCATATCAATTAGTGAAACATAATTGGTGCTGAATTGTGATTAATAATATCTCTTAACTCCTGCAAGTAAGAACAATGTTAAAGCTACCAAATGATTGTGTGTAGAAGCTATTGCTAGAGCCTCATTGACCAGTCTAACCTTTTAAGTCAAAGGCATAAAAGCTTTGTGCCAGCACATCTTTATCATTTCAGTCTGATTCTTAACAGTTCATCCATCAAACTTGATTGGTTGAGACCTTCATGAAGAACATGAAATTGTATGGTATACAACAATCATTATAATCCAAATGGTGACACACATTCACCTTGTAGCAGTGCTTATTGATGTGAATGCTTTGATGGTTTTTTCATTTATTTTGATGATGCACTGCTGAGGACCACGACATTTGAAGATAGATCAGAATTATAAGCAAATGTCTGAAATGTATCTTCTTCCTTGTCCATTTTGTGTGATGCTGTTGTAACTTGTATCCTTGTCTTCTGATAAACAATGGTCTTTTTGTTCTGCAATGACCTTTTAGAGGTCATTGCAGACTAACCTTCTAGAGTTTTCAGAGATTACAGTATCCTTAACTGCGTGTTTCTTCTTGAATCTGCTCCATGCAGCACATTTACCAGTGTCTATTCTCTGCGGCCTGTATTTGCTGGTGCTATATTCAAAAGCTATCCTGGGTAATTCTTCTCTCTCTTCACCCCTTTTTAAACTTGCATATAACCAAGCTGAAAGCTATAGACTTTCAATCAGAATGTGAACACTTTGTTTTATTCTAGAGGGAATGCTTGCTGAGATTCGTGAGGAATTTGTAGGTACTTCTTAGTCTCAATTGATGAATATAAGGTCCCGGGTATCCAATGACATGCTTACGGGTTCTCACTACACTTGCATATTATTGGGAATTATAATTCGATCTTTCCCATCAACTGAAAATGCCTAATGTTTGGCCGTCTGTACAGGATCTGGCAGATTTTTTTGGAGGACAAAGAAAGACCTGGGCGCTATTTGTTAGCCAAAGAACAAATGTCTCGGCCAAATCCTGATGACATTGATGTATGCTTTTCTGAGTTCCCCCAACTTCTATATTCATTGCATTTGATTTGGCAGGCTGAAACAAGATCTGCTCTGATATATTGCTACAAATATTTACGCAAGGCATGAGCCAAAGTGTCAATTTCAATCTGAATTCTCAGTGAATTTTTTTTGGCTTTCTACTTTGAGCTCAGTATTGGAAGTTTAGCAGCTACATTAAGAACCAAATTGAATCACAGAGAGAAACTGCAAAAGAAGAAGAACATAATGCAATTTTTGGAAAACATATGACCTATTGTAGTTGCGAGGTAGTAAAGAACAAGACATTTCTTTAAACTGCTTATTGAGAGATGGACGGACCTTTCTTAAATAGATTTGGTCTAGGGAAGAGCCTTCAAAACTTCTGAGCAGGCATGTGTGGTGATCGTAACAATTATGTCTCAAAATTTGTTATTCATGTTAAAATTGATGTCTATTTTGTTCTGTTTGAAACTGGCTCATTTTCATGTTGTTTTCTATTTATTTATGCAGCCATGACATTATGTCTAAGTCAACTAAGTCATATGTATATTGTACTGTCTGTAAGACAAAGTTCTTCAAAGTCTCTTTTTAATAAAAATATGGGTTAAACTCCCCTAGTGGTACAGAGGTCGTAGAAATACAAAGTAGGTGGTTAAATTCAAGAGAGGTAGATTTGTCCCATATGTTAACTTATCGATAGTCCCATATGCAAGTGGACGTACTATTGGGTTCCAAAGCTAGGGACCCCTCCACTTTTGTATGTCATACTAAGTAGTTAGTCAGTATTTGTCATGGGTGCTAGTTGTGAAAAAGGACATCAATTGGGTATGTACTTCAGTGTTGTGACTATTATCAAACTTTGCTATCTATTTTATGTTTGATCCAAGTCTTGTGTACTTGAGTGTCGTATGTATGATCACTACTTGGCACTTGCATTATAGTTCTTGCGTGGTCTCGGATTAATCCTCATTCTTGAGTGCTCGTGCATACTAGGTGACACCATAGTGAGGGAGAGGTGACATTTCCTAATATTTGATTGTTTTTCTATCTGAAAATCGGCGTCAGTCGAGGATTTTGAGTGTGAGGATCCTACATTTGTTGTATCAAGATTGAGGGTTTTGTACACTCTTTCCATAATAGTGGGAACCTCCAAGGGGGGCAGAGTTTGAGGAACCAAGCACACCCTTTGAGAGTATGTGAAGAGGTGCACGAGGCTAAGTTGGGAGCTGGAAGCAAATGGGTTTACGAAACCCTAAGTGGCTAGTTAGAGTGGTTTTAAAAGCTTCTAGAAATAGCCACACCAACCATATTGGAGCTTTTCATTAGACATACCATCATCTTGTGAAATCTCATGTCGACATCTCTTGATGCATACTTGAATTAGTTGGAGATTTAATTGGGCCATACCAAGGTTACACCCCGATTTGAACCAATTCTTTCCGGTTCGAACCTTTCTTTTTCATTTAAAAAAAAAACAATAATTTTCTTAGATGTACATGTCATATATTCACTGTACAAATACTTAATAGCTAAAGAATTTCCTCTGAATTTACAGATATCAGGATAAGCATAATCAGATCTGTGACCTGTCGTATGAGTATCAAAACATAATGACCCAAGTTTAAGAGAACTGCAGTAACCATATCCTGGGTACAAGGATTTGCTTGCTAAGGAGACTGTGGACTCTGGAGTTAGGGTTTAGAAATTAGGAGTATAATTGAAATTTGAGCTGATAATAGTCTGATATGGTAGCTAGGTAGACCGTAGGTTCACTATTTTGGAATCTGAATCATGAATCATGATTCATGAGACATTTGACAGTTGGAACTTGGAACTTGGAGCAATGGCAAATGCATTATGCCTTTAGGATTTGCCACATTACCTAGTTAGCAGTACCTACTGCTTAAGATTGTGATTTTGTTTCAAAGTTCAAACTTATTTGCAATGTCGAGATCGGAGAAAAGAATAAACAAGAAGGTTATGACAATGTTTGAGAAAGGCTAAAGCCAAAAAAATTTAGGTTAGATTCGTCATTCAACGTTGAACAATGAACATTCTATATATAACATTAAACATAGTGCATAGTACATACTACACAGTGATAAGCAGTTGCCAGTAAGCCACAGTTGTAACTTCAAACTTGTCAGTCATTATGTAATATGTCTACATAGTTCAAACTTCAAAATAGTCGGGAATATCAAAAATTCAAAATGGCAAATGGCAAATCCATATTAGTAATTACATAAGTATTAAAATCAAAATCTTAAAGCCAATGACCAGTAGTAATTACTGAGATTAGAATCTAGATAATCTTAAATCGACTAACAGTTAACTTCAGGAATCAGAAATTAGAATCCATAATATATCATAACATAATACATATGCTAGGTGCATGATGAGTCCGGTCACTAGCGTAATGCCACATGTGACATGTCTGAGACTCTGATGATATGTAAACAACTCAAGAGTCAATGCTCAATGCTCCATCAATACTATGTAATTACAACGACTATAGTCTATGATCTATCATCTATCTACAGAGTACTAGTAACTGATCTACACTACTGTACTGTGTGTACACTGAGCACTCTAAGCTCTCCTAGGCCTAAGTCTCCTCCTGCTCGGTGGTGCTGTGGAGCCTGCTCTGGTCTCTCGAGTGGCAGCGACAAAATCCTCATTGGAGGCAGAGGTATGATGCCCCTCATCCTCATCCCCGCTCTCCTTGGACTCCTCATCCACTTACTCCTCCTCTGAGGACTCTAACCCTGACGATGCCTCAGGCAGACTCGGCGTCAGAGCTGTGAGCGCGGGAGCTCGTACCCTCTCCTGCCCTCCTCCGCTCTGCTCGAGTGACAAGTCTTGCACACAAGGAGGGACAAACGTATTATTGTGCCCACAAATCAGTAAATTACAATAATTAGTTTGAACTTCAAAAATTTATTTCAAGACCTTAGACAAATGACACACTGACAAGCCTGAAGCATGCAACGTCAAGTTCTCAACCGAGTAGTAAGAGCTAAATCCTAATTTCTCACCTGCACTCTGCATGGCCTCCTCATGGAGGAATGTGTACACGTCCTCCTCTGCCTGGTCTCTCGGTGGCAAATCTGGAACCTTTGCCACATCGATCTCATCCGGATTAACCTGCGCACATGTCACATTGCACATTGAAATCAAGACAAAATTTGGAGGGCCGACAAAAGTTTAAATTTAGCTACACTCTACTATGATCTATCTAGTATCTACTATCTGGGATCACAATGCACATTTTAGAAATTATAATTTATGGCTTACCTGGATAGGCTCTGCGGTGGTCTGGAGTCTACCCAAAAGTCTGAGGTTGGCGTGTATGTACACCAACCTCTCCAACTGTGCACAGGAGGAGAGTCGATTCCTCTTCTTCGTGTGAATCAGGGAATGAACACTCCAGTTTATCTCACAAGCGACTACATTGCAGTCTTGTGAGAGGATCCTGATGGCAAGGCGACGCAATTTGGGGACATCAATCTCAAACTTCGACCACCATGACATGGGACGTAGTTGGCCTGAATCACAGTTCAAGGGGGAGTTAGTAGCTGCAAGTTATAGCCATCTTGGGACCTGATTCCCATGCAAGTTATGCAAGTAAATAAATGCAACTACCAAGTTAGTAGTTAGTAGTTACTAGTAACCAACAATGTGATTGAGTAATTGTGCAATAAAATGTAAAGTTTAAACTGTAATGGTCAGTTTATTATTGTCTCTCAAAAGTGCCGGTGAACTCAAGGTCTCATGCCTGAAAATATGGAGCTCATCCAGCAGGTAAGCCTGCTCGCATACATCAGGATAAACTCGAGAGATATAGGCATTCCAGCCATCCCTGAGCTCCCTATATGTGTACCGCTGCTCACTCCTCCAAAGTGGTTGGAGTATGTCGGCCATGGCATGCAGGGGCTTATGAAACCGCTCCCACCTACTCTGCCAAAGGAGTCGGACCTCCTCAAGCCTGCAAGACACATTAATAACTATAGTACATTAATAATTGATTTAATGACGATTCATCAATGATTCAATTGAAAATTCAAATTTCAGATTTCAAAGTTCAAACATTAGTTACTTCAACTTACAACTTAGTACCAACTAGTAACTAGTAAAGTAATAAGTGTCGGCGATATACCTTTCTGGGCTAATGGTCGTGCAAAGACTCAGCTGCTCGCCCAGCCTGTACATGAACTCATACAAGAGGCTCAATGTGCAGCCCTCTCGATTTGTAAGGCGCAGGACAGTGTAGACAGGCTGTAGGCCCATGACAATGGATCGTGCCTCATCCCAAAATGCCTCGACATAATGGTCCGCTCGAATCTCTTACCCTTGGGCTCTTGTGATGGCCCCCACTGCGCCCACTCAATGGCAACAACCATCTGCCTCAAGCCCTGATGAACTTTCAGTAGTCGTTCCAGGACCAGGAACATAAATGCAAACCTGCACAACGCACAAGTGACAACACAGTGGCCATGCCTTCTTGAGAGGATCTAGCTTCTGGTCAACAGAAGCCTGCTCATCAAGAAGCCCCTTCATCCTCAGATGCTCACAAGATGGCCCCGGCCACACCTGCCCAATACTCACTGCACTTATCGCCCTCCTCCATGCCAGGGTCCTAGCCAGATGAAATGGCAGATTGCAAGTGTAGAACAACTGCCGGAACTGCAACCTCTGCCTCTACCATGGCTCTAGGAGCGAAGGTGGACACATAGTAGTCCCTACCCCCCATTTGTGTAGTGCGGCCCCGTCTACCTCTCCCTCTCTCAGGTGGATGATGTGGTGTCGGTATGGTCACGACGACTGGAGGTGGTGTCGAGGATCCCGCACCAGAAGGCGGGTCAGGCCGAGTACTAGGCCCTGCCTCGTCTGCAGCTCTGTCCTCTGAGCCATGGGAAGCGAGGGGTGGGCGGATGGCAACTGGGGGGCGTGATGTGGTGGCCTCTGGCTGTGTTATTGTGACTTTGCATCTCGATCTGCCAAAAAAGACAAATTGCAATACAATTTAGAAATTAGATGATCAATGATCGTTGAAACTTGACGTGAGTTAAAACTTAAAATTAAAAAGTTTAAAGCACGTTCATGGTTTTAACTTTTCAAGTGACAAGTCATTCTTAATTTCTTGTTTCTTTGAAGTTTGAATGTTGAAATTTGAAACGTATTACGTAAAATGAATCATGACAACAAAAAAAAATTAATATTTAAAATTCAAAAAATGAAATGTTTGAAGTGTAAGATTTGAATGTTTACCTCTCTGTTTGGGCCCCATCCTCGAAGGGCCAACCTCCTCCGATGCAACAAGAGTGCGTATCGTGTCAGGAACATGCATGCAAGGGGCAATCTCGTACCCCCTCAAACGTAACAAATGTGCCCTGATGCGTGTGGGCCCTCCATTGTAAGACTGGTGATAGTATTTGCAAGTCCATCTCTTTGTGGCCGGTGTGCCATAGGCTGCAATGATGGTGACGTGATCCCACAAGGGATCCCAATCCCTCGGCATGGTGGCCCTCTCTCAAATCTCTCTCTCTCTCTCTCTCTCTCTCTCTCTCTCTCTCTCTCTCTCTCTCTCTCTCTCTCTCTTCCATAGCTGACGATCTGATTGATTTCATCACTGGCAGAGTCTATTGTTTTTTATGGAGACTCACGAGAGTCAGGAGAGAGGATTACCTATTTTCCAGGATACATATGCGATTTCGTATTCAGGCCTGAGACCAGATCAGCTAGTGGTCGGGGATCCGGAGGGGTTGCATGCCTATACAGAGAGTCTCTTTACTCGAGCATCGAGTTCATCAGACATGACGAGCATGCACGCTATATCTGGATTCGTATTGTTGGACAGGACATTGGTTTGGACAGGGACCTCTTTGTGGCGGCTGGTTACTTTCCTCTAGAGTCTTCATCCTTTGCAGAGGGCACAGGTTCACCATACCTTGATTTGTCACCTGATATTATCAGATTTGCAGAGTGAGGGCATATTTTCCTCACTGGGGATTTTAATGCTCGAACCTCCTCACGACAGTCCGAGTTTTATGACATCACCGACCAGCTCCACATTCGGAAGACCTTCGCATATGGACCAACTACGCTACCAGTCTATATACCATACCTACTGACGCACCTATCTCTATCTCCCCTCGTCCCTCTGAGTTCACCTTCTTCACCGCTGACATGGTACTTGCGGCCATCAAGTAAATGAACTCCCATAAAGCAAGAGACATTGAAGACCTTGAGTCTGAACTCCTAAGGCAGGTTTCCAGGCCATCTCACAGTGTGGAGGAGCTGGCTGTAGACTTGGCACCATCTTGATTGCTATTCTCTTGTATGCGGATGATGTGGTACTAGTATCCACGACCAGAGAGGGATTACAGAGGCAGCTAGATTGTTTACAGGGTTTCTGTACCAGATGGGGATTGGGGGTGAACACTGCGAAGACCAAGATTATGGTCTTCAACACTTCTCGAGCCTTCATGCAGCGCCAGGAGCTCATGCTTGATGGACGGGCCTTAGGGGTAGTTTCCTCGTGTACATATTTGGGGATACTCTTTTCTGGTCCTACTTTCAGCATGCGACAAGCAGCCACCACTCAACTTGGGAAGGGGCATTCCTCCCTTGTTTAGCTTGAGCGGTTCTGCTTCATGAAGTCCATCAAAGATGCTCGCAGTAAGTGCCGACTTTTTGACACTATTGTCACTCCCACAGCCTTGTTTGCAGCAGAGACATGGTGTACATGTCTTCCATCATCACACTGGGCCAGCATTTCACGATTACAGACCACCATGCTAGCTCGTATGATTTGGGCGAAGTCCTCGGTTTCGCACGAGATTCTTCTTGCAGAGTTTGCCGTTCCACCCATTCAGATAGCTGCAGCTTTCCAGCTCATCGCATATATTCAGAGAGTTCAGGATCTACCAGATGCAGACACGAGGTATACACGGGCCTCACTTGCCTCCTCACACTTCCTTCATGACCAAGGCTACCGACTGTCGTGGTTCTCACAGGCATCCCATTTCCTCCTTGATTCAACGTGGAGTCAGAGGAGCACTTTATCTTTAGATGCCCGGGTATATTATGAGATCAGAGGGAGATATCACTATCTGTTTCATGATTCGCCTAGCACCCTACGATCCCTCCTAGCCTATGAGGACTCTCGATGCCCCGCTCTCATGATACAAGAGATGTTTATTCTACGACAGGGCCTATGTCAGACAGCCCAACGGAGTCATATTTCTCAGCCGCAGATCACTTCTTTCTTCTCCAGGAGAAGAGGACGAGACTTAGTATTTGATGAGGATGAGGATGATGGAGACTTACATGCCCACCGAGATCAGAAACAGTGTTCCACTCATACTCATGTTGCTGCACGAGCTACCCGACTTATCATGAGGAGACCTCATCTTCCTAGACGACGTCATCGACCACCAACAATCCTTCATGCTACATCCCGTATTACATCCTTTTATAGCATCAGCGAGACAGGGTTGGATGATAGTGTCATACCGTATTCATGACAATTAGCAGTATATATGCTCCCACATGTTTCATATATCATCGCATCCTTTTCAGTTTCAGCTTTCAGTTTCAGATCATAGCAGTTAGATTTGTATTTCTGTTATAGCCTTGGAGACGTTTCATACGCTCCTACGGTTACCACGTACTTGACATGTACATTTACTAGTCTTATATGCCTTTTGGCATGGAAAAGACATTAATAAAGCTTTCTTTCGTTCTTTCTCTCTCTCTCATTTATCTCTCGAGTGACAAGTCTCTAATATCTGTGTCCTAATCTAGTTTCTATGCTTAAAGCCCTATTACCTAACTTCTAACCCTAACCGCTAACTTCTAACTCCTAACTCCTAACTAAGTAGTAAGTACCCAGGTCCCACACCCCTCTCACAATGCCCAAGCCCCACAACCAAGATCTACCACACTCACACTCACACACACACACACACAATCTCACACACGTCACACACAATCACTCTCTCTCACACACACACTCACACATGTCACACACAATCTCACACACACACTCACACACAATCTATTATCTCACATACACACACTCACACATGTCACACACACAATCTCACACACACACACTCACACATGTCACACACACAATCTCACACACACACACTCACACACAATCACTCACACACACAATCTCACACACACACACACACACACACAATCTCACACACACACAAACACACACACACAATCTCACACACACACACACACACACTCTCTCTCTCTTTCTCTCTCTCACACACACACACACAAATTACAATGCACACACACACACCCTCCTCTCTCTCTCTCTCTCTCTCTCTCTCTCTCTCTCTCTCTCTCAGGACAGAGACAAGAGAGCAGTGATTCTGATGGAGAGGCTGAGATTCCAGATGCTTCCATACATAGATGTCAGAGACAGTGTAGACGCCCAGAGAGACAACCAGCCCATAGGCCACAGCCCACAGCTCCACGGCAGCAGAGACGACACCGACAGTTCACTCAGAGACAGAGATCTACAGCCCGCCGTCCAGTGACAGTTTCACAGCATACTATACACCATTATTTTACCGGTGGAGGGACATCTACTTTATCATGATGATGGACTATGACTTTGCTAGCCATCTTCTGGCTTTTTTTTGTTTAGCAGTTATTGTTTCTGTAGATGTTTGAGCTTTTACGCTCCTGTTGTGCATACTTGACATGTACCTTTTATTAGTCTTATATACCTTAGGGTATTTCAAGGACGTTAATAAAGATCTTTCTTTCTTTCTTTCTCTCTCTCTCTCTCTCTCTCTCTCTCTCTCTCTCTCTCTCTCTCTCTCTCTGGCACGCAGTTCTAGGCGCGAATAGATCGAGAGTCGGGCCTATTTCATCAGGCCGGTTCAAAACGGTTCAACGGTTCGAATTGGGCCCGGTCAATTCGATGATTCGAACCGCGGTTCGATGCAACCTTGGGCCATACTAGTTAGGAAGCAAATCACAAATAATGGTGTCAATGGAAACATAAGACAATAAAACATTCACAAAGCAATCTCCACCTAAGAAAAGTTGATGAATATTAATGGTTACCGATAGCTCAAGTAGATCTCAAAAAATGTGAAACTCCCCTACAAGAAGCTTAGGACTCCAAACTTATAATCTGAGAAATGGTAGATCCTTTGCCTATATGTATATTAATGTGGCAAATGTCTAGAAGGTTTCAAGTTTTATCCAAATAAAGAGCTTCAAAAAAATCTCACAATCTCACACATAATCTCTCTCTCTCTCTCTCTCTCTCTCTCTCTCTCTCTCTCTCTCTCTCTCTCTCTCTCTCTCTCTCTCTCTCTCTGGAGTGCGGTTCTGGGCGCGAACAGATCGAGAATCGGGCCTTTTTTATCAGGCCGGTTCAAAATGGTTCGACGGTTGAAATCGGCCCCGGTCGATTCGATGGTTCGATGCAACCTTGGGCCAAAGTTGTTAGGAAGCAAATCACAAATAATGGTGTCAATGGAAACATAAGACAATAAAACATTCACAAAGCAATCTCCACCTAAGAAAAGTTGATGAATATTAATGGTTACCGATAGCTCAAGTACATCTCAAAAAATGTGGAACTCCCCTACAAGAAGCTTAGGACTCCAAACTTATAATTTGAGAAATGGTAGATCCTTTGCCTATATGTATATTAATGTGGCAAATGTCTAGAAGGTTTCAAGTTTTATCCAAATAAAGAGTTTAAAAAAAAATAAAATAGGCTTGCACAATCAATCAATAGACCCCAAAAAAATTGTGGGTATTGATGTTGTCATGCCCACGACTGATCTCGGATTATTATCCCGTTAGGAGGTCAATAGGCCTACCTCGACCCGTAATTTAGTTATAATTATGAGGGGTTTGGGGCCCTCATGTGTATATGGTCATAATTAATGGTTGGAGGCCTAAACTCAAGATGGTAGATTTTTATGGGTCTATCAGTGACTCATAGGAGAACTGGATGACGTGGCCCAGTTAGGTTGCAGATGTGTCCAGTGAGGTGCCACAGTGCACTACTAGTGGTGCATGGGCCTTGGAGGGTATAAGTATACTAGTGTATGCTTGACTTTGATGTTAGTAGCTACATGCTGTTGATGTGATTCCTCTATCCTTGTGAGTGATTGATCCATAGCTTGGGGGCTAGATCCGATTGATCTAGGTTTGGTTGGGTTGGTTTGTCCACCATCTGATCACTTTGTGTTGCTTTGTTGCGGTTTGCTAAGCTATTGCATCTTGTGTGAGGGACTTTATAGTGGTATCAGAGTAAAATCTAAATTCTAACAACTTGGGCTATCAACCAGACATTTTTATCGATTAAAAAAAGTTTAAACGCCCTGAAGTTGTCGAGGATTGGACAAGTTGTTGGACAAGCTGCTTGCACAAAGTGCCGGAAGAAAAGTGGATATCTTCCATCTTGTTCTTTCTAGAGGGTAAGGCTTCCTCCTGGTGGAGGGAGCTGCCTTCAAAACCGGCGACTTGGGCTGGATTCCTGGAGGAATTCTGCAAAGCCTTTGTTGCAATAGACGATTCAGAGATGCACATTCCCTTCATAAATTGCCGGATGGGTAATCAAGACACTTATGTCCAAAAGTTCTTAGATTATTTGGCCAAGGAGCCGCTCTTCGACCAAAAATAGTGGCAGATCATTTATGGACTACCAACCGATTCCCAGAATGAGTGCAAACGGAATGTTTTCCACATATTGGATGATACTATTCGACGATTCCCAAAATGAGTGCAAATGGAATGTTCTCCACACATTGGATGACACTATTCGAGTAGCGAAAGCCTACGATAGCACCGTGGTTGCCTCTGAGCTCATCCTTTCTGCACAAGTCACATTGCAAATGATTAGTCATCTTTAAAAGCATGAAAATAAAGTGAAAATGAAACGAAAAGAAAGTGGGAGGAGTAATACATGTGATCGTCCAAGTCTGATCTATGAAGCGCCTCACCAATGCGGTCCATGAACTCGTATATGAGACCGAGAGTGCACCCCTCCCGGTCTACTAGGCGCAGCACATGGAAAATAGGTCGAAGAACCTCTACAAGCTCACCCGACCGTGTCCAGAACTCCTCTCCAAACACTGTGGTCTGGAAATGCACTTCCTCTGTCGTGTGACCTCTTAACTCAACAAATCCCTCATTGGATGCCATCCTTCGCAAACGATCTTGTAAGACACACCGTCGCTTGAGAACCAGGAAAAGTAGGCAAAGCGAGTGGGCGCTGGCTTCTTCAAGACGCCAGAAGGTATGGAACAATGCCAACGTGGGCTTCTTCTTGGTGACAAAGTTGACCACATGCATGGCCTGGGAGGTGACATTGAACAAAAATTTGTTAAAAGCTTAAAGAGGTTAGGGGCCAAGAACAACTGATAAGTGTAAAAGGCTTTACAAAGTGAAGAAAATTGTACCTCACGAATCCATGGAAGTGCGACCATATCGTGGATGAGAATATTGATGCAATGTGCAGCACACGAGGTCCACACAATACTGGGGTGCTGCCTCATCACCATCTCTCCCATCTGTCTGCAGTTCGTGGCATTGTCTGTGACAACTTGAACCACATGATCTGCCCCAATCTCTTGCACTACATCTCTGACTGTCTCATAGGTGAACTCGGCCGTGATGGCTCGACCAGCTCAAGTAGCATCCACGCCTCGTAGGAAGATTGTGCCAAGCGAGCAAGAAATAGGATATTGGTGATAAATCGCCAACGACTGTTAGTCCATCCATCGCTCAATATCAAGCATCCATAGCTGCAAAAAAAAACATCTATTAGACATATGCAAGCACTGTGGTACTTGCAAAGTGAAACAGATGTAGTGATAAAGAGTAGCAAAGATTCTTACGTTTGCCACGCTGTGCGAATGGAGCTCAGCTCTCGTGCGATAGTCTCGTCCTCTTGACGCAAGATAGTCATGCGCAATGTCTCTCTCCTCGGAGGCCTCCATGAGGAATCAGCTGTTGTGATTTGAAGGCAAGTGTCCCTAAAGATCCAAGTGTCAGCAACAACAAAAGGAATGCCACACTCATAAAAGAGCTGGCCAATCCGTCGGGTACATAGGGCATGCTACTGTCTCTACCACCCACCACGGTCTAGGTCTGCTGCCTAGCCCTAACCCCTCTTTGCTACACAAAGGGCTTTCTCAATCTAGCACGCCCGCCAACCGCTACATATGGGTGCACTGAGGGTGTGTTGACTGTGGAGAATCACTTGTTGGATCTCCCCCCCGTGGTAAGATCTGGCTCTCTAGGTGGTGCATCAGCAGTTGATGATGACGATGGATGAGAGGGACCTGTTGCTGAAGGAACAATAGGATGAGAGGCTGCATGTATGATGCACCCACATTGGGACCCCCGATCTGGCATGGCGCCAGGTTAGATCTCAATGTTGGTTCTCGGAACTTCAAGTTGGTTAAGTCTGATCGTTGTTGACGAGTTGGCTGCTTGTATGTCAAGTGGGTTTGGATGGCAAGAGTTGAAGGCTGGGAAGCTAAGTCGTGGTTCTCGGCTCCCGTTGGGATGCCTGCGCTACATGTGGTATCAGAGCTGACTGGCCGGTTAGCTATGCGGATCTCACGAAAATGGCCACGGTTTGGGGTTCATCAAGACAACTGTTGTGCAAGGTGCTGCCCACAGTGTAAGCACGGGTGCGTCCACGGTCGGGGTGGTTGGCAGGACGGGGGCTTGATGAGTCAAAGTGCTGCCCTTGAGGTGTAAGCACGGTCAGTTTCCGCGGTTCGGGCCTGGCGCCGTCTGCACGTAGGACAGATGAGGCAATGTGCTGCCATTAGGTTGGTGTAAGCACGGTCTGTGCCTTGTGGGGTGCGGGGTGACATATTCGCGATGGCCACCGTTTGTTTAGCTATAAGGGCTATCGACCAAATTTGGTGGGGGCGTTACTGAGGCAATGTGCTGCCTAACGGTGAAAGCACGGGTGCGTCCACGATTTGGTATGCTGCCGATCGTTTAGCTATAAGGGCTATCGACTAAATTTGGTGGGGGCGTTACTGAGGCAATGTGCTGCCTAACGGTGAAAGCACGGGTGCGTCCACGGGGGTGGTATATTCAAGGATAGCTGCCATTCGTTTAGCTATAAGGGCTATCGACCAAATTTGGTGGGGGCGTTACTGAGGCAATGTGCTGCCTAACGGTGAAAGCACGGGTGCGTCCACGATTGGGGGGTACGCTGCCGATCGTTTAGCTATAAGGGCTATCGACTAGATTTGGTGGGGGCGTTACTGAGGCAATGTGCTGCCTAACGGTGAAAGCACGGGTGCGTCCACGGGGGTGGTATATTCAAGGATAGCTGCCGATCGTTTAGCTATAAGGGCTATCGACCAAAAAGTGGTGGGGCGTGACTGAGGCAATGTGCTGCTTAATGGTGAAAGCACGGATAGTTGGAGGGGTGTCCTATGTGGGTTGATTCTGTGATCGATTTGTATGGGCGCGGCCAGGCAAAGGTCCGTTGGCAGGACCATCTCAAAGGGGGACCTTGTCTTTGTTACTTGTTAGTAAACCTGCCTGAGTGTCTTACTTGTATGTATTCGTGGTGAGTCTTAGTACTCGTGCTTTGCCTGGTTTGCATGATTGCTTGTGATACAAGGAGCTGATGGCTCGATAAGGAACCTTTTCTTTTGAAGGCTGATACCATCAAACAAAGAGGACTACAGAATCTGTGGGGCGGATTTGCAGTTCAAGTACTCGCACGTGAACGGCAACGAAACGACTCAATGTTTGCAAAGGATGGATGGCTAGCCTGTTTCTTGGGTTAGTTTCATTTGTGACAACGCCCACCAAACGCAAGCAGAAAGTCAAAAGTTGGAAAGGGCAATTTCAGGGGAGATCTTCTATGGAGCAGTTGGTCTTCATTTTGGGACGGCCACCTTCGGAACTGAAACTCACTGAGCATGGGTGATATCCAGTATCAGTTGGGTTTTTCCTCAAAGGGGAAAGACTAAGATCCTCTTCAGAGATTAGCAACAAGTTGGATCGAGCCATAATCCTAGCAGATGGGAAGCAAAGTGTTGGAAAGGCTTTTTGTCCGAAGAACTCTACTCTAAGTCCGATCAGCTGATTTTATAAGTGGAGGGGAACTATCACACACACCTCTCTTGGGGCAAATTTTGAATGAAAGTTGATCAAAACGGGGGCAAATTCAAGGTGACCTAGTCATACTCACACGAGGAGACTGGCGAACTTTGGACCTAATAAGTTGACAAGTTTTTGTTGTGGAAAGGAAAGTTTGTTATAGGCTTTCTCTGGACCAGCAATGATGAGAAAACATATGAGTACGTTGGCTTGTGTTACGTGTAAGGCAAGCTGATCAATGAAGGAACTGTGAAAGTTGAGTCTTGCATGAGAGACTTGGTATTTCGAACGGACGCTAAGGGACAGTTCGCGTTGAGATCAGACTAGTGCAAACTCTGGGTGCATGTGTCTGATTCAAAGAGAGCTACTTGAAGCCAAGCTCGATATACACTTCTTGTTTTGACTGTGAGGCAACTGACCAGTGATGGAATTGTGAAAGTCAAGTTTTGCGCGACGGACATGGTGCTTCAAACAAACGCGAAGAGATAGTTCGGATGCGGATCAAACTGGTGCGACCTTTTGGCTTTCCACGAGGTCAATGGTTACATTTGGGCTGATTCAAAGAGCTACTTCAAGCTAAGTGAGAGGTGCATTGCGGAGTACTCAATCTTTGCCTACCTTAAAGAGCCAAGATGGAAAAGTATCAAGATCAGGCTGGGACAAGGAGAGAAATCAAGGTGCAGAAGCAACAAGGCACGGAGTGGACCATAAAGTGGGCAATCAAACGATAAATCCTTTGGCTCAGGAAGCCTTGATACCTGTGCGGAACTGAACAAATCTGGAGCTCAACACAAAGTGCATCAAGGACAAATCAGGAGCTCAAAGGAGTTCCAAAGTCGAAAGTCAAAAGCGACAGGGGCGAACATTTCTAAGAAAGGCCTCTGTCACCAGTTAATAAGGTTCTCGGGTTTTACAAAAGCGATATCAAATCTACGCTTTTCGCAGACGAAGATATATTTTCAAGTTATGTAATTTTTCAGTACCAAGAGCTGAGCCTCCGACTTGTGGTGTGCCAGCTTCAATGTTAATAAAAAGTGGCCAGTAAATTGAGTACTGTGCCAAGTAGCTTACATGTATAGTTATTTTGATTGGGAGACACCTTTACTTTAATCTGACATCTGATGAGGACATCAGATTTTATAAAGGTGGGGTGGATGTTGTAAAGCTACCTTTACAAGCTTTACTTCCGGCGCCATCGGCGCCAGCTATGTCCCCGGTGCCAGCAGCGCCCCTGCTGCTCTCGGCACCAACGGCGCCGGCGCCGCTCCTGGCGCCACTGTAACCAGAATCCAGCCGGCGCCAAGCTCCTATGGCTGAAAATCTTTGATCGGTTCTAGCGGAGTCCAGAGAGCTCAGATCGATGTGCAATCACCTCACACGATCTAGGCATGATTAAAGGAAGCTTGGGGATCAATAAAATCTAGAGAGAGAAAATGACTTTCTAGAAAGAGAAAATCCTAGAGAGAGAAAAACGTGCTTTACCAGCTTGGGTAGAGTGCTTGGTATGAGGGGGGGTGCCGAATCACACCAATACTATAGGGGAGTGCGGGTTGCGACTCAGGGCGAGCTCCAACCAAGTCTCAGCCTCCCTTGCTGGAATGTTGTCATGGCTCTCGCCTTGGCATGCTAGCACCCCGGAGACTAGGGTCGGTCCGGAGACTAGGGTCGGTCACACACTTGAAATGTAACCTTCTCAGATTTATCAATAAAGTGGGATTTTCCTCAAACTGACTCTGATTACCTTCTGGGTTTCAGTGTTCGGTAAAAGCGCCAGTTGTAAGGCCGCTTCCAAATTTTTAAGTTGGCACATAGCTGAGGGTCGTATCCCGGGACACCAGCGGTATGCCGTCGGGACCATTCGGTCCGTGGCGCCAGCGGTATGCTGTCGGGACCATTTGGTCCAGGAACTGGTTGTTTCCATATCTGTCGCGGTTGTGGTTTTGAGTGTTCCTTGCATGAACGTGAATAGGTTAAGCTCCTGGGGAACGGGCTCTAACCTGTCGGCTGAGTTGGATGGCTTGCTTGGGTGGAAGTTACCTGTTTATGGTTGTCCAGTCTGGCGTGGCGCCAGGTTGGCTTTCAGCGCTCGTGACGAAGCTTTCAGTTGGTTAAGTCTGATGTAAGTTAGATCGCTTGCTTGGAATGGATGTTACTCGTTTGTAACGAAGCTTCGAGTTGGTTAAGTTTGATGTATGTCGGGCGGCTTGCTTGGAGGGAAGTCACCCACATCGGGACCCCCGATCTCGCATGGCGCCAGGTTGGATCTCAATGTTGGTTCTCGGAACTTTAAGTTGGTTAAGTCTGATCGTTGTTGGCGAGTTGGCTGCTTGTATGTCAAGTGGGTTTGGATGGCAAGAGTTGAAGGCTGGGAAGCTAAGTCGTGGTTCCCGGCTCCCTTTGGGATGCCTGCGCTACACTTTGCCCCTCAGACAGTTCTGCCTCACGCACCCCCATCTGCTCAGATTCCGGTGGATCCCGTCCCATTGCGTCCGCCAGTTGCCACTACGGTTCCACCACCACCCACTGTTGCTCGCACTCCACCAGTCTACGACTTTCTCATGGACTCTCCGCCACCCGAGCAGCCCAGGATGCTACTGGGCGGGCCTTCGAGGATGTGGAAGAGATCCCTTCTTCCTTCCCTTCCCATCAGGATGACCTCCCCAGCCAGCAGTTTTCGTACCCCATGCCAGATGTTGCCCCTCCACCAGTGCACCCCACCTATGCTGCTGCACCCATCCCTGCCAGTGCATCCCACTCTCCCCATTCCACGTCTACAGCCGATGCATCCACCAGTGCCCAGCCTGTCGCGTCATCGTCCATTCTCGTCACGGTTGGTGCACCGTGTTGGAGGTCCACCACCCGTCGCCCACCAGGGAGAGCCCTTGTGCAGCAGACCATTCGCACATGGACAGAGAGGCCACACAGGCCATGGCCAGTCTGATTTACGAGCTGAACCTGCCCTTTGCCATCACCGACTTTGAGCCCTTCAGAAGGGCCTTCCGCCTTGCACAGTCTGTCAACCCTAGCTGGAGAGTCCCTAGTTCAGAGGTTGTCCGCACACACATGCTGAGGGATAGGGTCGAGTCCTTGTCTAGAGAGATGGAGTCTCTACGTCGGCACTGGGCCACTTACGGTTGCCGCATCATGTCCGATAGCTGGACTGATGTCAGGAGGAGGCCGATCCTCAACATACTGGTCTCCAGCTGCATGGGCACACAGTTTTTGAGGGCAGTGGATTGCAGCAGGGGGGGGAGAGTCATATCTGCAGAGTTCATGTTTGATGTCATCAGGTCTTCCATCCTAGCCATAGGCCCACAGCATGTCGTCACGGTGGTGATGGACAATGCCACGAACTGCATTCAGATGGGTGTACTGCTAGAGGCCGAGTTCCCTCATATTGTTCATACCCCCTGTGCAGCCCACGACATAGACCTTCTGATGGGGGACATTGGAGCACTTCCTTGGGTTAGAGCCATCGTCCGGGAGGCCCTCTTCCTGGAAACTTTTGTCACCAGAAAGAGGCGTGTTCTTGCCATGTTCCGGGTGTTCAGCCATCTGGACCTTCGTAAGCCAGCCCCCACGCGCTTTGCATTCGACTTGGTGGTCATCGACCGTTTGATCAGGTGCAGGGCCCAGCTTCTACAGATGGTTGCCAGTGATCTTTGGGGTGCCAGTACATTTCCGCACACTGAGGATGGGGAGCACTTTTCTTCCACGGTGAGGGGAGACCAGTTCTGGAGGGATGCACTGACATTGTCAGGATTGCTTCGACCACTCTACATTGTGCTCCGCATGGCTGACAGCGAGGGGTCGACACTTGGACTGGTGTATGAGCTCATGGACCGGATTGGACAGTTCTTGCAGCTGCCCATCTTGCAGCCAGAGAGGTAAGCGGTACAGTGTTGCAATTGACCTTTATCTTTTCAGTACTTACTAGTTTGTTTTTTTCTCAATGTTAAGCTTTTTCGTAATGCCCTATACCACATGCCCCTCACCTGCAGGATGACAAAGCTGAAGTTCATATGGGAGACGCGGTGGAACTACTTCCACAGGAGTATCCACAGCGTTGCACACATGCTGCATCCCCTCGTCCTCTCTCCGACACAGATCGCAGACAGGGAGCTCGAGGCCGATTGGCTTCAGTACATTCACAGGGTGGGTCCACACATAGGTTTGGATCCTATCAGGCTCATGGAGGAGCTCGCTGCATTTCGTTTCGGCATGGGCACATTCGGCCACCCGGCTGCCCAGGATCCAGAGAGGAGGCAGCTAACCCATTACCTGGTGGACCATGTTCGGTAGCACATACCCATCTATACAGCATCTTGCACTGCGTGTCCTTTCTCAGGTATGCATCTCATTTTATCCTCTATTTTTGTGTTTCGTTGAAGTTCCACCTCTGCCACAATGTGCTGAAGTATTTCAATGCACGCACCACAGGACTGTGCTGCCTCCGTGTGTGAGCGTAATTGGAGCACATGGGCACTCATTCACACGAGGAGAAGAAACCGGTTGTCAGTGAGTCAGTTGGAGCGGTTGGTGTTCTGTAGCACCAACGCACGTCTCGCCAGGAGGCTTCCGACCATTACGAGCGCATTGCAGGTGATAAGCTAATCTTTCATAGCATGTTGGTTGACTCCTAGTATGTTGGCTTCATTTCTTGATAAAGTTGTCTCTCTGACATGCAAATTTTAAACCTTGCAGACGAAGATATTAGATTTGGAGCGCCAGGTTGACTTGCCTACGGACAGCACCCATCCCATGCCTGCAGATGACCTGGGCACACAGTTGATGGCAGAGAGAGAGAGGGAGCTTGCCGACATGAGAGAGAGAGAGAGCTTGGGCTTGAGCACAGAGAGGCCCCATTGTATGAGGCAGATGAACCAGTGTCAGAGGATGAGCATGATGAGGATGAGCCCATTCGGGTTGTGTTTGCCAGACCAGAGAGGGATGAGGCAGATGATAGAGGTGCAGGGCACACGCCACGGGCAGGGGTCACAGGTGCATCACGTGGCAGAGGTGGGACACATGGCACATGTTATACCGGCAGACAAGCAGGGCACACAGGGGGGGGCAGTGGCATACCTACCTATGTCGACATGATGGAGGAGGCTCTTGATACAGGGCAGAGTGGTTTAGATGCCGGTCCCGCAGATGTTTGGATGCGTGCAGCACAGAGTCATGGTCGTTACTACGACAGCACACAGAGGAGGCACCTGATGACTTTCATTGCACAGATTGGGAGGCCATGCAGGGTCTACAGGGTGCACATGATGAGGCACGGGATGAGGCTTGGGTTGATTCAGGGGTTGGTGCACAGGATGATTCAGAGGTTGGTGCACAGGATGATTTAGAGGCTGGTGCACAGGATGAGTCCCAGAGCCCAAAGCATTTGTATTCGGATGCCCAGCTGGCCGACTTGGTTGCCACATTGGATTCAGAGGCCCAGCAGATGCCGAGTGTCAGGGCGCCCCCATCATCTCTTGCCAGCATGCCATACACAGAGTCCCAGCCAGAGCAGCCGCATGAGGTGCCTACAGTTCCTTCAGCTCCTCAGAGGGTGTATGTGCGTCGCACAGCTCCTCCAGTGCCACCGATACTTCCCTCCAAGCAAGCCGCCCGACATACATCAAACTTAACCAACTCGAAGCTTCGTTACAAACGAGTAACATCCATTCCAAGCAAGCGGTCTGACTTACATCAGACTTAACCAACTGAAAGCTTCGTCACGAGCGCTGGAAGCCAACCTGGCGCCATGCCAGACTGGACAGCCATAAACAGGTAACTTCCACCCAAGCAAGCCATCCAACTCAGCCGACAGGTTAGAGCCCGTTCCCCAAGAGCTTAACCCATTTACGTTCATGCAAGGAACACTCAAAACCACAAGCCGCGACAGATATGGAAACAACCAGTTCCTGGACCAAATGGTCCCGACAGCAAACCACTGGCGCCACGGACCGAATGGTCCCGACGGCATACCGCTGGCGTCCCGGGATACAACCCTCAGCTATGTGCCAACTTAAAAATTTGGAAGCGGCCTTACAACTGGCGCTTTTATCGAACACTGAAACCCAGAAGGTAATCAGAGTCAGTTTGAGGAAAATCCCACTTTATTGATAAATCTGAGAAGGTTACATTTCAAGTGTGTGACCGACCCTAGTCTCCGGGGCGCTAGCATGCCAAGGCGAGAGCCATGACAGCATTCCAGCAAGGGAGGCTGAGACTTGGTTGGAGCTCGCCCTGAGTCGCAACCCGCACTCCCCTATAGTATTGGTGTGATTCGGCACCCCCTCTCATACCAAGCACTCTACCCAAGCTGGTAAAGCACGTTTTTCTCTCTCTAGGATTTTCTCTTTCTAGAAAGTCATTTTCTCTCTCTAGATTTTATTGATCCCCAGGCTTCCTTTAATCATGCCTAGATCGTGTGAGGTGATTGCACATCGATCTGAGCTCTCTGGACTCCGCTAGAACCGATCAAAGATTTTCAGCCATAGGAACTTGGCGCCCGCTGGATTCTGGTCACAGTGGCGCCGGGAGCAGCAGGGGCGCTGCTGGCGCCGGGGACATAGCTGGCGCCGGAAGTAAAGCTTGTAAAGGTAGCTTTACAACACAAAGGGACCGGAGGAGGATGCACTCCCTCTCCTCGTGCGTGCCAGCCAAGCAGGCAGCAACTCTGGGTCAGCCACATAAGGAGCGGTGCAAAATCGGAGAATGCCCTCCGAAATGGTGTTCTCCCCTGCCACGAGCCGCAGCCCGTAGGTGTCCAGTAATCACTGCCTGTCGGGGACGGTCATGCTGCCACAAGGGGCAGCATTCAAGGTGGCACCATTTTTGGCATGTGCACCGAGCAGATGGCCTTTAAGGCGAGTGAGGGATGCAGCAAACTCGATGAGACAGTATCGGCAGCGCACGATCTTCTGACCGGTCTTGTTGGCCTTGTCGGCAACCCGCCTGACAATGTCTACCTCGTCCCACAGACCGGAAAGGTCGGATTGCACCATTGCAGATGAAATGAGGGATGGAAAGCTGGAAAAAAAACAGCAGGGTTCACTGTTGGAGAGACCCTGAAAATGGGCGAAGGCAGGGCGAAGCAAGTCAGATTGAAGGCAAGGCGTTGCGTGGGCGAAGGGCGACGCAAGGAATCAGAAGGCAGGTAGGCAAAAACAACAGCGATGGCAGGGCGGAGGAGGGCGCAAAAAAATTTGAGATGAAATGCGAGGGGGGCGGTAGTTTAGGTTAAAAAAAATTTAAAAAAATATTAAATAATAAATAATATAATATATTATGGTACCGCGGTACCAGTACGGTCCCGCGGTACCGGGATCCGCGGTACCCAGTACCGCGGGACCTATGATATGTATATATATATATATATATATATATATATATATCATAGATCCAGCGGTACCAGGATCCGCGGATCCCGGTACCGCGAATCCATACTGATCCGCGGTACCATAATATATAATATATATTTTTTTAATATTTTTTTATATATATTTTTTTAAAAAAATAAAATCAAGTGGGCAATATGGGTATCAGCTTGAAGCTGTTGACGAGAGTAGTGCATTTATACAGGTTGCCGGTTCTGACGAGAGCGAACAGCCAAAGGACCAAGGGAATGCAAAACACCAAAAAGTGTGTTTTCACTCAGGGAGTCGGAAGGCCAAATCATGAAGAGGTCGTACCCCGGACCCCGCCGTTGGGGGGCTCTACCCCCCAAACCCCCCGTCGGGGGGCTACCGCCCCCCGAACACCCCAAGACTTGCTGCTATATAGAAACTGTAATCTAGCCATCTCATAACCATCATGGTCTCACAGTAGACCCTATACTAACAACGGGCCTTACAGATCTGAGCTCACGGTTAACTAGTGACTACTAAACTGAGAGGTGCATTATTTAGTTGTCTAACACATTTTGTAGCTGAAAGCACCGGCAACCTGCATAAATGCACTGCTCTCGTCAAGAGCTTCAAGCTGATACCCATATTGCCCACTAATTTATTTATTTTTTTAAAAATTTAAAAAAAAAAATTGAAAAAAAAATTAAAAGTGGTGTCGCCCTGGTACCGCGGATTTTTGGGCGGCACCATAATGGCGGTACCACGTGCCACTATGATATATATATATATATATATATATATATATATATATATATATATAGCTCTCCAATCCGGCATGCCCCCAGATTCCAGAATGAAGTGTTCTGCAACTGGAAGAAACGAATCGTATCTATGCCACAAACAACATCACAAGGTGAACCTTTGTCCAATAAAGAGATAAGGCTCAAATATGTTGGTTTTGGCAGCATGTACTTTATGATATGGAGATTGAAGAGTTGTTCGACTAAAAACTAAGCTTGTTGGAGGGGTGTGAATATCTCATGGATCAAAATCAGATTCTCAGAACAGCTTTCAAAACAGATTGCCAACGAAATTGTCTCTACATTAAAGAGATGTCTCAGCCCTTTGTTATATAACGTTTAATGTCTCTTGTGGTTTTACGTTAGGTGTGTCTGTACATGATATCCTCTTTTCTGTAAGTCAATTCTTACATTCCCTTTAGGTATGACAGCATGATTGTGGTCCTGAAATATCAAAGATTGATAAATTTATCTGGCATACATGCAAAATCATTGTTAGCATCAACTACAGTTACTAAAAGTGGTCATGTTATGTGTCCTGAAATATATTGGCAAGAAACTGCTCTTCTGAATTCTGGTAAGCTGGCAAAATATCAGTAGATCTGACATTTGGAAGCTCTTTTGGGTTTTCATTATGGTTGAATCATGTACCCAGTTTCATAGGGCAATTTCCATTTCTATGATCATGTTCATCGCCATATTTTGCAGGAAATGCTCACTTAAAGAATTGATTCTCTGACTAATATACTTCTTTTGACATTCTAAGTTCAATTATTTAGAGACTTAGAGCGTAGATCCCGGAGTACTCTTACTGGAGCAAAGTCTAGAAACCTTGCATCAAGCCGGTCAAGATTGTTCCACATTATGTACAAACATCTGCTCATTTCAGTCATTGATGTCTTAACTTTAGACACATTTAGTTTTAACTCAGTCTCAGTCATGGATCAAGAAAGTAGAATTGTAGGCTGCACACAGCTTGATAAGCTTGACTTGCAGAACATGGCAGAGAAAGTAGAATTGTAAGCTGCATTGTTGAATGCTTGTTGTGACAAAACTTTTAGTTGTGAATGTCACCTGTCATTGCCCTAAACTGGTTACTGAGGTTTTATTGCATGCACTCAGAATCTGTTGCTTGGTGGTGGGGGCAATGATGTCAATGAGGAGCCATCCAGTTTAGCAAAAGCAATGAGGGTTTTTGCATCCTTCAACAGGTTCATGAAGGCACTATCTAAGTAGTAATTTAGAGCGAGTGAGTTTGATTTGAGTAGGAAGTTTACTTGTACAGTTTTCTCCTGTGAAATAACCATGGCAAGAGCCAAGAATTTTTGCCACTTTGGAGATGCAAAATCTCCATCACAACTTGCACAATATGTAATTTTCAAGAGTCGGGTTCTGTGCCTAGAGCTTTGCTATTTTGATTCTTGAATTTTTTTCTTACATAAGAGTTGAAATCAAAATAAATCTTATATGTTGCGTTATCTAAAATTTCATGAATGAAAGTCTCACTTGCATAATATCATTCTTCATTCTTTGTTGCAAGAAAGATGGTACTGTGAAACATCACCTATTTCTCTTTAGATAGTAATTTAAATGATCCTTGTGATTAATAGATCCATGATTTTCTATAAAGATATTGTGCCATCGAGTCTACAAGTCTAATACCTCAAGGGAAAGCTTAAATCTCATGGAATTGATATTTTATTAATCAATGTTGAGTTTTTAAAGGATACACAGGGCAAGAGGGTGGGAGGGAATACGTGTAATGATACTTTGTATCAAACAATGCCTTAATGTATAATGAATAGGCTGAAAGTAATTGTTTATCGGTTCTTAAATTTTTTGCCCAGAACCGTGATGAACCGTACTGATTAATTAATTAATTAATTTTTTAGTTTCTCCCCCAAAAATAACCCAAAAGTATGCAGAAAAAGGCCAAAAAAATCTGTGAAATCTGTGAAATCATCTGTATCATCTGTCAAATGACTCAAATCATCTGTATCTGTGAAATTATCTGTCAAATCATCTGTACATCATGTGAAATCTATCAAATCAGTGATGATTTTAGATGATTTCACATCTGTCAAATTGTCTGTATCATCTGTCAAATCATCTGTACATCATGTGAAATCTGTCAAATCTGTATCATCTGTGAAATCTATGAAATCATCTGTGAAATCTGTGAATTTGGTAATTAATTAATTAATTAGAGGAAGCGTACTACGGTTCATGAACCGTGGTACGGTTCACCCCACGGTTCCCAGGACCCACGGTTCTGAGAACCGTGGGTTCTATGGGTACGGTTCACCCCACGGTTCTCAGACCCCACGGTTCTAAGAACTGTGGGTACTATGATTTAATGAGGCTATAAGTAGTATCTGAACCATAGGTCCCGCGGTACTGGTGGGTACTGCTGATCCCGGTACTGCGGTACCAATATCGGTACCGCGGTACCATAATATAGAATTTTTTTTAATATATTTTTTTAAAATTTAAAAAAAAATCATAATGATAATAATTTAGTGGGCAATATGGGTATCATCTTGAAGCTCTTGACGAGAACAGTGAATTTATGCAAGTCGCCCGTTCTGATGAGAGTAGTGCATTTATGTATGTTGTTCCAACTTCTAATGAATGCCTCTCAATGTGGTAGTTATATAGTAGCAACCACCATCTCAGAGAGTGAACAGCCAAAGGACCAATGGGATGCAAAACACCAAAAAGTGTGTTTTCGCTTAGGGAGTTGGAAGGCCAAATCATGAAGAGGCCGTACCGTCGAGGCCGGGGTCTAAGCCCCCGGACCCTGCCGTTGGGGGGCAAAGCCCCCCCAAACCCCCCACCGGGGGGCAGTACCGGACCCCCTGTTTCTCGGGGGGCTACCACCCCTCGAAACCCCCAAGACTTCCTGCTATGTAGAAATTGTAATCTAGTCATCTTCTCAATATAGAAACCGTGCTCAATAATGGCTTCTCCTCATAATGGGGGCCTTACAGATTTGAGCTCACGGTTAACTAGTGGCTACTAAACTGAGAGGTGCATTATTTAGTTATGTCTAACACATTTTGTAGCTGAAACTACCGGCAACTTGCATAAATGCACTACTCTCGTCAAGAACTTCAAGCTGATACCCATATTGCCCACTAAATTATTATTTTAAAAAAAAAAAAAAAAAAATTTAAAAAAAATATTAAAAAATGGTACGCCCTGGTACCGTGGATCTGAGGGCGGTACCATAATGGCGGTACCAGGGGATTCTATGAGATTCTGAACAAGTTCCTTATATGTTAGAAGTTAGAACCATAGTTGCATTAAGATTCTAGAAAAGCGGTCAGAAACGCGTTTCCAGCATTTTTCAGAAAATGTTTTTATTTATTTATTTATTTATTTTAGTTTTTAATCTTTAATTTTTTTAATTTTTATGGGCAATATGGGTATTAAATTAAAGCTCTAATCAAGGTAGGTTGCCGAGTGTTTCGGTCACAGTGTGGTCCAGTTTAGGTGCATCAATCCCTGTGGATTCTGTCAATCCCTAAAGATCTGTTTCTGTTTTTTTCCAGCGTTTTTGGATCCAGAAATGCGTCTCTGGGAACGTTTTTTTTCCCAGAAACACTTGTCTCATGATGCTATGCTAGGCTGGATGGGTTGAGTGATCATGTTACTAGTGGGCACTCGTGTCTCGATATAGATGAGCAAGAAATCTTGTTCTCTCGATTGTATGTAAGTCAAACTCCAAGCTGCTTTCTAATTGTTTCTTTTTAGGGGAATATGATGTAACAGATATTTGTTTTACTAGCTTGAGGTCAATCAGGTCAAGCAAGTAATATGAATGCTTTTTATCTTCCTTAAGCAAAGTGAAAAACCTGGCTGGATCATGTGGTAAAAATATAAGAATGGTTTGTCGTACATGAGATGAGCAATGAGATTTTCTATGCAAATCATAGTAGACAGTGCACACAATGTATAGTACTTGCCCTTTTTTTCAGCCGGGGTACATGATCTGCAAGCTCATGGAAACATCGTCTTGATCTGTAGAGAAACAATGAGCTGATTCATCATTACAGGCATGTGTGGCACAAATTTTGACATTTTGCAAGTAACTTGCAAGTTTTTTTTCCAAGCTTTGGTAGTAATTTGCAAGAACTGTAAAGTGCCAATTCCTGATTGCCACGGTGCGTATTTGGGTGTACCCTGGTGCTAGGGGGAAAACTATTCGACCTAAAGACCTCAAGTATGAAAACTACCAACAATTCAATTAGGTCATTTTTAAATTGGAACACAAATAGCTCAATATCTTTTAATTAGTGCAAAATAAACCAAACTTTTGGTATGATTCAGATTGCAGTGTCAACTTGGGGCTTCTTTCACCATGTACATTACACCTCTAGAAAAGCGGTTTTATCTTTTTCTGAAAGAGATCTATTGATTTTATTTATGTACGAACCAAATTGACAATACTGCAGCCACGTCAAGCATACAAAAATGAAAGCAACTATAATTTATTTGCTCTAAAAAGAAGAGCTAGTAGTAACTTTGATGGTGATACCCAGTACACCAATTACCATAATAGATAAATTCACCACAACCATGAGAATCCTTTGATGGAGTAGTTTGAACTTCGATAAAGCAAGGTATGTCATCGACTGCAAACCACTTGACATTCGATTTAAATGTAAGAGGAGATTCAATGTGTCCCTCTCGTCCAAGAGGACATGATGTGGTGGATGACTTGTACTTCAAATGCATCCATCTTGAAGCTTATTGGTCCGAACTTCTTATATCCTCCATACACAACAATCATGAAGTACAAATAATTTGTTACTAATTATAAAGAAATTCAAGAAGCCTAGAGATTGGGAGATGATACTTTCTTTGACATTTGGAAAGTAGGAAATATAGTTTTGTGCACTAAAGAGCGTGTTGATGTGAAAGAGGAAATAGGAGGAAGATGCTTGGAAACAAGGTTGCAATGGACACATTTGGGCACTAAGAATTTTAGCGTTGCATGTATGCATTGTATCAAAGATTTTGGCTTTAATTATCTTGCACCTTTTGGCGCTAGGCACAATGCGAATATTTGGCAAGTTTAGGATCTCAAAGATGATATCCCTTATGATCCCCAATCACATAAGTGTACCATAATGTGATTAACTTTTGGAGTCTTTCTATATCAGCATTGTTAATAATTCTAAGGACGACCATATAAGAGTAATGCATCAATCTACATTAAAAGAAGTAAGGTTGTGAAAGGCATAAACATCGCATCTTGTGGAATGTGGTTGCTCATATTCTATGCACATTTGGTTGTCCTAGTGCCATGAATTGTCGTAGAAGTTGAAATAAATAATTAACGAGATAATAGGATTATGATAGAATCTTGTTGTAGATAAATTTCACAAGGGTGATTGTGATAGAAAATTGAACCAAAAGAGCAAAGTTTATAAAACATTGCTCCCAAAAGAAAACATAGTTTCCAGAACACAACTCCTTGAAATTATGTTTTGAAGCCTAACAATTGTTGTTTCACATGGAGCATGAAATATACATGCCAAACTTGATGAACATCGATGGCACCAATGAGTGTCATAGATTACGATGAAAACTTGCTATCGAATAATATATTGAAAACAAATAAGCATGGATTCACAAGGAGCCTGCAATATAAATGCTTGAGTTGAAGAGCATACACGAAAAGAGGGAAATATAGGGGAATAAGATGAGAAAATCTATGAATGCATTAGTAGAAGAACGTTCACTATATATGACATGTGTGAAATGGTCATAACACTTAGTTCGTGTGAGGTGGTGTGACTTACAAATTATGACTTGAAAACAAAGAAATGAACGACGTGCAAGCTAAAATTATATTTTTATGAGCGTAATGGATTCAATTCAAAGCCAATAGTTGAAAAGATATTTTATTCATTTGTTTGCTTATTTCTCCCATCTTCTTAGCCATATAAGCATTACTTGTCCCATTTACATCAAATTTGTGGTACCAATCGAATGGTCTTTCTAAAACCAACAATAATTCTATATTACAAAATTTTACCACTTATTCATTGCAAAGACAACTCACTTAACAATGTTTTAGTATTCTCTAGCTAATTGCAAGAGCGACGTTGAAATTTATTCTCATACATTTTGAATATTTAAAAAGAATCTCATTGCATGCTTCCTCCACCATTTAAGTGCTAGTTCCTTAGCACTAATATTTGAGAGAGTGTTTATTTCGGAGCTTTCATATCAAAATGAGTTCACACATGTGTGTTGGACTTTATTGTGCATCATTCTAAGAAGCATATTGATACTATGTAGTTCTACTCTATCTAACCAACACAAGACAAATGGAACATGGAACAATTCCGTAAACATTATGCATCACATAATATCACAATTACCTCATGGAGATCTCACAAATAAGATAGAAATAATCTTAATCAAATTTGAGAATAAGCTCATTACATAGACTTTCTTGCACCAACCAAAATATGCTTCCTTTTTCTCTAACTCCTAGAGTATCCATAATCATATTTGTGAAATGTTCACATAAATCCTAATTCTTCATATATTCATCAAGAACTATCATAATATGTGATTTACTGAAAATATGGCATAGACCAAGGTTAACTATTTTATGCAATGCAACAATCAATGCATGGTTTGATCCTAGCCCAAGGCACACATGCATCTGCTTGAGTTTACGGCTCTCTAGTTTGGATGTATATGATATACTATCAAAGACAATAACCCCAATGTCCAATCATATGATACATAACACATTTGCAAATAAATTTCTATCAATAGTGCCTCATACAAGGAAAGAAGGAGACCCCATACAATGTATGATTCATGACATTATTGGCGTATTTTATCTAGCAAGCTCTTAAGAACTGCTACTTCAAATCTTTTGTTCTTGTTATTTATAACAAACACATGACACACTCTAGATACACTCTCAAGAATTTACTACTCTAAATCTTTGTTGTTGTTATTCATAGAAAACACATGACACCTCCCCTACTTAAGCTATTTTCTTCCTAGAAATAGAGGTGGCTCTTGAATTATTGAAGTAGGTTGACCTTATAGATATTGCACTTGATCCACTCAATGATTGTCCAATCAAAGGTGCTCCAAAAGTTCAAAATGCATTTTTCATAGTCGGCCACTTTGAAAGAATACCAACATCATCATAATCTATAAATATTCATTGTTGTATGGTATTTGAATCTCTCATGTTCATTCAGGCACATCCATTGCTTGCCATATTGTTGATGCTCAAATAACATGATGTCATAAGAAAGTCCATAGTCAAGATTCTTGTTGGCCGAAGAAAAATCTCTTCTTTGAAAGTTATCACAATACTTTTCTATGTTGTAAGCTTGCATTGATACTCTTATTAATAAGGGTGATTCTACTAATGGTGTTGTGCTTGATAATTATGAACATGCTTTTCTAAATAAGTTTATCCATAGTGTTGTCTTTTAGGATTAGAAACACACCCCCTTAGATAAAGTTGTCCATACTACAACTCATATCTGTCAAACAAAAAAGGGTTGCAATGCAATGTGTTCCTACATAGGGCCCTCTATAGAAGGTTGGCAAGTAGTTCCATACGTTTGAAACTTGTGATAGGCCCAATTTTCTGAGAGATAAATCAGTCAGACATATTTATGATCACAAAAACTCCTTGTTCACTTCTTCCACTCCATGTTTTTTCCATTTGCTCTCATGATTCAATACGTACAACCTCATTTCTTGCTACGTTGTGGACATGAAGAAAGCAAATTTTCCACATGACCATGAAGGTAATATTGAAGACCAAATGGACAACCAATCTAGGGATCCAATTCCAATTAATCACATCTTTTACATCAACAATAAAAACCTATTGTTATATGTTTTTACCAATTCAAATTGCTTCAATTGAAACCACATTCTAATGATCCATGAAGACTTCAATATGAAACTCCTTGAAATCATCCCGTATTTGAGATGTGGTCTCGTGATAAATGAGTACTTATTTGAACCATAAAGCTTGCCCTAAAAATTTAGGATATCTTTATGTGATTCTACCTTGATCATAACATAAGTATGAATGAATTTTTTGTGCCAAATAGATCTCTAGTCTTTGATATGCATATAACTCAAACAATGTTCAAAGGTTGGTATCTTGTTTCCAAGTAGAACCTCATAAAAATTAAAATATATGGAATAGCACCAAGTCTCCTTAAACTTTGGTGTATTGATGTTTAGTAGTCTATAGATAGGAACCAAAAGTCGTCATTTGGCTTTCAAAAATGACATTCCACCCCTCTTTAGATTATTGGTTGGAGTGAGTGGTTAAGGCACTTGCATAGGAACATAGGTTTCACCTGCAATAACATGTTGTTGAATTGCATTGACACATGTTATTGTACCGCCAACTTCAATTGCATCAAGAGAAGATTATTGATCAACATAGTCTTCTTCACTTTCATATAATTCTTCATAGGCCTCATAATCATCACCATAGTTTGCAATGTTGCTAATATGGCATTTTTAAATTGTAATTCTTTATTTTGATGTTGTCCATTATTTCCTTTATCATAACCCCTAGGATTTGCTTCATTCAACTCACAAACTTCTTTTGTATAACTTACTTGGCCCATATGCTCATGATTGTGATCATTGAATTCTTAACTTTCTAAAGATCATAATAACCCATAACGGTCATTGTTTCCAAGCAAATAAAAATTGAAATTTGTTTAGGTTAATCTAGTGCAAGGATGTACTTGTTACTCTTGTTTTCCATATAAAGCACACATAAAGTAATAAATTTAGGTGTCTTCCAGTCATAGGTATGAAGGTGCTTTAGTCTTTTGCCAAAATCTAGATAGGTGTATGTCAATTTTGAGAAAACTTGAACAACAAGACATAAACTGCACAACAAGAGACACAAAAGAAGGATGAAGGCTTTATGCACACTTGGCAATTGAACAACTAACCAATGAAAAGCTTTGAAATTGAAGAATATACTAGAAAACTAATGCAATTAAATTTATAACCCTTTATAGTGAATTGTGCTTCAAAGAACAATGCAAAAAAAATCATCAATTTGAAAATGAATACTTGCTAATGATGAAGGTGTACAAAAATTTCTAATTTTGAAGTATGGGTAGATCAATGTGTTTAAAAAAGGCTTTAGATAATATGAACCAAAACACAAGCTAGATGTGTCCTCGCAAGTGAAAAAGATTATATTTCCATTCCATGTAGTTGAGAGAAAACACATGCTAGCATTACTATAAGTAGCTTACATCCCGACGAGACGTTTTCTACTAGCCAATGAAGCTTCTATATCTATGAAGTTGCTTTTGGAACTATCGAGAATGTCTAATTAAGCAAGGCAAAAAATTTGTGTGGATCTACAAAATTATAGAAACCTCTTCACTAAATTCTTTTAAATTCCCTATAGCCCCACTCAATAGACAATTTTTTTTGACTCCATCATCTTGCATATATTCTCATGCCTTTCCTGTGGGAAAGAATCTGCTAGTGTGTCAACAATCATGCCTTATGTTCTAAAAAAAATCAAGCTCAATATGACTACCATTATTTTCACAGACAGTGATTTTGGAGATGATGTATGGACATTTTTCCAAGGTAGTACAACCATGCAAAAGTGGTTGATTATGTTGGAGAGAGGGGGAGATGAATGACGAACATGAACGAGAAACGAACTTGAACAAGAAACGAACGAGGAACGAA
The DNA here is from genome assembly GCA_029204225.1 of Diphasiastrum complanatum. Lineage (NCBI taxonomy): Eukaryota > Viridiplantae > Streptophyta > Lycopodiopsida > Lycopodiales > Lycopodiaceae > Diphasiastrum > Diphasiastrum complanatum. The sequence continues at coordinate 11,638,224 of CM055107.1, read as the reverse complement.
CTCGAACAGAAAATGTTCATGCGCAGTGGAGCAAACTATACGACTCTCTCCGTAAGCATGACTACACCTATTAGAATGAACAGAACTTTAGTGATGGAAATCACGGTCATTCTAGATTACGCAGCCAAACATTAATAGATGAAGCGCCAGAACAATAATTTGTCGCGAATAGCAAGACAAATTATATGTCACGAATGATTCGCAAAAAGCTAGACTGTGCTCGATTGATAATTAGTCGCGAATGATTCGTGAAAGACAAGACTAAATGTTAGTTGTCTATTACCAGAAAGAACAACTAGAAAGATCAGACAAAATGAAGAATAAGCATAGCAATATTGACACAAGTCTGAATGCAGAACAAAGAGCTGTATCAGATTAAGTATATCATGTATACATGTCAATAATGTGGTAGAACACAAGATAATAGCGGACAAAATCGCGTGCCCTACGAAACTTATTTCGATTTGTAAAAAAAGAGATAAAACCTTAATTCTGACAATAAAGAATCAATGCTTAGGGCATCTACTTCATCTATCTGGTTTGCTTCAACTCTCTTTGTCTACTTCTCTACTTGTCAACCTAAATACACGAATGGTATCCAGTATATATATATATATATATATATACATGATATTACAGGTGTGCAGATGTAGAAAGTACAGAGTGGATGTGCTGTCTGTTAGGAGATCGTGGGTGGCTGCAATCGTTGTCCAATCTGTTAGCACAACTACATGGGGTGAGCGTGAAAAGGGTGCGACATCAATCAGTGCTAAAGTGAACGTTGGTGATGATGCAAAAAGTGCGTCACTCTTACGACTAGCCTTAGGATTAGATTTACAGGGTGCCTTAGCTTTTAGGGCACCTTTGGCATTCTATAAGATAGTGTCCCCTTTTTGCCTGTCACCTTAACTTGTGTAAAAACAAAGTGTCCGATTCATTCGCCTTTTCTTCGTCTATGCAAATTTGCGTGTAATTCTCAAGCTAATCTAAATCATATTTTGGCCAAATCACATATTTACAAGTGTACATGGAGTGGATTTGGCATGGCACCCCCAAAACTCAAGATCTAGATAACTTTCACATTTTCACACACATATATATCGTGTGTGTGTGTGTGCGTGCACGCGCGCGTGTGCGCACACACACACACACACACACACACACACACACACATTATATACATGTGTGTGTGTGTGTGTGTATCCCCCTAATTAGCTTTTCCAATTATGTAAGTCTATAAACAAAAGTTTCCTTATAATTTCTTTATGACTTGACTATTGATAGACGATAAGGCAATGTCACCTAGAACATTGTGTGAGAATTGCCTTAAGTTGTATTTCATGAATTACAAGAAGAATGGGACAACCCTCATGATGTCTTTTAACTATAGCAGTGGTGATAATTGTAGAAATAATATATAGATTTCATGATGTGGTTTATTTAACTGATAATTAGTAGATGTCAAGAATATGACCTTGGCAAAACAATGAGCATGCTCATTTTCAATGTCAGCAACAAGTTTCAGAGGTGACAAAAAGGAATGCCTCATTTATACTTGACAAAATCATTCTAGGGCAGAACCATCATCATGAGTCACTCAAGATGTTACACCAATGACAAGAAGATGAATAGGTGCACAATGTGGTAGGGCTCTTGCAATTATAAGTTAAAAGCGGAAAATAAGTATATAAATAAAATTGAATATTCAAAGATCTAAGTTAAAAAATGATGGTCCATCAAGGAATTGACCATGCATCGAATTGAAAGACTACTTACAACCCATAAGCAAATATCTTTTCAAGACCGCCATCATACACTATTTGAAGGGCACCAATTCCTCATAGTCTTACATTCAATTTTTGCTAAGCTTGAAGCTATGTAAGAGTGTTGAGTTTTCAATTTTCTTTTGATGTCATGTAACAAGGGTGTTATTCCTTTGCTTGAAAAGCCAAAATTATTTAGTTTGCATAGAGGAAGTCCTATGAGCATTTACATTGTCCTTCAATACAATGACATGTATGCTAGAACCACCACTTTGTCCTTTTATGGACATTACAATTTTTTTACAAATGCATAGTGAATTCACTAAATTGATCTAAACGTGTGCTTTTTTTACCTTGGTTTTAAGCCTTATTAGCCTTTTGCTTTAGATTTGTTTTTTAATTTTTAAAAAATAGTAAATTTTGTTTGTGTTTAGTCTACATGGGGAACAATAGACAACATACTTTATTTTTCTTACATAGGCATTTGGTCTACATAGATACCTAGTCCTATTTATATAGGGCCAAGACTACATATGTATGTTGGGGAGACTGATGAAAGGGCTACTAACAACTAGTTGTGATCGGAATAAGCTAACAACAACCTGGCTAATGCTACTGGGTGGCCATTTTTTTTCTTTGGCCATATTACATGAAGTAAGCCATACTCATAAAGCCCAAAAAGCTACAAATAGACTGAGCTAAGTAAGTTGTCCATTCGAAGCATCACAGGTTGATGTCATGCTTTCTTCTCCTTTTGTTTTTTGCTGCGACGCAAACATAGCAATATTTAGTATCAAGAACTTAGAATCATGTGTGTGTGTGTGTGTGTGTGTGTGTGTGTGTGTGTGTGTGTGTGTGTGTGTGTGTGTGTGTGTGTGCTATACATAATTTCAGCTATCCACAAATCCAAGTTTTTTCCCCCTCTTTCAGCCTCATAACGTATATGTAGATGAGCTGTTAGTAAAGCTGCATATTCAATAGGAATATCCAAATAGAGATGGTACAATATGTTGATTATAGAAAACATAAAAGAATCACAAGTTCCAAGTCATGTTCATAAATAATCACTAAAGTATTATTTGAAAGCAATAAACAAAAGATCTATTTGTGTGATTCAATATTACAAATCATGTAAGAACGATTTAAATATGGCATTTACTTTTTGACTCAAATGTTGAGATGGCATTCATATTTAGATTCCAATGTCAAGTTGGCACTCATCTTCAAAATTGGAGGGAATGCAGATTCAAAATCACATTCACACAAGACTATGGTTTGAACCATAATTGTCCAAGTTAAACAAGTTAATCAAAATTGAAGTCGGAATGCTAAACCATAACTACAAATAAACAGGTTAGGCCATGAGGAGTAGTGCTGACTAGCAAAGATAATATATGTATTTTGTTTCAACTTATTTCTCATCCTACGCAGCATTCCTTATAGTCTTTTTTGGATTAAGAACTCTAATGAAATTCTTGTACACAAGATCATACCCAAAGCTGAGATCATCCAACTGAAGCAAAATAGTTTTCCTTTTAAAAGAGAAAACCATTAATTGCGTAAAAATATGCAAGCTAAAGTTGGAGAGTCTATCCCATGAATTCAGGATATTTCTCTTACACTTTGCCAATAAAAAACTGAAGCTAGTGTTCGACAAAGGTATCGACAAAGGGATGATAACAAAATCAGAAAGGTTAAAACCTATAAATCCGAAAATATTTCTCCTTATTTGTCAATTTCATAGTCATCACGAGGAGCTATTTTGGTGATGTCACTACATTGTCGTTGGTTGTGAATAGGGCCACTATATGTGATAACAATACCTCTATGTGAATGCACACATTTTTTTAATGAGATGTGACATGTGTAAGTAAGGGAATTTCGGATCTAAAATGTTCTCCTCATGGGTGACTATATTCGATAGTGTTCATGAGGAGGGTTGGGATTATGGTTGCAGCCACTCTTGATACTTCCACAACTCGGCCATGCCAACGTCCCATATTCCTCGTCCTTAGGAATGCTATCTAGTCTGTAATGTCAAGGGTATGTGGAACAATGAGTACCTCTTTTTTTAAGGGAAATTAGGATACTTACAACAAGAATGGGGTATGGGTGACTTGGAGCTAGCCGCGAGTTCTATGAGTTGTGGTTACAATTCGATATTCAAAAAGGCGTTTTAGCATGGGCTCTTTGGCACGGTGAAGTCAACATCCAACCAACCATGAGGCTCTCTGGAATACTTGATTTGCAATATCTCTCTTTCTGCACTTTGGAACATTAGTCTTGAAGAAGACTCAACCAAACTCTCCATGGAGGAGTTTTAGGCACATATACTATCTATTTTCATGGAAACTTTGTTGATTAGGAGCATCATTACAATCATTATTATGAAGAAACAATCACGTTAGAGTAGAGAATAAAGCCCTCAACTCAAGATATTATTACACATTCACATAATGAAATTGGCAATTCTATTCAAAAAGTTTAGATTGAAGTCCAAATTTATGTGTAAGGTGCACTTGATGTTGCTTAGAGACTTGGGTTTAAGAAGAATCATGCTTTCACAAAAATATCTCCACTAGAATATTGTTATAGGCACCAAGTTTGGGAACTTCATTGCAAATTTTATTGCATCCTATGTGAGTTTGAACAATAGGAGACTACTTTCCACAACAACAATAACAACACCCAACTACCAACCAATTTCTCATCACTCCCTTTGCCACCCCTTCACATCAACAATTGTCTGATTAAGGATCCACATCAAAAAATCCATCTCAAATGGCACAAAGAGCACATCAGCACAACAGAGGAATGATAGGAGCAATGTACTAACATTCCATTACAGGTCCTGGATTACAAGATCCCATCCTCCCAAATCAAGGATAGTTCAAATTTGAGACTTGATCATTCTTAACTTTGGACTTGCCCCTCCAGCCTAGGAGCCATGTTAGGTTATAAATTCTAGTGTTTATCTTAACATTTAAAAAGTATTCAAATAAGTTTGAAGGTGCCATACAAGCCCTCCATTTCTTTAAGGGTGAATTTCATTTAATATGGGTTGAAGTTACTTTGATGTTTCTAATTGTCCCCGGTTCGGGTGTTGTATAGGGGTAAAACGAGTACGAACGAATGTGATGCACAAGGGATGTACTAATGTACGACGATTGAAGCACCGATTCATGTATTGAAATCACAGTCTGCTCTTAGTTTTTTCCTTCAAAGATATCCCGATCCCTACTTTCTTTCCCAGAACTAATGGCTCCATCTTTGCTGTTGAAGATTTCCTTGGAGCTCTTGAATTTTGAGCAAAAGTTTGCAAATTATAGTGTTCTTTTTCCCAGTAATCCTAATCTCTTTGTGCTCTGCAGCAAGCGCTCTATGTTGATGAGATTTTTTTATTGTTAGTAAAATCATGCGATTACCATTCTGTTACTAAGACATTAGTAAACATGTAAAGCTATTAGATCTTCTTATTGGTTCTTATAATTGAGATTAACAATGGATGATATTAGTAGCTGCTATATTGATTAGAATGCTTGTGAGAACAACATTGCTGCAGTGTAGTATTTTTCCAGTGAGTCTAAAAACTTTGTCCACAGAGTGCTCTTTTCAGTTTTCTTTGAGTAAACTGAAATCCGAATTAAAGAATATCCCGGTGTAATCCAGATGCTAGGAACCTTTACCTTTTCTAGTAGCACACTTCATGTGGCTTGAAAATGGCCAGTATCAAAGTCATCGTCTTCTGAGTTAAAAATATGGTTGCAAGCTCTTAATGATGGTGCACCTCAACGTCATCTCACCAACAAAGTTTTCAAAGCATTAAGATTCCATTTTTAGTAGACAAATATTGTCCTACATGCTGCTTCTTCATGCATGCTTCTTCATGCATGCTTCTTCATTCATGCATTGCTTCGAGAAATTTCTGATATTATTGTAGCTATAGAATTCTTCCTATGTATGAAAGCCATAAATCACAAGTGCAATGTTGAATTTCTGCACAATTCAATGACAAAACGCATTCTCTTCAAGAAGATGCAGTCATAGAAGAAATTTGTCTTTCGTGCTTCAAATGTGACGTGAAACATTGCATAATCTGGTCTCCGAGTGAATGTTTCAAATGATTAATTCCATGCATGATTACAGGTGTAGTATCTTGATAATCAAGATGAGAGATATTCTCCTAGAAAAGTAACCTCCAATGCTTACGCATCTAAAACAGCGGTAGACGGTGATGGTAGTCAGGTCAGTAGCAAAAGAACTATAGATCTCAAGAAGCGCAATCATGGTTATATCTTGCATGAACGTAACAGCGTCATAGTACAAGCAGGATGAGAAAGACATATTACACGAGATTAATTACTAGCTCCACTGTCAATAGAGGATGACTTCAGTGTAACGATATTATGGTTAAAGTCGGGAGTCATGATAACTTTTGCGCTTGAGGTATGCTTAACAAGAGGGACCAGTGATTGGACAACATCGGTCATAAATGGACGGTAATCTGCCGCGGGTTGTACACACATTGCAGCTATAGCTGCCACCTGCAACATACCAAGTCAAATCTGAACTCAACATATCCCAGCAAGAGATTATTTGTAGACTATAGTGAAAATATTGGAGATTGATAATCAGTGAAGCTTGAATTTGCAAATTAAGCAACCTAGAAAACAAAGAACTACTTGCCAAAACATTAGTAAAATACGAAATCAATTGTCGATAGCACCAACCTGTATCAGGTCTTTCATGGCGAACTGCCCCTCCAGCATTGGATCGACCATATCCTTCACCTTATTTCTATCAGTTAATCGTGGCAGAGCCTGGAAAGAGGATAAACAGTTTGATTACAAGCTGTGGATCTATGTCATAATTTAAATAAGAGTAGAAGATCTATATATATGGATTATGAACACCACCGCTGTTTAGAATTTTTCTATGGTCCACAATTTGCGATATACATCTAGTCGCTCCTTATGGACAACATAAGGGGGGAACATACCCAGGATACAAGAACTCCTTGACCAGGTGGCCGTTTCATGTCTACTGGAACACGACCGGTCAAGAGTTCTAATAACACAACGCCATAGCTATATACATCTGATTTTGTCGTCAGATGTCCTGTCAAAGCATACCTATTATGAAAACGATAGCATAAAGATCAATCTGATAATCAAGGAAAATCAGGATGCTGATACCTACAAGCACATAAGAAACTGAAATTTAGAAGTCCCTTTTTGCTGCTAGAATATGCTGGCAGCTGACTATAGTATGATCGAAAGCTTTTGACCAGAACTTGTTTGGATGGATGCTTACTCAGGAGCAACATATCCGTAGGTGCCTAGTACGCGAGTTGATACATGGCCCCCAATTTCAGCAGAACCAAGCTTTGCCAGGCCGAAATCAGAAACTTTTGCATGAAAATTGTCATCAAGAAGGATGTTACTGCTTTTAAAGTCACGATGTATTATTGGAGGAGTTACGCACTCGTGGAGATATTCAAGGCCACGGGCTGCATCAAGAGCTATTCTGAGACGGGTTGCCCAGTCTAACAAAGGCGGATTTCCTGAAATCCCTGGAATGTTTAAATCACTTTCACAGTTTCAGCAACATCCGAAACATTTATGAAGTAGATGAGTAGCATTGCAAAACAATTTGTGATGTCTTTTCGGAATTGTAGAGCACAGAAAATCTTGCATATTAACCTATCAGTGTCCCTTATATAGATCTAGCTTAGCGGTTTACAGAGATCTTACCATCTGAGTAGAGATGTTCTTGAAGACTTCCGTTAGGCATGTAGTCATAAACAAGAAGTCTATGATCTTTATCCGCACAATAGCCAACGAGTTCAAGAAGATACGGTGAATGGAGACGGCTTAGCATGTCGACCTAAATTTCAACACTAAGTTCCATTAGTCTGACTTGTAACAGCTCAGTGGCTCACAAAAAAAAATAGCTCAGTCCAACGAAATATGATGGACTCAAAGAATCATGCTTCAACTATTCTGTATTTAACAGTACAGTTCCTGACTCCTGATGCAATGATTCACAAAGTTGCACAAAGAAAGAACAATAAATTCATACCTCGACTCTAAACTCACGGTCACCCTGTTTGCCTTCTCTGTCCAGTTGCTTGATTGCTACCAGCCTCCCATCGGTTAGGACTCCTCTGTACACAGAGCCAAAGCCTCCGTGGCCAATCACATTGACTCTGCTGAAATTGTTTGTTGCAAACTGCAACTGCTTGTAGGTAAACACTTGTGCTTCCGGGGGTATAATGTTCACCATACGTAATTCCTGCTCGGGAATTCTCTTTCTAATTTCTGCATGAAACCATGATCCAAAACTGCTCCATAGATCTATTCAGGAAGTCTGAAACGTTTAAATCAATCAAAGTTTTACACACACAAGCTTATTATCGTCAACTTCTATGTACGTCATCCAACAAATTTACACAATTGACTTTCCGCGATACTTGGAAATATATGGCGATAGAAGGAAATCAAGACCGAGGATAATTATGGCTTGTTTTAAATATACGTACTTGCAGGATAAGGCTTGTGTCTCACTTTCTGGCGTATGTAGCAATAGTACAAAATTGCCACTAGTAATGCTAAGACCGCAAGGGAGGAAACAACTGCGACAACCACAACCACAACAGCACTATTCGCAGTACTATTGACGCCCTCCGCAGGAACAGGTGCACTCTCCGATGCATTGCGTACCATGAGGCCTTTTCAATTTATTTAAGCGAGCAATTTTATATCTACTACTTGGATCCTCGTGTAAGCTTAATGAAGCGAATAATATTCTGAATTTTATCAAGAATTCTAAAAAACTCAATTAGCTGTATATTGTTTGAACTTTATTTACATCAACCAAAGTCTAATCTCAACACTAGATCTCGCGCGACTTCAAAGTTAATCGAAATCGATACGATGAAATGAAAGTTCTAAGGTGGGAAAGATGTAGGCATTGATACACACGTGAAGTCGATAAACACGCTCGACAGAGAATTGATCTAAATTCACAATTCCATCACCAGAGGCTGGATGAAGAGCATCCTGTCAGTTGTAATAGGGGAAGAAGAGAAATGCATCAAATCAAACACAAAGAACGCAAGGGAGCAAGTTGTTTAGTGTAGTACAGCGCCTGGTAGGTCTAGGACAGCCACTTTTCAGAGCTTGTTAAAGCGAGAATAAGAAGATAGCGCGATCAATTTACTACAAAAGAAGATGGAACTTGATCGTGCCAATGGTCTACTTCACAGATCTTATTGAATATTGACAAAGACCATACCAACAAATGCCAGGCTGCAGTGAAGAAGGAACCAAACAAAGTTACGAGATATAATCCGATCCGTGCCTCAAAGAGAACAAAAAAAAGCAATGCAAACCTTGACAAGACACTTCAACAAGCTTTCCACAGATACTAAGGCATGAAACAAGGAATTCAAGGTAATCCAATCCCCCAGGAATGGACTGAAGAACATCATTGCAATCCTGCAATACAACTGGATCAAGCTTCGCAATCCATTACCGCAGAAGCTGCAGCATGCTAGTTGGGACCGCAGCCATTACACAGAGCCTCAATGACGAGAAATTGTAGGAGTGATCAGTTCCTGAGCTGCTTGTTCCACGGAAACTAGCTCAATCTGCAAAAATAAAAAAGTAAACGCTAGCTGCTGAATTATCAGTACCATCACCATAGATGAATCTGACAGAACAGAAGCCTTCCTTCACCTGTCACTAACTTTGAAGGGCAGATGAGTCACCGTAGCTAGCTCGTTTGTCCAGCTTCACACCGCGGATCGATCTTGGAGGCGCCAGCCAGATACGTTATAGCTGAAACAACAACATCAATGTGACAAATGTGAGAGAGGGAGAGGGAGAGAGAATGCCCATGAGTGTATTGATGCATGTGTATTTTTTGCTCGTGAGCAGTATACTTACCATCCCGTGACACAACCACAAATCATCAAGTCCTCTTGAAGACCTCAAACTTTTCATTATTGTGTTTTCTTTGGTGGGACTCATTTGGACTTGATTTAATGAGTAAAGCACAAGCCATTTCTATTTCTCTTGTGAATAGTGTGGCCCAATTTTTTTTTTTTTGGCATACATGTGAAGCAACAAGTCGTCTTTATATATAACTCTACCCATACACCCCTGATGCGATGGACATGGCCCAAATTTTGAAATTATTAACTTAAAAAGTAAAACGTCCATAAAATTCTTCTAAAAATTGGACAAGGGAAAGGTCCTCGAAACTAGCGGGAGATCTCGTTCACTATCTTGGAATCGTCTCGTGTAAACAAGCATGTCTAAGATGAATGCCTTTACGTTGAGCTATCACTATGACATGCATATACCACCTAATTTAATAGTGCATGATCGTGAAAATTGAGATTAGGCACCAAGGGCAATGAGAACCCGGCCCCAAGATACTAAGGGTCACACTAGTCCATTCGCAGCTCGGCCTTTTCACTTGATGCACATTTCTAAATCTTGGCAAGTGAGTGGATGGGCTACCCCTTTCAAACTTGGCTAGTAAGTGTCAAATGGAGGGCCGCAATCTAATAAATTGGCCGTTTGAATCCCTACCATACCATTGGTATAGTTTTCTTAAATTGCCCCTAACAACTTAACATGCCAAACAATGTCTCCAAGTTCAAAAAAATGTGCTTGAGTTGCCGCAACGTGGCAAGGGTCCCATGCCACCTCATCTGCCACATGGTGGCAACTCAAAGGAAGTCTAGAAGGGAGGAAGACACATTTTTTCTCCACGGGAGATCAACTACACTTTAAATAGGGACTTGCTAGGTAGTAAATAGGGACTTGCTAGGTAGTGTAGTTTGAAACCACTATAACCATCATTCCATTACATAAGCTTGTATGCATCATCGCATGGCTAGTAGAGGCATTTCCTCAGCAAAGAATAGTCATACAGTCTAACGAACATGAGACTTCTTACCTTTAGTCGCAGTAGCTTTCCTACGATTATCTTTCCTTTTGTTTCTAGCAGAAAACCTCTTCACCTAGCAAAGCCAGCAGCAATGGAGAAATAAACCAAGCAAGAGAGGAAGAAAGCATAGAGAATGGACCTTAGGGTTGTAGTCTCTTCTCCTTAAATAGAAGATTCATGGCTTCTAGAAGCATCAGCTGGTTGTAGATACACACCGTTGGATCAAATACTTGCAAATTGCATAAATCTTAGCCGTTCAATGAGAAGCAAGTTTCTCACCAAAAACCACAAGTTTAAAAAAAAAAATTGGCCATACTTCTAAGTTTGGTATCGTAAGGCATTAAATTGGTTTGGTATTAAAAGAGAAAACATCCATTCAGAATGTTACGAAGGGCACATAAAGTGTAATATAATATCGTAGAGTCCATGAGAGAGAGAGAGAGAGAGAGAGAGAGAGAGAGAGAGAGAGAGAGAGAGAGAGAGAGAGAGAGAGAGAGAGATGAGTGCTAACATAAAAGGGGAGGGGGAGTTTGTAGTAGCTTCGGCGCTGCGCATTGGAGGCTATATGCATTTAGAAGTGTGCATTTGGATTGAAAGAAATAAAAGACAAATCAAAATCACAATGGTTAAGAAATGTTGTGCCACATACCACGGGGAGTGAGAGGATGGCTAAGTAGATCATCAATTGACCACTCTGAGCATCATTTACACGTCTTGACCACAAGCCGCCATCCCATCGTCGACCGCTCGTCAACGATGGGCATACCCACTCGTCAAACATCAGCCGCCACCCCAACCATCGGTCGCCTGTCCAAAACACCCCAAACATTGGTCGTATGCAAAAATCATCGCCGCCACCTAAACCATTGGGCCACCATCCAAATCTTCGGCCGTCACCATATTCCCCCCCACAAAATCCATCAAGAGTCCCACCCCCAAATCGAGTTGACCGTTCGATCCTCAAATTTGAGTCTTTGGAAAAAATTTGAGTCATCGAATAAATTCGAGATTTTCCAACAAATCGCTCCATTGCAAAAATTCGAGTATTGGAAAATTCGAGTTATTGGAAAAATTCAATCATATGGAAAAATTCGAGTCTTTACCAAAAATCGAGTTGATCTAAAAAATTCGAGTCTCAAAAGTTCGTGTCTTCAAAAGTCTTAAAAAATTGAGTCTCGAAAATTTTGAGTCTTGAAAAATTCGTGTCTCTAAAAATTCGTCTCTCCAAAAATTGAGTCTTGAAATTCAAGTATAGAAAAATTCGTGCCTCAAGTCTCCAAATATTCATAACTCTAAAAATTCGAGTTTGCAAAATTTGAGTCTCGAAATATTCGTGTCTCCAAAAATTGAGTCTCGAAAATTTGGTGTCTCCAAAAATTCGTGTCTCCAAAACTTAAGTCTTGAAAATTTGGAATCTCGAAAATTCGAGTCTGCAAAAATTCAGTCTCGAAAATTTGGAGTCTCGAAAATTCAAGTCTGCAAAAATTGAGTCTCGAAAATTTCGAGTCTCCAAAAATTCGAGTCTCCATAATTCGAGTTTGCAAAAATTCGAGTCTGCAAAAATTGTGTCTCGAAAAATTCGTGTCTCCAAAATTTGAGTTTACAAAAATTCGTGTCTCCAAATATTTGTTTCCAAAATTCGTGTCTCCAAAAATTCGTCTCCAAAATTCGAGTCTATACCAAATTCGTGTCTCAAAAAGTTCCTGTCTCCAAAATTTCGAGTCTCCAAACATTGGAGTCCAAAAACATTTCAGGAGGGGCCCATTTTTCCCACTGTCGTGTTTTATTGTAGCGCATTTTTCAGGAGGATTGTATTTTTTTGAGGTGTCGCATTTTTCGGGGGGAGTGTCGCATTTTTCGAATAAGACGGGCCAAGTTACGTGTTCAAGGCATTTCTCGAAGGGGTTAAGGGATTTTGGATAGAGTGTCGCAGTTTTGTCAAGGCCGAAAGGAGGGGAGTGTCGCATCTTTCTGGAGGGCAGTGTCGCATATTTTGGATGGGAGGGCCAGTGTTGCAATATTCGGGGTTATATAAACTTCTGAGAACTCGGCATCCATAAACTCACTTGATGTCTTCAAAACGCTAAACACACAACTTAAAGACGGATGTATTTTTGGAGTGTCGCGTTTTTCGGGAGGGGCTAAAGGGAGGGCAGTGTCACCTTGGAATCCAGTGTCGCATTTTTTTGAAATGTCGCATGGGAGCCCAATGTCGCATTTTTCTGAGGTCTCGCATTTTTCGGTGGGAGTGTCGCATGTATTTCTAAAGTGTTGCATTTGACCCCCGTGTCGCATATTTCTGAAGTGTCCCATTTTTCAGGAGTTTTTGCCACTGTCGCGTTTTATTAAAGTGTCACATTTTCCTGAAGTCTCGTATTTTTCGGGCGAGTGTCGCATTTCTCAGTATGCATCATCTCCCACTCGGCATGCGTAAACTCACGTGACGTCTTCAAAACTATCAACACACAACTTGAACACGCATGTATTTTTGAAACAGTTTCACGATAGTTTCGAGTGTCGAGTTTCACGACAGTTTCGAGTGTCATGTTCGCGACAGTTTCGAGTGTCGAGTTTCGAGCGTCATGTTCGTGCCAGTTTCGAGTGCCAAGTTTCGTGACAGTTTTGAGTGTCGAGTTTCGAGCGTCATGTTCGTGACAGTTTCGAGTGTTGGGTTTCGAGCGTCATGTTCGTGACAGTTTCGAGTGTCGAGTTTCGCGACAATTTCGAGCGTCAAGTTTCGCGACAGTTTCGAGTGTCGAGTTTCGAGCATCATGTTCTCGACAGTTTCAAGTGTCGAGTTTCGAGTGTCATGTTTGCAACAGTTTCGAGTGTCGATTATCTTGATCGTGACAGTTTCAGACTCGAATGACAGTTTATTGTTCGCGACAGTGTCTTATTCATGATAGTTTCGCAACAATTTCGAGTTTCGAGTGTCGGGACTGTTTCGAGTTTCATGTTTCGAGTAAGGATCTCAGTAAGGAAACCTACTTGGGCGTTCTCTAAAACGCTCCATAGATGAAGCGTACCTACTTGGGCGTTTTCTCTCTCTCTCTCTCTCTCTCTCTCTCTCTCTCTCTCTCTCTCTCTCATCTCATGAGTTTCCTTACTCAGATCCGTCCCTTGTGACTGTCTATAGATTGCAGTTATGTAACCTTTCTCAACAAAGAACAAAATGTGCTTACCCTAGCCTCTTCCCCACCAACAAATCTTTCCAGAACCGCAGCTACTCCACCATCTCGCATGACTGATCTTGACAGCATTTTGCCTGCTTCCGAGTTTAGCCATGGAGGAGGCACTGGATTTTTCTGATGAAGTAAAGTAAAAAGCGCCTCCACCACATGAGCCACAGGCAAAGAATTTTCTATCTTGTTGAACTTGTCTGATGCTAGTTTTCTCCATATAGTTATCTGGTTTTGTGTGCAAGTTGTAGGCAAGGGGCCGTGACAAAGCTAAAGATAAGCTGCAAAAAGGTCAGGTAGTTGACTACTCAGCAGGAGAAGTCGTACTGCACCTGACTGATCCGAAAGAATAGTCGAAGCGAGAAACTCTGTAGCCCCAAAGAAGGTGCAACAATCTTCCGTCTCTTCAACAAGCGAAAGAGTGGTCACAGATCCATGCACTGCTTGTGTAGAAAGGCTGCAGCAGCAGCCACAGCTGCACTACGTTGAAACCTATTTTCTAGAGAAATTCCTACTCCCACACTCAAATACAGATAGATTCCCCACCTCACCACAAGCTCAAATACTGACTTAACCACGACCCAATCAGGAGAATCAGGTGACGGTCCCAGCCCCTCCACGATCGACCTATGCAAGCTTTTCGCCAGCTTGAAGCAACAACTCAGCCTCCCTTCTACATTTTGCCTGGAGCCATGATGCTCGAACAACCGCGCATGATCGCCGGACTTGCTTAGCGATAACAGGAGATCGCGAGCTTCATCTAGTAAAGATTGAAATTGGATGATGTTGATGACAGTGGAGGTGTAGGGTTGCCATTCGCCATCGCCAACGCCCATGCTCCCTCCTATTACTTGAACACCTCGATCTACACCTTGATAAAATGTAAAAAGACGAATGGATCGTGTCGGATGCAGAGCACAGCAGACGAATGGATCACGGAGAGAGAGAGAGAGAGAGAGAGAGAGAGAGAGAGAGAGAGAGAGAGAGAGAGAAATTTGAAAAAATAAGCTTATGTGTGTGTCCAAAGAGTAGGCTTTAGGCGTGACATAGGTTAATATACCGAGTTAACACATCCGTTACACTCTCTTTCTTAAATATCTTTATATATATTTATATATATATTTAAACTTATGTACACTTTTGCGCATCTGTATGGGTGCACTCATGCATCTTCCTCCCCTCACCCATGCATGAGCTTTTTTTTAACTAAAAAACTTGGGGAGAAAGATGCATGTATGGGGAAAGTGCATACTCCCATACATTTGCACATTGTGTGCATTGGGGAGTGGGCCCCAAAAACATTCCCCACCCCTCCCTCCAAATCACTAAATTCAAATATCTTTTTCTAAATTCAAATAGTTGAAGTTTGAAGTTAAGGTTTTATTTTCCTCACAACTTTAGCCAATAATCTTTATTATTTTGAATTACCAAAGTTTTATTCATAAATCATAAACAGAAAAAAAAAAAACAAAATTGACTACCTAAAACTGTTTTTTTTTTTTCAATTCTTCAAATCTCTATCTTGGCCCACCATCTTCATGAATGTTTAACCACAAGCCCAAACTCAGTATCTTTAACTCCAAAGGATCGATTTTTTCAAAGGATTGAAAGATTTTTGTACTGTCAAGTTGAATTTTTCAAAAGACTCGAATTTTTTCGATGACTCGAATTTTGCAAAAGACTCGATTTTTTTTTTCCGAAGACTAGAATTTTTCCAAGGACGTTAATTTTTTCAAAGACTCAATTTTTTTCAAAGACTCATATGTTTGATATTCGAGATGCGAGATATGCGAAATCGGCCATCATCCAAATCATCGACCGCCACCTAGATCGGCCTCCATTGTCCGTCAATGATGGACACTCTTTACTAGTCTATATATATATTTAAACCTATGTACAGTTTTGCGCATGTGTATGGGTGCACCATGCATGCTCCTCCCCTTACCCATGCATGAGCTTTTTCTAACTAAGAAACTTGAGGAGGAGAATGCATGTATGGGGAAAAGGATGCATGGCCCTCCTCCCCATGCATGCATCTAAGGGGCCCACTCCAATTTCAAATTATCCTTTACCAACACACATAGTGTTTTGAAGCGTAGTTTGTCTCATGACATGCCTACATGGCTTGCCACATGGCAATTTGTGAGCCCCAGCTCTCTCTCTCTCTCTCTCTCTCTCTCTCTCTCTCTCTCTCTCTCTCTCTCTCTCTCTCTCTCTAGGTCCACTCAAGCCTACATGGCAGAGCTTGGTTGGCTTGCCACACAAGCCTATGGCAAGCCTATGTGGTAGCTTGTGACATGCTTGCGTGGCAGACATCAGACCTATGCCATGCCTATGTGGCCTTCCACGCAAGCCTATGGTAGGCCTACATGGCAACTTTCGAACGCACCTATATATCTCTCTCTAGGTCCACTCAAACCTCTGTGGCAGAGTCCGATTTGCTTGCCATACAAGCCTATGGTAGGCCTACATGCTTGCCACATGGCAAACCTCAAGCTTGCATGATTTGCCATGTGGTAGACCTACGTTGCTTGCCCTGTGGCAGTGTGCGACAGGCTTAGCAGATAGTAGACCACGTAGACAGAGCCTGGTTGGCTTGCCAACCTATGATGGGCCTACGTGGCTTGCCACATGACTAACCCCAAGCCTGCATGATTTTCCACATGGCAGCCATACGTGATTGCCACATGGCAACCTATGACAGACTTGGTAGATCGCAAGCCTATGTGGCCTGTTACACAAGCCTATGGTAGGCCATGTGGCAAGCCACACAAGCCTATGGAAGGCATACGTGGCTTGCCACGTGGGAACTTTTGAGTCCCACATCTTTCTCTCTCTAGGTCCACTCAGGCCTACATGGCAAAGCCTGGTTGGCTTGCCACACAAGCTTATGTTAGACCTACATGGTTTGCCACATAGCAAACCCTTAGCCTGCAAGCGTAGCAGCCTACGACAAGATTGACAGATAGTAGATTTATGACATGCCTATGTGGCTTGCTACACAAGCCTATGGTAGTCCTACGTGGCTTATGACATGAGAAATATCACCTTCCATGGTTTTCTACGTTGCAGGCCTACCTGGCTTGCCACGTGGTAGCTTGCGAGCCCCATCTCTTTCTCTCTCTATGTCCACTCAAGCCTACGTGGCAAAGCCTGGTTGGCTTGCCACACAATCCTATGGCAAGCCTATGTGGCAACCTACAGCATGCTTGCATGGCAGACATGAGGCCTATGCCATGCCTATGTGGTCTGCCATGCAAGCCTATGTAGGGCTACATGGCTTGCCATGTGTCAGCTTTTGAGCCCACCTCTCTATATCTCTCTCTAGGTCAAATCAGGCCTATATGGTAGAGCTTTGTTGGCTTGCCACACAAGCCTATGGCAGGCCGACATGGCTTGCCATGTGGCATGTGGCAAATCTCAAGCTTGCAAAATTTGCCATGTGGTAGGCCTACTTGGCTTGCCATGTGACAACCTATGATAGGCTTGCTAGATAGTAGGCCTATGTGGCCGACTACATCGCCTATGGTAGGCCATGTGACAAGCCACACAAGCCTATGGTAAGCCTACGTGGCTTGCCACATGGACAGTCCCAAGCCACGTGGCTTGCCATGTGACAGCTTTCGACACCCAATTCTCTCTCTCTCTCTCTCTCTCTCTCTCTCTCTCTCTCTCTCTCTCTATGTCCACCAAGGCCTACGTGACAGAGCCTGGTTGGCTTGCCACGCAAGCCTATGTTAGAACTACATGGTTAAAACCCCAAGCTTGCATGACTTGCCATGGGGTAGGCCTACATGGCTTGCCATGTGACAGTCTGCGACAGGCTTGGTAGATATCAGACCTATGACATGCCTATATGGCCTGCTAGACAAGCCCATCGAGCCAGAAATTGGTCGGATTCCGTAAAAAAATGATCAGAACTTCAAACGGGTGGTGTCCACATGTTCGTGGGCTCGACACAAACCCACAGGTTCATTCACAGCTCAATTTTGACGCCGTTTGGCGAGGGGTTTGCCACTAAATGGACTACTTTCCAACATTCATGAAAATTAGTCCAGTGTCGCCGAACGAAATCCGTTTTTTTGGACACGTGTGTCCGAACCAGAAATCCTATACGCATTCCTGGGATTCTAGGCCCGTCGAAATTGGTCGGATTCAGTAAAAAAGGGTCAAAACTTCGGATTTTCTTAAGACTCGAATTTTTTCAAAGACTCGAATTGTTGGAAAGACTCGAATTTTTTCGAAGACTTGAATTTTTTCAATGACTTGAATTTTTTCAAAGGATTGAATTTTTCCCCAGAGTCGAATTTTTCCAAAGACTTGAATTTTTCCAAAGGATTGAACGACCCTTTTTACTGACTCGAATTTTTTAGAAAACTCGAATGTTTTTCAAGGCTCAAATTTTTCCAAGGACTCGAATTTTTTCAAAGACTCGAATGTTAGATATTCGAGATGCAAGATGTGCGAGATCGGCCGTGATCCAAATCATCGACCACCACCTAGATTGGCCTCCATTGCCCATCAACGACGGGCACTCTCTTTACTAGTAGATATATATTTAAACTTATGTACACTTTTGCGCATGTGTATGGGTGCACCATGCATCCTCCTCCCCTCGCCCATGCATACACACATTCTTAACTAAAAATGATGGGAGGGGATGCATGTATGAGGAAAGTGCATATCCCCATATATTTGCACATTGTGTGCATTGGGGGGTGGGCCCCAAAAAGATTCTCCACCCCTCCTTCTCAATCACTAAATTCAAACATCTTTCTCGAAATTCAAATATTTAAAGGTTGAAGTTAAGGTTTTATTTTTTTCACACACTTCAATGTGCTTCAAACTTTAGCCAATAATCTTTATTACTTGGCTCCAAAGACTCGAATGTTTGATATTTGAGATGCGAGATGTGCAAGATCGGCCATCATCCAAATCATCGGCTGCCACCTAGATCGGCCTCCATTACCCGTCAACGACGAGCACTATTTACTAGTATATATATATATATTTAAACTTATGTACACTTTTGCGCATGTGTATGGGTGCACCCATGCATCCTCCTCCCCTCACCCATGCATGAGCTTTTTTTAACTAAAAAACTTGGGGAGGAGGATGCATGTATGGGAAAAGTGCATATCCCCATACATTTGCACATTGTGTGCATTGGGGAGTGGGCCCCAAAAAGATTCCCCACCCCTCCCTCCAAATCACTAAATTCATATATCTTTTTCTAAATTCAAATAGTTGAAGTTTGAAGTTAAAGTTTTATTTTCTTCACAACTTTAGCCAATAGTCTTTATTACATGGATTTCTTATTTATTTTAGATTACCAAAGTTTTATTCATTAATCATAAACAGAAAAAAAAAAAACAAAATTGACTACCTAAAACTGTTTTTTTTTTTTTTTCAATTCTTCAAATCTCTATCTTGGCCCACCATCTTCATGAATGTTTAACCACAAGCCCAAACTCAGTATCTTTAACTCCAAAGGATCGATTTTTTCAAAGGATTGAAAGACTTTTGTACTGTCAAGTTGAATTTTTCAAAAGACTCGAATTTTTTCGACGATTCAAATTTCGTGAAAGACTCGATTTTATTTTCCCGAAGACTAGAATTTTTCCAAGGACGTTAATTTTTCCAAAGACTCAAATTTTTCCAAAGACTCAAATGTTTGATATTCGAGATGCGAGATGTGCGAAATCGGCCATCATCCAAATCATCGGCCGCCAGCGAGATCAGCCTCCATTGCCCGTCAACGACGGGCACTCTTTACTAGTCTATATATATATTTAAACTTATGTACAGTTTTGCGCATGTGTATGGTTGCACCATGCATCCTCCTCCCCTCACCCATGCATGAGATTTTTCTAACTAAGAAACTTGGGAAGATGATGCATGTATGGGGAAAAGGATGCATGGCCCTCCTCCCCATCCATGCATCTAAGGGGCCCACTGCAAATTCAAATTATCCTTTACCAATATACATAGTGTTTTAAAGTGCATGTACATACTTTAATATTGAAAGGTGTTAAACAAATGAGACTTTCATTATCAAAAATTTGAAGGGTGCTCTAAGGATTTTTTAAATTATCAAATAAAAGGTTGAAATAAAAATACATTTCTATGAAGGAAAAATCGGTTGTGAAGGGCTGGGAAGGCTTCAAAATACAGGCTTGGTGGGCCTCTCTCTCTCTCTCTCTCTCTCTCTCTCTCTCTCTCTCTCTCTCAAGTTGCACTCAAGCTTGCACGGCAGACCTATGTGGTGCATAGCTTAGTTAGCTTGCCACACAAGCCTATGTCAAACCTATGTGGCAGACTGCAACATGCCTGCATGGCAAACATCAAGCCTATGTCATGCCTATATGACCTACCACACAAGCCTATGATAGGCCTACATGGCCTGCCACATGGCAAGTCCCAAGCCTGCATGGTTTGTCTCATGACATGCCTACGTGGCAACTTGTGAGCCTCAGCTCTCTCTCTCTCTCTCTCTCTCTCTTTAGGCTCACTCAAGCCTACATGGCAAAGCTTGGTTGGCTTGCCACACAAGCCTATGGCAAGCCTATGTGGTAGCTTGCGACATGCTTGTGTGGCAAACATCAGACCTATGTCATGCCTATGTGGCCTGCCACGCAAACCTATGGTAGGCCTGCATGACAACTTTCGAGCCCACCTATATCTCTCTCTCTAGGTCCACTCAAACCTACGTAGCAGAGCCCGGTTCGCTTGCCATACAAGCCTATGATAGGCCTACATGCTTGCCACATGACAAACCTCAAGCTTGCATGACTTGCCTAAATGGCTTACCTCGTGGCAGTGTGGGACAGACTTAGAAGATAGCATAGGCCATGTGGCAAGTCACGCAAGCCTATGGAAGGCATACGTGGCTTGCCACATGGCAGCTTTTGAGCCCCACCTCTAGAGAGAGAGAGAGAGAGAGAGAGAGAGAGAGAGAGAGAGAGAGAGAGAGAGATTGAGAGAGAGAGAGAGCTGACACATGGCAAGCCATGTAGGCCTACCATAGGCTTGCATGGCAGACCACATAGGCATGGCATAGGCCTGATGTTTGCCATGCAAGCATGTTGTAGATTGCCACATAGGCTTGCCATAGGCTTGTGTGGCAAGTCAACCAGGCTCTGCCACGTAGGCTTGAGTGGATATAGAGAGAGAAAGAGGTGGGGCTTACAAGCTACCACGTGGCAAGCCACGTAGGCCTGCCACGTAGAAAACCATGGAGGGTGATACTTCCCATGTCGTAAGCCATGTAGGACTACCATAGGCTTGTGTAGCAAGCCATATAGGCATGTCATAAATCTATTATCTACCAATCTTGTCGTAGGCTGCCACGTGGAAAGCCACATAGGTCTACCACGTAGCAAGTCTTGCAAGCTAAGGGTTTGCCATGTGGCAAACCATATAGGTCTAACATAGGCTTGTGTGGCAAGCCAACCAGAATTTGCTGTGTAGGCCTGAGTGAACCTAGAGAGAGAAAGAGGTGGGGCTCAAAAAGCTGCCACGTGGCAAGCCATGTATGCCTTCCATAGGCTTGCGTAGCTTGCCACATGGCCTCTGTTATCTGCTAAGTCTATCGCACACTGCCACGGGGTAAGCCACGTAGGCAAGTCATGCAAGCTTGAGGTCTGTCATGTGCCAAGCACGTAAGCCTATCATAGGCTTGTATGGCAAGCGAACCAGGCTCTGCTACGTGGGTTTGAGTGGACCTAGAGAGAGAGATATAGGTGGGCTCGAAAGTTGCCATGCAGGCCTATCAAAGGCTTGCGTGGCAGGCCACATAGGCATGACATAGGTCTGATGTCTGCCACTCAAGCATGTCGCAAGCTACCACATAGGCTTGCCATAGGCTTGTGTGGCAAGCCAACCAAGCTTTGCCATGTAGGCTTTGGGGCTCACAAGTCGCCATGTGGCAAGCCACGTAGGCATGTCATGAGACAAACCACGCAGGCTTGGGACTTGCCATGTCGCAGGCCACGTAGGCCTATCATAGGCTTGTGTGGCAGGTCATATAAGCATGACATAGGCTTGATGTTTGTCATGCAGGCATGTTGCAGTCTGCCACATAGGCTTGACATAGGCTTGTGTGGCAAGCTAACTAAGCTATGCACCACATAGGTCTGTCGTGCAAGCTTGAGTGCAACTTCAGAGAGAGAGAGAGAGAGAGAGAGAGAGAGAGAGAGAGAGAGAGAGAGAGAGAGAGAGGCCCACCAAGCCTGCGTTTTGAAGCCTTCCCAGTCCTTCACAGTAGATTTTTCTTTCATAGAAATGCATTCTTATTTCAACCTTTTGTCTGATAATTTAAAAAATCCTTAGAGCACCCCTCAAATTTTTGATAATGAAAGTCTCATTTGTTTAACACCTTTCACCATGAAAGTATGTACATGCACTTCAAAACACTATGTGTGTTGGTAAAGGATAATTTGAATTTGGAGTGGGCCCCTTAGATGCATGCATGGGGAGGAGGGCCATGCATCCTTTTCCCCATACATGCATTCTCCTCCTCAAGTTTCTTAGTTAGAAAAAGCTCATGCATGGGTAAGGGGAGGAGCATGCATGGTGCATCGATACACATGCGCAAAACTATACATAGGTTTAAATATATATATATATAGATATATATATATGTATGTATGTATGTATGTATGTATGTATATCTGCATGTGTGTGTGTGTGTGTATGTATGTATATATATATATATATATATCTATATATATATATATATATACTAGTAAAGGGTGCCCGTCGTTGACGAACAATAGCGGACGTGTGTTGATGGCGGACGTGCGTCGATGGTTTAGTGCTGTAGATTCGTATCAGCGTGCAGCACAAGACGAAATAGACGGTCTGGAAACCGGACCTCAAGCCCACGAACCTTTGAACACCTCCCATCCGAAGTTCTGACCATTTTAATTTATGGCTCGACAGGCCTAGAATCCATGACTATGTTTAGGGTTTCTAACGGACACACATTTCGCTGTGAGTCTTAAACCGTTTGGAGCCTGGTTTAGTCCTGTGGGTTCGTATTGGTGTACAGCACAAGACAGAATAGACAATCTGAAAATGGACTTCGTTCGGTGACATTAGAACCGCTAGCATCTCCATTGCAACATTTCCCACCTCAAGCTGCCTCATGAATAGCGTGTGTTAGTTGGATTTGACAATCAAAGATGTGATGGATTTGACAGTCAAATATGTCGCAAAATTGTGATGGAACCAAAACTTCGATGGAAAGCTTTTCCTTTACCTTGGTCTGAAGTTTGGGCTTTTCAGGCCATCTGGGAATGGTCAGAGGGGGTGGATCATGATCATCCTCAAATAATCCAATGTATGTGTTATTGGTGGCATCATCCCCACCTTCATCCAAAAGTGCCTGGATCTGTAGCCCCTGACGCTTTCTCTTGGTGTCCTCTTGGTGCTAGAGTGGGAAACATCACTTCCAAAGATCACACTTTTTCCAGAATATAGGCTGTTGGTCTCTTTTTTCAGCCTTTCTCGTTGTGTGTGTGTGTGTGTGAGAGAGAGAGAGAGAGAGAGAGAGAGAGAGAGAGAGAGGGGGGGGGGGGGAGGGAGAGGGAGAGGGAGAGAGAGAGAGAGAGAGAGAGAGAGAGAGAGAGAGAGAGAGAGAGAGAGAGAGAGAGAGAGAGAGAGAGAGAGAGAGAGAGAGAGAGAGAGAGAGAGAGATGATCACACAAATCGACTTATATGGAAATGAGGACCTTCGAAAGAGGGTTAAAGGCAGAGAAAATCTAGCCTGCATGCTCCGCTTGCTCTAGCACCTCCTCCAAATCGATGACATGTGTGATGGACTCCAGCACCAGCCTTCCGTCTCCATCAGCGCCCGTCGCAGCCCCAGACTTCAATTGTTGAGATGTCCGGCCCCACTGCTTTATCAAAGTCTGCTTCTCTCATCTTCTTCCTCCTAACCATCGATTAGTTTTTTGTTTCCCTTGCGAGTAAACAAAACCTACTCAACACAATCAAACATTGGTAGATGGTATACACTCCTAAGGGTTTCTAATTTCAACAATGCATGTTTTGTTCCTACATTGAAATCCAAAAGCAATTCTTGCTATTACATGTTCTGTACTATGTTGTAAACGTGTAAAATAAACCATCTCTCTCTCTCTCTCTCTCTCTTTCGAAATACATCAATTCTGCTACCACAGCCGTCTCTCTCTGAATTGCTGGAAATTGTCACATGGTTTGCTTTGGTCTTGCTTCAGGGGAAGCTGTGTGAGGGATGTGAGGGAGTGATGGAGGGAAGGAGCATGAAGCCACGAGGGAGGGAGGGAGCCATGGAGGGAGAGGTTGCCATGGAGGGTGACGGAGAAGGAGAGATGGATGCATGCATGGGGAGGAGGGCCATGCATCCTCCTCCCCAAGTTTTTTAGTTAGAAAAAGCTCATGCATGGGTGAGGGGAGGAGCATGCATGGTGCACCCATACACATGCGCAAAACTATACATAATTTTAAATATATAAAATAGATATACATATACATACATATATATGTGTGTGTGTCCCTAATTAGCTTTCCAATTATGTAAGTCTATAAACAAATGTTTCCTTATGATTTCTTTATGACTTAACTATTGATACACAATAAGGCAATGTCACCTAGAACAATGTGTGAGAATTGCCTTAAGTTGTGTTTCATGAATCACAAGAAGAATGGGACAACCCTCATGATGTCTAATTGATAATGAGTACATGTCAAGAATACGACCTTGGCAAAACAACGAGCATGCTCATTTTCAGTGTTAGCAACAAGTTTTAGATGTGACAAAACGGATTGCCTCATTTATACTTGCCAAAATCATTCTAGGGTAGGGCCATTGTCATGAGTCACTCAAGATGTTACACCAATGACAAGAAGACGAATAGGTGCACAATGTGGTAGGGCTCTTGTAATTATAAATTAAAAGCGGAAAATAAGTATATAAATAAAATTAAATATTCAAAGATCTAAGTTAAAAAATGATGGTCCATCAAGGAATTGACCATGCATCGAATTGAAAGACTACTTACAACCATAAGCAAATATCTTTTCAGGACCACCATCATACACTATTCGAAGGGCACCACTTGCTTATAGTCTTACATTCAATTTTTGCTTAGCTTGAAGCTATGTAAGGGTGTTATTCCTTTAGCATGAAAAGCCAAGATTATTTACTTTGCATAGAGGAGGTTCTATGAGCATTTACATTGTCCTTAAATACAATGACATGTATACTAGAACCACCACTTTGTCCTTTTATGGCCATTACAATTTTTTTACAAATGCATAGTGAATTCACTAAATTGATCTACAAGTGTGTTTTTTTAACCTTGGTTTTAAGCCTTACTAGCCTTTTGCTTTAGATTTGTTTCTTAATTTTAAAAAAATAGTAAATTTTGTTGTTGTTTAGTCTACATGGGAAACAATAGACAACATACTTTATTTTTCTTACATAGGCATTTGGTCTACATAGATACCTAATCCTATTTATATAGGGCCAAGACTACATATGTATGTTGGGGAGACTGATGAAAGGGCTACTAATAACTAGTTGTGATCGGAATAAGCTAACAACAAGCTGGCTAATGCTACTGGACGACTCTAGTACATGAAGTAACCCATACTCATAAAGCCCAAAAAGCTACAAATAGACTAAGCTAAGTAAGTTATCCATCTGAAGCATTACAAATTAACATCATGCTTTCTTCTCCTTTTGTTTTTTGCTGTGACACAAACATAGCAATAATTAGTATCAACAAGTTAGAATCATGTGTGTGTCACAATAACATATCGTGCAGATTTCGACGTGGGCGTCCGACGTATGCTCAAAAATTTCATAATTCATCGCAATCCAACACGTCGAAGTCCGACGTCCCAATAAACAATCCAAAAATCAGAGTCCGACGATCGGAAAATATGGGCGACAACCAATTTTTTAAAGGCATGTCGGATTTGACTTGCAGACGTGGATATGACCTGCCATAGATTTTTTTTAAAAATATACATGTAATCCGACGTCCACGTCGGATTACGTGTATATGACCTGCCACAGATTACGTGGACGTCCACGTCGGATTACGTGTATACGTGTAATCCAACGTGGACGTCAGAATCCGATGTCCATGTCCACGTGGATATGACTTGCCATAGATTTAAAAAAAAAAACATGTAATCTGACGTGGACGTCGGAATCCGACGTCCACGTCGGCGAGTCAAAAAGCCTGTCCACGACAACTGACACATTCGTCCGGGCCTGAATGGGCACAGACGTCGGATTCTGACGTGTTTGGAGGACGTCAGATTCCGACGTCTATTTCAATCTTCGAATTCGTGCGATCCAGCACCTTCTCTCTCACTTTGATTTTTGCAGGTTTGAGCATCTTTGGAGCGATTGAGGGCGATTGAAGACTAGTGCTTGAGGGCTTGAAGATCAGTGCTTGAGGGTGCTTCATGATTAGTGCTTGAAGATCATTGTTTGAGGTTGGTGCTTGATTTTTGTTTGTTTGTTTGTTTGAGGTTGGTGTTTGTTTGTTTGTTTTAAGAAGAGATAGAGAGTGTGAAAGATAGAAAGAGAGAGAGAAAGTGTGTGTGTGTGTGTGTGTGTTTTGAATTTTGCATTGATTTGAAATGGTTTTGAATGGTCTTGTAATAGATTATTAGAATTATTTAGGATAGTAGATTTAGGATTATTAGATTTGTGTTTTGTGAGAGAGACAGAGAGAGAAGAGGTGAAGTATAGGTGTATGCTGGAAGATATTGAAAGATTTTGGAGTCTTTTTTTTTTAAATAAAATTTTGAGAGAGAGAGAGAGAGAGAGAGAGAGAGAGAGAGAGAGAGAGAGAGAGAGAGAGAGAGAGAGAGAGAGAGAGAGAGAGAGAGAGAGAGAGAGAGAGAGAGAGAGAGAGAGAGTGTTATAATAGATTGTGATAATGTTTATAATAGATTGATTTTTTATAGTGTTTATAATAGATTGTTAGAATTATTTAAGATAGTGTTTAACATTTTGCATTGATGTAGAATTTAAGATTATAGATAAATACATTATCTATGGTAGTAATAGATTGTTAGATTATATTTATTTAGGACTAAGAATGATAGATATGTGTATGTGTGTGTGTGTGTGTGTGTGTGTGTGTGTGTGTGTGTGTGTGTGTGTGTGTGTGTGTGTGAGAGAGAGAGAGAGAGAGAGAGAGAGAGAGAGAGAGAGAGAGAGAGAGAGAGAGAGAGAGAGTGTTTGTGAACATGTTAATCATTTTACATTGATTTAACATTCAAGATTTGTGTGTGTGTGTGTGTGTGTGTGTGTGTGAGAGAGAGAGAGAGAGAGAGAGAGAGAGAGAGAGAGAGAGAGAGAGAGAGAGAGAGAGAGAGAGAGAGAGAGAGAGAGAGAGAGAGAGAGAGAGAGAGAGAGAGAGATTTGATTAAGATTTGGGGTAGTAGATGAATAGATTGTGTGTGTGTGTGTGTGTGTGTTCAACATTTTGCATTGATTTAAAATTTAAGATGAGAGAGAGAGAGAGAGAGAGAGAGAGAGAGAGAGAGAGAGAGAGAGAGAGAGAGAGAGAGAGAGAGAGAGAGAGAGAGAGAGAGAATATGTGTGTGTGTGTGTGTGTGTTTTGTATTATGCATCAGTTTAGGGTATTTAAGAGCGACAGATAAATAAATAGTGTTTGATAGAAAATTATAAATATCGTTTATAATAGATTGTTAGAATTATTTAAGATAGTGTATGTGTGTGTTTGAGAGGATGTGTATGTGTATTGAAATTTGCATTGATCTATAATTTAGGTTAATAGACAAATAGATATAGATAGTGTTGGGTAATAATAGATTGTTAAATTTATAGTGTGTGTGTGTGTGTGTGTGTGTGTGTGTTTAACATTTTGCATTATTTAAAATTTAAGATTATAGATAAATACATAGTCTATGGTAGTAATAGATTGTTAGATTTATATTTATTTTGGACTAAGAATGGTAGATGAGAGAGAGAGAGAGAGAGAGAGAGAGAGAGAGAGAGAGAGAGAGAGAGAGAGAGAGAGAGAGAGAGAGAGAGAGAGAGAGAGAGAGAGAGAGAGAGAGAGAGAGAGAGAGATTGTGAACATGTTAAGCATTTTACATTGATTTAAGATTTAAGAGAAAGAGAGAGAGGGGGGTGGGGTGGGGGGGAGGAAGTGTGTATGTGTTGTGTTTTGCATTTTGAGTTTAAGATGAGAGAGAGAGAGAGAGAGAGAGAGAGAGAGAGAGAATGTGTGTGTGTGTGTGTGTGTGTGTGTGTGTGTGTGTGTGTTTTGTATTATGCATTAGTTTAGTTATTTAAGAGTGATAGATAATTAAGTAGTGTTAGGAAAAAGATATGCTTGCCACATCATGCATGTAGTTTGAGATGTGGATCTATAGTGTTAGCAAAAATATATTCTTGCCACATCATGCATGTA
This sequence comes from Diphasiastrum complanatum, assembly GCA_029204225.1. NCBI lineage: Eukaryota > Viridiplantae > Streptophyta > Lycopodiopsida > Lycopodiales > Lycopodiaceae > Diphasiastrum > Diphasiastrum complanatum. The sequence goes on along the minus strand of CM055107.1, from coordinate 11,609,871 downwards.
GTTTATGTGTGTGTGTGTGTGTGTTTTGATTAGGATTTAGATTAGTAGATGACTAGATAGTGTTTGATGGTAATTGTATGTTTAAATTTGCTTATAATAATGGTTCAATTGTGTAATATAGTGTTGTTTTGTAATTGCTTGTGCATGTGACAAAAATATTAAAAAAGAAAGAGCAAGCGTTTAAAGAGCGAGCAATTGCACGTTTGCACTTAAGCTTCAAGTGAGTTTACCGGTGAGTTTGTGTTGTTTCAATTTGTTTTATTATTAGAATACGTTATCTAACATAGTTTTCATTTTATCCAAAGCAATATCGTATTTTATCGCATACACTAGCAATTAATTAATATGCAAAGTGAAATGTAGATAGTTAAAATCCCCAATTCTAGGAAGGTGTGTAGCCCTTACTTTTTCTCCTATTAAAGGCGAGGTTCTAATCTTTCCAACTTGCATGGAAAAACCTACACGCCGCAGAGAGGGAATATGTGGTGACATTCTGAAATAGGACATAACCGCAAGGTTCGGGTATTATAATTATCACATTCAACTCTATCTATAAAAGTATACATAAAAAGTATTGTGATAAATATAAAAAAAAAGAATGATAGATAATCATAGATCATTCTCATCATTTACATCATTTTTGTCATCACACAAGTCTTGATACTCATCTGAATCTAGGTCTAGGTATAATCGTAAATTTCCGATCGTGTCTCTAATGATGTGAGCTACCCTCATATTCAATCTCCTCTTCTTCTAATTCTATCTCATCCAAATGTGGGGGCCTCAAATTACCCCCAATTTGGTCTTGTACAGTCGTAAGAATCTCATTATTTTCATTTGTACCTTCTTCTCCCATCATTTCGACATCATTTGGAGTTTGGATGAGTGGTTCAGGTTCTTCCAAAACGTCATCAAAATTGGGTGGTGGTTCATCGTGTGTATCCAATTCAACAATATCTTTTCCTTCAAATATGCATCATTTTCTTGCATTAAGTTGGATCACATACCACCATCTTGGGTCTATTCGATCTGGATGGAATATAATCTGCCAAAGAATTAAAAAAAATTAAGTTAGTCTTATAAGATTGATACATAAATAATTGGATTGCGAATATTAACGACATTGAAATTTTAGAGTCTCACTTGTTCGCAATGTCGTGGCAATACTAAAGTGACATGAGAGTCCATCGATATACATTTTGTTGAGTCATTTGAAAAAACTTTGAGTTATCATTTCTAATTGTGGTGTTGCTTCCACGATAGATGACCTTAAACCCTTTTACGTCAAAAATAAAATATTTGTCGTTAGTCTGGTAATCGACTTCATAAATATATTGCAATGTGCCGACATAGTCTAGGTCGTCCGAAATGACATTAGGGTCCCTCGCACTAGAATGACTCTCTTGTTGAAAGTTGGCCATTATATCACAATCATATGTATGTCGCTTGTTGTCAACTCTCTCAACACGGTAATGGTGTCCATATGCTCACATGGCAGTGTATGATGTGTACTAAACACAAAAAAAATAAAAAATGTGTGTAATTAGAAATACTATATTGAGTAGGACAAAAACAAAACTTCACAAAAACAATATTACACTAACCCTCCATCCACATCCGCGAACAAATTCCCATTTTAATCCGGTCACTTCTTCTCCGTTTTCGGATGCTTTTAGCATCGTATCAAAAACCCATTCACGAGAGCATTTTGAAGGTAAAGGCTCCAAAGGTTCGTCGTTCTCCAACGCCCTCCTTCTTCTTCGATTGATATTTCTTCTTCGTTTCAATGTTATGTTTATTTCCTTTTTGGCTTCTTCATACCTTGAAATCCACTTTTCCATTTGTCCTCAATTATAGTATATGAATGTGTCAATTTTCTCTTTTAATGGAGGTAAAATTTTTTTTTGCACACCATTTCCTTGTGGTACTTCACCCTTAACACGTTCATCTTCTTCTTCACACCACATTTTTGGACTTGCAGGATGCAATTGTGAGATTATTTCGGTGATATAAACAAAGATTCTTGTACAAGCCAACTTTCTACAATGCTACCTTCTGGCCCTGTCTTTTGTCTCACAAAGCCCTTAAAAACTTTCATAAAGCGCTCAAGGTAGAACATCCATCTCTTGTGCACAGGTCCTGCAATTGATACTTCTTCGACCAAATGCACTAGAAGATGAACTTGTATATCCAAAAAGGAAGTTGAAAAATCTCTTTCCAACAAACATACCATTTCGATCATTTGGATTTTCATGGAATCCAATTTACTAATTTTTATTTCTTTTGAGAAAAGCCACCTACAAGATTGATAGTACATTAGATTTGTTAACACATAAAAAAATTAAAATAACACATATTTTGACAAACTAAAGAACGAGGGTCATCCTCCAAATGTAAGTACTAGTTTTTGTATTCATATTTATGTGGTTTATATTCTGACATCAATTTTATTTAATTTAATACGATCAAGCATTAAATATTAGTGTAGTTTGTTTGCTCGTGTTCATGCAGACTGGACGTCATGACGACGACGACGAGTAGATTAGGTTTATAAATTTTAGTTGATGTTAGATCTAGAAAGACTCGTGCGACATTAAAGCACCAATTTTGTAATACATTGATTCATATTATGAAAATATTATTATTGCAAATGATCATGCTATATTGTCATTGCTTTTATATGTGCAATGTTCTTTTTTCAAAAAGTGCAATGTCAAATTTAGAGATGCGGATTGACGTAATAGCCAACTAAAAAATTAAAGTCATGTGCAATGTCAGATTTCAAAACAACAATCAATATCACATATAGAAATCCAAATGAAATTTATGATGCAAACAAAGCAATGCAATAAAGTATTGTCATTCATAATGGACATGAAGTAATGCAATAAAATATAAAATGAAAAGTACCTCATGCTTAGTTTGTTGTTTGATCCAAATGTTGAATGCAACTCAAAAATATTGTTTTAAAAACAATTCACGAACATCGTTTCTCCAAGAACTAAACTCCAAAAACAGCCCGCTAAAAATATGCGTGCTATTTTTTTACGCTTTTTTTAATTTTTTTACCTAATTTGGGACATCGAAATCTGACGTCCAAACGCGTCGGATAGACGTTGGATAGACGTCGGACACACGTCGGATCTTTTTTTTATCATTTTGTTAACAGACATCGGATTCCGAGTATACGTCGGATGGACATAGGACATCCGTCAGGAAAATTTTAGCATCATTTTGTGTTTATAGACATTGGAATCCGACAAGCTTCAAGGATGTCGCAATGCGACGTCCACGTCACTTCTTTTGCGACGTCCACGTCGGATCGGATTTCTGTCATCAAGATTTTTTGTTTCGAAATCCGGCACGTTGTGCCTGTCGGACTGCGATGCATTTTAAAGCCATTGGATTCCGATGACCTTATAGCGACATGTTTTTCCGACGTCCGCGACGAATTAAAAAGAATTAAGCTCGCGATTCACGTCGCAAATCGTGGCGGGTGTTGGTGTGTGTGTGTGTGTGTGTGTGTGTGTGTGTGTGTGTGTGTGTGTGTGTGTGTGTGTGTGTGTGTGTGTGTGTGTGTGTGTGTGTGTGTCGTATCAACATTTGCAATCTAGCTTGTAAAGTTTGTGACAGGTCATTGACCTTTCCAATTGGTTTATGACAATGAAGCATTAATGCCATATGAATTTCTTTTGCCAACTTTAAAGGTACAAGCTACTCAAAATATGTGGCTAGATGCAATAATGTGTAAGCACTTGCAAGTTTTGGAAAACTTAAATGGGACGCAAGATTATGCGTATTGGCAGAATTGAACGACTAAGCAATCACAAGCTCATTGGTTTAATTAGCATATTCAAGAATGGCAATTGTGTAAAGACGATTTGGTTTTGTATTATCCTGACAACATTACTAATACTTTGAAATCTCCTAATCAAAAATAAAAAGGTTAGTCTTAGACACATTTCTTTATCGTTTACAAATTAGACAGCTTTTTGTTCATCTCACATGTGTCAACGATTATATACATTATTGTTCTTTATTGTTTTAAGCAAAGTTACATACTAGTTCACTTCATGAACATTTCATTTTCTTTTCCACAACGTCTGTCAATGTTTTAGTTTATTTTTGTCTTTTTAGTTTGGTTGCAAGTTTCGATTCATTTATGGATTTTTATTATCATTTTTTGAATCACGTTCCACTAAGTCATATTCATCGTCATCAACAGAGTGATTTGATGGAAGAATTTGGATGGCCAATCAATTATTGATAATAAGGTTACTTTCCAACAAGGTGTTGAGTACAATATTATTTCTCTACATTATACAACATCTACTACTCATCCCAATCTTCAGCACCAACTTATGTGGAGGACACCCACTCGGTTGCAAGCTGTTCAAATACTCTATAGGGTGGACATTAGATCCTTCACACTCAACAACATTATCAGCACTATAAAAAGTGAAAACGTCACTCGGAAGCTGCTCAACAACCCTCTCATTGATCTCATCCACATCTTTGTTCAATGGGGTCAATATTGCACGACTTCTCAAAAACTCAACATCCTTAAAACGTCATGCAACATCAGGACATGTAAATGCAATCAATTCGCCCACATCACACATCCTTAGGCACATGCCCTTTGGCAGGAAATTAGGTCCAAATCGCGATGCACGAATGTGGGCTCACAACCATCTCCCACACTCAACAAATAATCTGCAAACCTCAACTGCTCATCCTTATCGCCACCCTCGACGCCCATGACGTGCACGTTCTTTGTCAATTTGTGCACCTCCATGTGTTTCCACAAACGCAAACACTTCAACGAAGCGTTGATAATCTACGCACGACCACACGGTACCACTGGTAGAATCTGTCAAAAATCACCTCAAAAAACAACTAGAACTCCCTCAAATGGAGCGTCGATACTCAATATATCTCGTAGAGATTAATCTGCACACTCTATAGCATACTTAGGCGCCATGGGAGCCTCATCCCAAATGATCAGTCGACATGCCATCAAATTCCATAAATATTTATGGGATAAATGCTATGCCACGTGTCAAGACCATATAAGATCTCCATAAGAAAGGTTAATTGAGAATGAAAAGTATGTTTTGAGGGTCCATTTTAGTAAAATAGAAATTCATTCCCCTAATTTTTGCAAAATAAACTAGTTTAAGAGTCTATATATAGCTTGAAAAGTGTTGATATTAAACCAAATGCTTATGGGATTATTTGGTGCTTCAACTGTACTCTCCTTTCTCCTCATCCCTTTCATGAACATGATAATACAAAAGTAGGAAAAAAAAACTTGAAAATAAAAAAAAACAATTCAGAAACCTATGGAAAACTAACAAAGCTAGCTAAAATAGTGTAAAAAACATTAAAATGTAAAACAATCAAAATAGTGTAAAACATTCCAAAAAATAAGCTTAAAAAAATAAAAAAAATCTAAAAAAAAAATCAAAATAGTTCAAAAAATCACCAAAAAATTTAAAAAATCAAAACAATAATTTTATGTAAAAAAATTCTTAAAAAAAACCAAAAAAATAAGCTTTAAAAAAAGAAAAAATTTAAAAAAATTAAAACATTATGCAAAATCTCCCAAAACTCTAGAAAAATCAATACTATATAAAACTTCCAAAAAAAAAACTAAAAAAAAACAGGTTCAGAATCTAAAAATAAAATCTAAAAAAATGAAATATTCAAACGCTAAAAAAAACACACATAAGAACTAAAAATTGTACCAAAAAAAAAAAAAACTCAAAAAAGTAACAAATATAAAAAATAAAACTCTAAAAATAATTAAAAATTTTAAAAAAAAATAGAAAAAAAGATGAGTACTCTTAAAAGAATTGTCACCAAAAAAATTACTCTTTTTCAGGTCAAAGTTCGAAAACAAATGTCATCGCGTTATATATATATATATATATATATATATATATATATATATATATATATATATATATATATATATATATATATATATATATATATATATATATATATATATATACACACACACACACACATGTGTGTGTGTGGAGCTTGTTCCCACGTGTGAAATAAATGTACTTTTCATGTAGTACAATCATATAGCTTATATTAAGACCAATTCAGTTACCGAACAAATATATATATATATATATATATATATATATATATATATATATATATATATATATATATATATATATATATATATATATATATATATATATATATAAAACTAAAAAAAATATTAAATATTAAGTAAAAGCATAGAAAATTAAAAATTGAATTGTAAATTAGTAAAAATCCTTAAATAGTTACAATAATAATTATAGCGACAAGAAAAAAATACAAAATATACAAAAAAGTATTGACAATTTTAGAGAATGTAAAATATCACATAGAATATCGCTCCACGTATATTATTAAAATATTAAACTCTAAGTAAATACCTATAAAAAATCATAACAAACCTTGAAACTCTTTTTTTGTTCATGTCATTGTGTATCTTCACTTTGTTCACATATACACATACACGTGTCATGCGCTTTGCTCACACACACACCCACACATTGCACTTTACTCACACACACACATACACGCTCTTACTCTTTTTTTTCTCTCTCAGGTGAAGAGTTGAACATGTGTGCGTTGCTAAGGGTCTAGAGCTAAGGTTAAGAGCCAAGGGCTAAGGCTAAGGCTAATGGTCAAGGGATACGAGCTAAGGGCTAGGGTTAAGGGCCAAAGGGCAAAGGCTAAGGGTTAAGGGATAAGGACCAAGGGCTAAAAGCTAAGGGTTAAGGGCCAAGTACTAAGGCTAATGTCCAAGGGCTAAGGGCTAAGGGCCAAGTGCTAAGCTAAGGGTCAAGGGGCAAGGGCCCATTGAGAGCTGAGTCTGAGAGCACAAGGATTACTAGTGATATGTTAAGTGCATATATTGTGAGCCCCATGCTAATTCCCATAGGATGGAAAACCATGCGAGAGCGAGTAATTTGGGCCCTCTCAAACTTGAGATGTATTTTCAAGAAAGAGGTCTCCTAATAATGTGTAAGAGGTGAAACCCAAAAGATTATAGAATGGAATTCACTTGTAAGTCAAGAGGTGGAATCCAAAAGGTTATAGAATGTGGTTTACCCCTTGTAAGCACAAGTTCACCCCTCCACAAGGTCTATAGCATATGATTTGTAAGGAGATGTTGTTGCTTTGTTAATTGAAGATCCTACCATTTGCATTTCATTCTGTCTTCCATCTTCATGCATTCAGTTTGGGTACTTGTGTATGAATGTGATTTTTTATTCTTCCTTCTTCCATGTTTGCTTTTGTAATTAACATCAGGTAGATGTGCAGGGCTTAGTGACTGGTCCATCATTCTAGTCAGATCTGATGCTACTTTGTCCTTGGCTCCCTGAGGAGTTCTTATTACAAATGTTGAGTGATATTTGTAATAATCACTTTGTAGGTTTTTGCAATCTTTAGTTGAATGTTGTTTTGTTGATCTGGTGATTTCAGTAGGAATAGATTTAATTTTGTTCAACATTTCTTGATTAGACTATCCCAATGGAAAACACTTGTTTGTTATCGTGAAGTTGACTTCAATTACAATAGAAGGAAATATTGCGAATGCCATGACAGCTGATGGAGACTCTTTTTACATGCAAAATCAAACAATGATTTGGTGTTTGTCAAAACTGTCTTTGCACTCTAAAAAGAGAAAACATGGATCATTTACTGAACCATTAAGTGAGTGCTTTAAATATTATTCTAAATGTTCAAATAGGAGCAACATCAAGAAAATGTTGGGCCATTCTGTGGTTCAAAAAACGTCAACAAGATCAGTATATAATTCCGACTATGTGAGTGGTGTAGAAGATGTCGAAAGTAGATCCTCTTATTGCAATACAACAAGATCAAGTAACTATAACTCGGATATCTTGACAAGAATCAAAGATATTTCTCATGATTGTAATATGTCAAGATCAATGTATAGTTCAAATATCTTAACAGATGTCGAGGATGTGGTTACTCATAATATATCTACCTCAGGATAGACCTCAGATATTCTTACAAGTGTGGAAGATGTTGGAGAGGCTGTTGATAACAACAAAAATAAAAGATGTCATTCTAAAATCAACATTCAAACAAAGCGTACATTAAATTCGTCAATTTTGGCAAGTGCAAATGCATCCACCAGACGTAATTTTTTGATTTTTTGGAATTCAATTTCGATGAACATGATTACACAAGCAATATATTGCATGATGCTAATATGAAAAACAATCCTACAAGATCAAGATGGTCACAAGTAGATGAAGTTTTCAAAGATCTACAAAGAGAACCTCAAGTATGTCCAACATCTAACTCCTCAAAGTTTCAAAAGAAAATTTGTGCTTGCTTATGTTGCACCAAAAAAGACAGAATATGTTTTATCGTCAAAAAATATAAGGGAAACATTGATGCAACCATGTTGAAGTAAAGTTGTAGATTTGACAAACTACCTACAAAGAATGTGAAGACTGGCGACTAGATGTGTGGAGAAAACGAGGAGCTAACAAGCATAATCATTTATTGCAGATATTCAAATATTTTTTTCATAGACGAGAAATGTCAAATGCAATGTTTGATATTTTGGAGGAACCCAAAGTGCGCTTCAAACCTACGTTGGATGGTAAAGTTGTATGCATAAAAGCATATCAGAATCTGTTGGGAAACTCCCATGGAACGTTTTGGAAAGTAATTGTTGAGACATGTTATTCCATTGTGTACAAGTTTCATGGAAACACCGGCACATTCAAGAAATATGGACATTCTTCAAAAGGGCTGGTTGTAATGAGTGGGATTTTGGAAAAGCACGTCTTGCCTCAACCACATCTGCAACATAAATCGAAAGATGGCATTGTAATTTGCGAACATCATCTCCCACTCATCATGCATAAATGTGACGTCTTCAAAACTATAAAAACGCAACTTAAAGAGATGTGTATTCCTGAAGTTTCAAGGTCCACACTCTACAAGATGTGGAAACAAAAGTCTGGACATGTCAAGACTCCAACAAAACAAAAAATGTCCAAATGCAAAATATGTGATGACCTTAAAAATGCAATAGAGACAACTCCTGATGCTAGGATGCGTGATTGCTATATTGCATTGAGAGGTCGTCATCTACATCATGTTTTTTATTCTAGAAAATTGTATGCATATTGGAAAGAAGAGTCAAGATCGCGTCCTGAGCAGTCTTTGTGTCTTATAATTGATGGAGACTCCTCCCAGATCAGAGGGCAATAGATTCTCATAAAACCACAAAACATGTCGAATATCTTTCCAAACAAAAGATGTTGTCAGGATCAATGTATAGCGAAAAGGCTTTTTGGCCACAATCCTTGCCAACCACTTTCGATTCATCTATATCAACTTCGATCAATGAGGTCGAAATGGATGTAGAGTTACTACCACGGAGGTTTTGTGGGCGAAAGGCTAATGCACCTCTGGTTGAATTCATCCCATGTAGAGAAGTTGTGCTGGACAAATTTGTTGCAATGTGGCCTCCAGATGAAGATGTTGTGGAGGGTTTCATACCTATTTGGGTGACAAAAGTTATTGAAGTGAAGTAAAACTCAGAAGGCTTGGTCATAGAGTTTAAAGCATTATGGTACGAACCAAAATCTAATCAACGACGTAGAAACTAGAGACAAGTTGACAACACGAAGCTGTACAAAAATTGCTTAGAGAAAGAATGGATTCCGAACAACAACGGACCACAATATATGGATGTAGATACAGTTGTTCATCCACAAAAATCAAAGGTGAAAAAAACAATTAAAACACATGGCTATATTGTGGAAAATCAACATTTATTCTGTAATCATCAGTGGCACACATCAAAAAATAGCTGTCCAAATTATTTGATGAATGTGCAGCTGATATTGATGAGTAGAGTTCACGATTGTAGTTGTAGAGTCATGGTTACAATCTTTGTAGCCATAATTTCGTGGACTTGTAATGTATTAGTGAGTGTTGGTAGATTCCCCAACTTCATTCTGAATATGCAACAAGTCCAAATTTGGCTTCAAAGGATGTGTTAATATAATTTCTTTTGTAAATTCAGTTGTAAATCCAACTTAGCAATTTTGAAGAAAGTCAACTTTTTGTTATGCTAGGGTGTGGGCATGTCACCCTATAAATAAATCCTATTTCATGCCATGTGTATTGTAAGACCATGAGGAATCATGATGTAGAAAGTTTAACGGCTTTTAAAAATTCTAAAGGTTGGAAATAGTTTCTAATTCTCAACCTTTAGAATATTAAAAGTGGCTAGGTTAACCAAAATACTAATCACCGGTAGAACTTACAAAAGGCCAAACTAGCTAGTGTATACCGGCAGGCCTTAGCCGCTTCTTAATCACAACCATCATGGCTAGGTTAATCAATCCTAGGCATCAAATATCTATGCTTTACGTTAGTGGATTTAGGAAATTATGGGAATGTGATAGGACGTTAAGATACTGTGCTATTAATTCACGTGCACAGAGCCGACCTTGATTAGATTGATGGAAAAGACAAATTCCCACTGGTCAAGGTCAAATCATCATGAAACTAGTATATTTTTTTTAGCTTCACAAATGTCTTGCCCATAGTTTTTAATTTCAAGTGTGGCAAAGGTTAAACTTCTACATTGTTTAGAATTGCACCAAAGTTGTGCATCTTTTGTAATAGTCTCTTGACTAATGTAGGGCTTGGACCAAGATCATTAAATATGAACCACTTTTAGTGACAATTGACACATTGTGATTAAACTTCTATGAGAGTTTCTTATAATATAGCTTAATAGTATATGATTCAGTGATGTTTAAGTTTCTTTTAGATATCAATGTTTAAAATTTTAAACATATGTCTATGTTATTCGGATCAACACTAATTTTAGACATAATTATATTTGATTTCCAAAAAGCATCCACCACAATACTAACTTCATCTGAATTATAAGTTCAATATATAAGATACTCAAGAACCAAATTTATATTGAATTTACAATTATATTAGGTGCTCATAGCTATTGGAAAAAATCATCAATAAATTTTAGAAACTAAATTGAGACTCTAGAATCAAATTTGTCTTGTTTGGCTTATAGTTGTATTGAAATGAGATTCAAACTCGAGAAAAACCCACTTCAACAATTGATAATTTTTTATTGTTTTTCTTATTTGCGTCTTTTGGTACCATATGTAGAAAGTAGTCCAAAATAATTGAAATTAAAAAGTCCAAAATTAATTGAGATAGCGTTCTTAATGAAGACTTGTCAAATTTGTAGAAATACCCAAGTTTTCTAGCAGTATGCAAAAACACACGAAGTTAAACACAATTTGAAGACATATACAGGATTTGACACGGTTTACAAAAATAAACTAAGTTTTGGACAAACCGACAAATGTCAACATTGGTTTTAGTTTGGCTTTATGAGCCTTGGTGTTGTATAGTAGGGCTCTTTCATGTTCTTATAGGTTGCAATCATGCCATGATTGTTGTTGATTTTGCCTAGCTAGCATAACGTTTATACTTGCTTTTAGAACACAAAATAATTTTTTATAATGATCTACATTCTCATGCAATGTTTTTTGCAAATACAATTTTTCTCATGACAATTTTTTATAATGATTTGTAATTCATTCAAAGATCTACATTCTCATGCAATGTTTTTTGCAAATACACTCTTTCTCATGACAATATGAAGATATGTGGTTAACCTCATTTTCAAAAACTGAATTTTCTACTGTAACATTGAAAATAAATTTCCAACCTCTCCAACCTTTCACAATATACTAATAATCCATTATACCCATGGCACACCCATACAACTATTTGAGCTATCGAACAAAACCCAAGGTGTTGTAGAGTGTTGGAATCTTGAGACCTCAAAAGCCACAATATCACACCTGAATTTATTATTCCAAGAATTGGAGTAATAAATGTGTAATACATTATTACTCTTTTTAGACACGTACATAAGCACATTACACTATGTAAGGTACACTTAATATTATTAGAAAGTCTTGATGATGTAATTATCATTTAGCTAAATTATTAAACTTATTAGTTTTAGACTGGTTGGTTTCTTGATTCTTGGACTTCTAAAATGTTGTAGAATAGATTCTTGTTTCTCATTTTGTGGATTTATACAAGTGTTAAATGTTTAGGATCTGATTGTAACTCATTTTTGTAGCATTAGAGTAGAATTTCAATCATTGTTCAACGATTCTGATTTTATGGTTGAACGTTTTGGCATGCATGCTTGATTGATTGTGGTCGTTTATGCATGTGCTTCAGTGCAAGAGTGACAAACCTGAGTGTCCTCTAATAGGCAGGACAAAACTAAAACGTTCCTCGGTCTCCTCTGCCTGATACGGGCTCTGAAACAAGTACCCACCGTCTCTGATGACAGCATGTAGAACAAGAAACAAAGCTGTAAGCAAAAGGAAAGCCAATAGATTTTGAAGAGCCAGAATCTACAGACAATTTGGATCCCTACCAATTTTGGGATCAAATCCTCTCACCAAAATCAAGATTCTAGCTCGCCATCTCAATACTAGTTCTTAGCACCAAAACTTGCTAAAAATGGATTTGCTTTTGATCAATGGTTGATGCTCTTGTACTTGGCCATGATACCATGTGAAAGTACTATACTTTAGGACCATAAATAGATCTACAAAAGATTAACAATCTATCAAAAAACTAGACACAAAAAAAGTTGATCTAGATTGGCATTTTGACAAACAATAAGCATTAACAATCAAAAGCATTGATCAACATTGAAATCTGAGCCCACACATGCAAGCACAACTTGTTGTACAACTTGTAGAGTGAGAATGAAGTAGAAATCAATTTGGTTTTATTTGGATCACAAAAACTCAATGTACATAGTGAACTAGCTTGAGATTGCCAATGAGCTCCAAAAATATTCTATCTTCTCACTATGGGAACTTGGTACAAATAGCAAATTCGACTTCCTTTGTGAAGTTAGGTGGATTTCCAGCATGTAATAAGTTAATGCAACTTTTTTCTCCCTAAAATAAAACCCTAGTCTATTTCCTAGGGTCATGTTTGGTAGATAGCTAGTTGGTCAATTTTCACCCTAAATCTAGAGTTTGGGTCCTATAAACTAGGAATCACTACCAAAATGACATGATCAACCCAATGGACTTGACCTAACCTACATTAGGAGTGGATTGGCACGTGACATCTTGACCTCACATGTGTGGAAACCACTTATGTACAAAATTTACATTATACTACATGGTTTTTTATCAAACTAGATATGCCAATTTTTGGCAATTCTTCACACAAAAAGCAACCTATAGTAGTCTTATCTTCAACGAAAGCTGAATATCTTGCACTCAATAATGCTACATAGGAAACAATATGGTTACAGCCTTATGGTATCTCTTTCATGAAGAGTACGTAAGTGCACAAGTGCATAAGTAAATAAGTCAGTCTGATTCTAAGTCTGAGCTTGAATATGAGAGTATATTATTACTATAAATGCACATGTATTTATATTGTTACAGAATAAGTCCTTTGGCTTTTTTCCTTCTGTAACAGAATCCAATTGTTTTGACGGTTGATATTCAATAACGTTCTGGTTTCTCAGAGTTGAATAAATTCTGTTTGCGAATATTTTGCGACAGTCTGTCTCTTCGTTTCAGCTTCGTGTTTTGCAAATTGTTTGTGACACTTGTCTCTTTGCGACATTTTCGTCATTTGCAAATTGTTCGCGATAGACAATGCTTGAGCTTGAAGAACAGTCCAGAAGATTTCGCGAATTGTTCGCGACAATTTTGCGACATCTGAGGCTTAAACAAGAAGCAAAAAAATTTCACGACAAGATTTTGTTCGCGAATCTTTCGAGCTTCAACAAGAAAGCCGCATGCTTCCAGAAGACACTATTTTGCGAATCTTTGCAAATCCTTTTAGTTGACTGCAAGAATAGAAATGTTTCAAGTTCGCGTTCATTTTTTTCTCATCCTTTGTTAAGTAAACTACCAGCTTTGTTGGTAGAATCAAGATCTATCTGATCAGTTGTTCCCTCTCAAAGTGATCATGAGCTACTACATAAGCGAATAACTGATGTGTGTATGACTACTGGTGAGAATATATCAGTGTAGTCAATCTCATATTTCTGTGAAAAACCTTTCGCCATCAGCCTTGCTTTGTATATGATGTTTTCTCCATCAAAACTTGTTTTGATCTTGTAAATCCACTTGCATTTGACTGGTTTCCTTCCATCAAGTACATGTGCAAGTGTCCATACATTGTTCTTATACATGGATGACATTTCGTCCTCCATTGCATAAATCCAACAATCTTTATATGGTCCATCAATAGCTTCTTCGAATGTTTGAGGTTTGTTAGTGAAGCCACAGAATTCATCATGACCAAACCTTATTGGTGATTTGCGCTACCTTTCAGATCTTCTCACAGTCTGTATAGGTCTCAAATTCAAAGATGCATCTTCAGGTTCGACCTGTTCTGCTTAAATTTGATCTGGTATTTCAAGTCTTTCAAGTTCTCAAAATTAAACTCTCTCTGAATCACTATTGTGTCCGGATGGTAATTCTTCTTTATTATCTGCTTGCTTTATTTCTATAGATGGTAACTCATAATAACTCTTGAGAATATCATAGCCAACTAATTCACTGTCTGCTATGTACTTTGACTCGTCGAATTTTACATGTCATACAACTTTTACTTTTCCACTTTCGGGTATGTAAACTCGATAATATGAAGAATGCAACTCAAATCCTACCATAAAACCTTGTGTTGCCTTTTCATCAAGTTTCTTCCTCAATTTGTCTGGTATGTGCATATAAACTACACATCCAACAAATTTGGCTTCGACTTCCACCATACTTCTTGATTTCAGAATTCGATTCTGAAGATAGTTTGACGTAGCTACTGCTTTCGTCCATAACTCCTTTTGTGCTTTTGCATGAGCCATCATACATCTTGCAACTTCCATAAGTGTACGATTTCTTCAGCTATTCCATTGTGTTGAGGTGTGTATGATGTTGTTTTTGTATGCATAATATCTTGATCAATACAGAAAGCTTTAAATTTGTCGGAAATGTACTCACCTCCGCGATTTGTGTGAATTTGCTTCAACTTGCTGCCTGTCTGCTTCTCAGCCCAATTCGTATACTCAACAAATTTCTTGAAAGCTTCTGATTTTGTACAAATAAAGTATACTACAACAAACTTGCTGAAGCCATCAATAAACGTAATGAAGTATTTTGCATCACCCAATGACAACACTCCAAATGGTCCACAAATATCTGAATGCACAATTATCAGTACCTTGGTTGCTTTATAAACACCTTCACTGAAAGGTGTTCTAGAGATTTTGCCTTTAAGACAGAATTCGCAAGTAGTTAGAGTATCTCGACTTTTGATTTTGACTCTTTCGATTCTTTGACTTTTGTTGGCTTGGTACAAGGCTTCCATGTTCATGTGACATAGCCTCTTGTGCCACAGAATATCTGTTGATTCTTGAGTTTGATTAGCTTGTTCAACTCTAGTTTGGATGCCCAAGTGATACAAATTACCATTTCTATTGCCTTTGGCAACTAGGTTATCAGAATCTTCATCACAATCTACAAGAGTTTTTTGTGAAGGTCACTTTCTTGTGTCAACTATCTTAGCTATGGGTAGAAGATCCTTATCAAGAGTAGGAACATAGAGGACTTCCTCCAGTTTCTTTTCACCCTGATTCGTGTCTAGCCATAGTACACCAGTTCCATCAACTATATGTTTAGAACCATCTCCAAGTATAATAAATCTTGAATAATTCGTCTTCTTATACTCATACAATATTAATTTCAAGGAAACAAAATGTGAGGTGGCTTCCAAATCAAGAAATACTTCTCGAATTTGCGAATTTGATGAACAAGATAAATCTTCAGAACATATGCTACTGAGTTTCTTGTTGTTCTCTCTTCTGCTACTTTGGAACATTCTACTTTATCTTCGATGAAATTAGAATCAGAAAGTTCACTTTGATTCTACACCTTTTTGTCTCAAGGATTCTGATAACAGTCTACTACTGCATGACCCTGTTTATGACAATGAATGCATTCAATCTTTGGATTTAACCAACATTTGTCTTCTGTATGACTTGATTTTCTGCATTTGTTGTAGATCTTCTTTTCACTAGAATTTTTCTGCTGCTTTCTAGATTGTCGATCGTTTGTCTTTGATTCATTCTTCTTAGACGACTCCCTCTTAAACTTAGACTTCTTATAAGATTTATTCTTCTGAGTGAAAAGAGCTTTTTTGGAATCACCATTGTCATCATAGTTTTGCGTGCTTCTACTTACTCTTTGACTCCATCTATCGCTTTTTGACGTGTCATTGTCGAATCTTTCGCCAGTAAATTTCGAGTTGTGTGGAACTTGGGTAGGGCGCGAAGAAAATAGCTAAGCTGTTTTTCCTTTGAGATCGCAGTTTCAGTGCTGGAATTATGCAAAGAAATAAACAAATCATTTATCTTTCGTACGAATGTGGTCAGATCTTTGTCGTCCCATTGTAGGTAAGTCAATTGGTCCTCCAAGAACATGACTTGATTTCAAGATCGAGTCTCATTCTTGGTTTGTAGTTCCACCACAATTCTTTCGCATTTGAAGTCGATAAAAGATCTAGCATTATGTCGTCATGCACTGAAGATGCAGTAATTGCTATAGCTTTGTCATTTTTCTCCATCCATTCACAAAGTTCCTTGTCAGGAGCAATTGGCTTGTCTTTTGATGGTTCTACCCATTGCCATAGACCTTCTCCCTTTAGCACGAGTGAAGTTTTTAACTTTCAGACTAAATAGTTCGAACCTTCTGCATCCAAGATTGTATTGATCTTAGATTGAATGCTACTGATCAAAGACATCTTTCGATTTGGCTCTTGATGGATATAAGGCTATCTGATTTCCCTGTATATCACTATATTTGCTCTGATACCACTATAGGAAAGGTTCTACGAAACTATTAGAAAGGTTCTACGAATTCTTCCTTAGAGAACGTGATTAGAGGTTGAATAAATCACACCAATATCAGTGTTTTTAATCATGCCTGAATATGATCTATGTACTAATAGAGCAGTTCTATTATGATTAAATTATGCGCGAAAATTGAAAATATATGCACGAATGTGATAGACAATTAGATTATCAGATAAAACGACTGAAACTTTGATCAAAAAATGAATTTTATAATTTTGAGTCTGAATCAATATATATATTTTTTGCTGCCTTGTGGTATCTCTTTTATGAAGAGTACGTAAGTGCACAAGTGCATAAGTAAATAAGTCAATCTGAGTCTAATTCTGAGCTTGAATCTAAGAGTATATTATTACTATAAATGCACATGTATTTATATTATTACAGAATAAGTCCTTTGGCCAGAATCCAATCGTTTTGACGGTTGATATTTAATAATGTTCTGGTTTCTCAGAGTCGAATAAATTCTATTCGCAAATATTTTGCGACAGTCTGCTGTCTCTTTGTTTCAGCTTCGTGTTTTACGAATTGTTAGCAACACTTGTCTCTTCGTAACATTTTCGTCATTCGCGAATCGTTCGCGACAAATGACAATCCTTGAGCTTGAAGAACAATCCAGAAGATTTTGTGAATTGTTCGCGACAATTTTGCGACATCTGAGGCTTGAACAAGAAACAGAAAAATTTCGCGACAAAATTTTGTTTGCGAATCTTTCGAGCTTCAACAAGAAAGCCACGAGCTTCCACAAGACACTGTTTCATGAATCTTTCGAGTTGAGTGCAAGAATAGAAATGTTTTGAGTTCGCGTTCGTTTCTTTCTCATCCTTTGTTAAGTAAACTGTGAGTTTTGTTGGTAGAATCAAGATTTGTCTGATCAGTTGTTCTACAGAAAAAGTGGTGTCCAATGAGAGTAGATATAAAGTAAAGTGCATCCCTTTCCTCTTCGTGCTTATGTATAAAAACCAAAAAAGTCATACATGAATGTTCGTAGACGAAACTTCTTGGTAGTCATACATATAAAGTATGAGGGCAAGTGAATAGGGTTTTGTGATGTCTCTTTTTATAGAACCAGAGGACACTTAGGTGTACTAAGTGCAAATTGCTGCTCACCGTTAGATTGACTATTCAAAATGTGCACAGATCTTGGCCATTGGAAAGACTAACAACTTTCCCACCATTTAAAAAAAAAAACTTTTTTCTAATAAGTGGGGTCTTCTATCATAGTAAGGCATTGTTTTTCCGCCCCGACTAGTAAATACGGTTAGTACGCGACATTTGCATTCTACAGAGGTTTGTGAAATGAATAGAGTGATATATGTACGTAACAGAGCCCGAGAGAGAGAGAGAGAGAGAGAGAGAGAGAGAGAGAGAGAGAGAGAGAGAGAGAGAGAGAGAGAGAGAGAGAGAGAGAGAGAGAGAGAGAGAGAGAGAGAGAGAGAGAGAGAGAGAGAGAGAGAGAGAGAGAGAGAGAGAGAGAGAGAGAGAGAGAGAGAGAGAGAGAGAGAGAGAGAGAGAGAGAGAGAGAGAGAGAGAGAGAGAGAGAGAGAGAGAGAGAGAGAGAGAGAGAGAGAGAGAGAGAGAGAGAGAGAGAAGAAAGCCTAGGATTTGAGAGAGATAGAAAGATAGATACAAGGAGTCATTGGAAGGAACCATTTGAAAGAGTTTTTGGAAGGATCTATTGAGACCAACAAAGCTTTCTCCAAAGAGGTTAGTAATCTAAACACACATCGTTTTTTTTTTCTTTTTTCTTTTCAATGTTTTACCACTAGAACCATATCTTTTCTATTGTAGAACCATATCTTGGGACCAATTTTTTCACAATCTCGGCCTATTGTACAACCATATCTTGAGAGCAATATTTTCACCATGCATCATGTTTTATTTATAGAATAGCATCAATTACATCTGGTTCTACAATAGGACGAAATTGTTTCTTTGAGCTTGTTGTCCACTGCTGGTGATGGCAGATCTATGTTCTCTAAGGGAGATCAGGACTAGTTTCTAAAGGCATTTTACTTCGACTGCTACTTGAAAAAAAAAAAAACATGAAGAAAAATTTGAAAAAAAGGGTCTTGAGCAACGCTCACGCTGCCCGTCACGGCATGGGCGCTGCCCGCTGCCCAAGAATACTAAAGTTTTTATTAATATAGATGTGGGTTTCATCCTAGATTGTTAGTTTTAATTAAAACTAAGGAAATCAAAATCCGAAGGGTGGCTAATTTATTGCATGAAAAACTATAGTTGGCACATGTATGTCCTCGTAAGTTTCACGTTGGTGATTGAGTGTCTACAAGGATATCCAAAGACTTGAAAGTTATGCAAAGTGAGAGACATTATTAAGTTGTCTACAAGGTATTGTGGACCTTACAAGATATGAAGAAGTTAGACTTTTAGTTTATCAATTCAAACGCTCTAAGGGAATTAAATTGTGTCGTGTTTCATGTGAGCTAACTTAAGCTAAGTTTACGTGAGTGTGATACTCTTGGTTCTGATGATGATTTGGGCTTTGTTGACAGCATTTCATTTTTGAATACTTTTGGAGCCAAAGAAAGTGTTGGTTAACATAGACAAATGGTTGAAAAATTGAATTGTTTTTTAACAATATGATGGAAGGGTTAATAAGAAGATAAAAAAAATTAAGAGCAAACTAATAATTTAAAATGAAAACAGTTCAACCCTTGACCATGAGTGTTCAGGTCCTAGTCTCCATAATAGTTAATAATATTAGTTTTACTATCCAATAATTGGGCTCAACATAGTCCTGCATCCGAAGCTCTAAGTTCGAGACTTTGACATCCCAAATCTCAGTGTCCGACCCTGAGGCAAGACAGCGTAACGGTGATCACTGGCTATGGTGGGCACTCGGAGCTTCTGCACAAGTCAAGCATTCAAAAAATTGTGAGGACTACTTGAATCAAATAGCACATTCATGTCTTTCCCTAAAATATTGTCTCTCACACGAAACAATTCATTAGGCTTGAAAGAGAGTGCACTAAAGTTACAAGTACAGTCACAATTATTCAACAAATTGACTTCCAATTTACCTAGCGGTAAATCCACAGTCATGAAACTTGACGACTTTTTTTTCCGTTCAAGCACTGTTTGGCACGGTGCCCGGGTTTATTGCAGAGAAAAAACAGATTCTATTTAAGCGCCATTAACCATGCTTTGTCTTTGACCACCAGTTTTTTCTTATTCTTCTTCTTCTTTGCCTGTTGGTACGCTTCTGCTTCCAGCTCGTCAAAAAGCTGCTTCTTACGCTTGTTAGATTTTTCTTGCTTGGGTTTCGGGGCCATTTGGCCGTGCACGCTTTTTCGTGATGCAATAACTGTACTATCATAGGCTTTCGCCACACGGAGAGCATCCTCTAGTGAGTTAACGATATTACGTTTGCATTCATTTTGATAGTCAGCAGGCAGTCTAACAATAAATTGCCACTGTGCTAACTTACGATCAAATAGCGGCACCTTGGCCAAAGAGCCCAAGAACTCTTAGACATAACCATCCAGTTCTCGGCTGCCCATTTTGCAGTTGATAAACCAAATATACAACTCGAAATCGTCTATCATAACAAAAGCTTTTCGAAATTCCATCAGGAATCCAGCCCAAGTCACCGGTTTCGTGGAAAGTTCCCTCTACCAAGAAGAGATTTTACCTTCCAGAAACAATAGAACCGATGATATTCGTTTATCTTCTGGGACGTTGTGCAAGCTAACATAGCTTGTCCAACGGTCTATCCAATCTTCAACAACTTCCGGACGTTTAAACTTTTTATCGCCGAAAAATATTTCCGGTTGGTAGCCCAAGTTGTTAGAATTAATAGCTTGCAGTTGATTAAATATATTTTGCATTTGTTTATCCCATTATTTATTGCTCTGATGAAGTTCTAAAACTGCCTTGCCTAAGGTTTGCAATAGTTTTTCTGAGTCTAGGGTGTCATCACTGCCGGGTGAGGCCGGCTGTTTTCGTACTTCCCCCATCACTTCTGGGTGATGTTGGGTGAATCTCAGTAGCACCCCCCTCCAAAATTTCATCAGTATCCATTTGCTTGCCAACTGAAAATTAAAAAAATAATTTCGTTCAGTTAACACATTCATTACGGATATAATAGTTACTGAACCAAGCAATGTCTACAAAAACCAATTTACAGACCACATGCGCTTTCATTTACCAATTATACCAATGAATCAGCAAATGGGTTCTAAGCAATAAAAAACCGAAATTAACCATCAATACTACAAAAATCCTTAACAACTACTCAAGCTGCTATATACAACTACAAAATTGAAACATCAGTTCTAAAAAAACTGAAAAACCCATGACAAAATCGAAATCCATAAGTATTGAAACACATCCCAACCAAGCACCATTTCCCCTTTCACCCCCCAAAAACCTACTATGCATGGCCACTCAAGTTCAACAGATGCTCTTCGGGCCATTGAGATCCGAAACCGAGAGAGAGAGAGAGAGAGAGAGAGAGAGAGAGAGAGAGAGAGAGAGAGAGAGAGAGAGAGAGAGAGAGAGAGAGAGAGAGAGAGAGAGAGAGAGAGAGAGAGAGAGAGAGAGAGAGAGAGAGAGAGAGAGAGAGATCGTGTTCATGGAGGTGCAAACGGGTGGGGGATGAGGGCAGAGAAAATGCCCACCATCACCACACACACAGTGCTTAACATTTGCATGTTTCAGGGTGCTTTGGAGGACAGCGACCAGCAACATTGCAGTACTATCTTTTAGGGATTTAAAACATAGTGCTCGTTTAACCTTAGGGTTGTTCAACAGAAGAGAAGTCCCTATCAGACTTCTTATCCTTATCATCAAGGGGCACCTAACGTGGCACCAAGGTACGGTGCACCCAATCACCCACAATGCATGGCCTTACCTGCTCCACCAGGGCCAGCCAATCAACAAGTGGCCCATGTAAACCTGACAGTAGCAGAACAAGAATTGCAAATGTCACCTCAACTTGAGCAGTTGCAGTGGTATGGACCAAATGAACCATTTATGAATCTTGCCATAAATGAATATGTATTGAACTATGTAGCTCAAACTCAATATCAAGGTGGAAGAAATTACGGTTGCTACGGGTGCGGCAAGGGACACAGAATTGCAGAATGTCCCTACAAAGGACAATATACAACCTCTTGCCGGGATTGCGGTTATGGACATTGTTTCAAGAATTGTCCATTTAAACCTGGAACCAGTGCACCTCTTAACGTCATTGCCATACATCAATCCGCAGTTCCAGCAGGGATGCCATTGAAAGGACGACACGACTACACTCCTGTGTTAGCTGTTACGCGAACACAGAAGAGGAAGGAAGTGGCTCCCTCACCACCACCATCGATCATTGACGACCAACCCTCAACTTCAGCGCCATATCCAAATGTGAGGGAAGAGAGAAGATAGTACCAGAAAATAAGGCACTGGGTACAAAAAGCACAAGAGGAGGAAAAAGAGCAAGAACGAAACAATCCCACAGAACCTCCAGTCGGCATTGAACGAGATCCGCAAACGGGCTCACCACTGCATAGTGATTAGAATGATCGGTTGCACCAACATGAACCACCTTTTCACATGGTGGAGCCTAAGGAATCACGCACTGAAAGGCTCACACTCTTGTTGTCAAGCCACGTTAGTTTACCCCTCGGAGAACTACTATGGATTGCACCACAAGCGAAAAGCCTTTTAGCTGAATGGGCCAAGGTGGATGAGGAGCCAGTAGCGCCTGAGCCCATCTATTGTGCGGGCTATGATGAAACAAGTAACGTCCTCCACATCGGAGCAGCATGGGAAAGTGAGGAACACAACATCACTTTGCCAATCAAACACAAGAGATACAAGAACAAGACAGCAGTGGTAGATGGAGGATCAGGTGTCAATCTAATCTCCACTACTTTGTACAAAAAATGGGGATTACAAGAATTGAAGCCATCCAGATTTGCCATCAAGCTAGCAGATCAATCCTGTGTGAAACCTAAAGGTGTAGTTGCTGATATTCCCGTAAGGATAGCAGACATGCAGTATCTGATTACTTTTGTGGTCATGGATATACCTGAATCTCCATCTGCATACCGTATTTTACTTGGAAGACCATGGTTGAGGGCTGCGCAAGTAGTACACAACTGGGCTACAGGGAAATTCACCTTCGAGAACAGAGAACAGGCTGTAAAGGTAGATCCAACCACATAGGCGGTGAAACCTATTGCACCCAAAGCTGATGACTAATCATCCACGACAGATCATAGGATTGACCGCCCACGCCAGCCAAGGGAGGTCACTATCATTCAGAGACGGATGTCATGAGGTGGACAGATGCATTAGCAACTATTGACTGCCAGACATGTCAATATGAATTAGATCCAGAACTGAGTACGTCTTCACCCAAATGTTACACTATGGACACACCAATCACATTTGGAGTGAATATGATAAACGTAGCATGGTTGTCAGCGGAGCCAATTGAGAATCCAGTGGACGATGATCTAGTCCCTTGGTAACATGCTCTAACTTATAATAAGGAGATTGAGCTAACTGATGAACAAGTCCTACACCACATGGACCCAGATCATTACAGAACCAAGAAGGTACCAGCTCAACCACCACAAAGGTCTGCTATGGTGAAAGTCTCAAGGATTGAACCACCCAAGGCACCTGCGAATAAGAAGAATCAGCTGAAGCAACGCTACAACCAGGTGATCCGATGGAGTAACCTACCCGAAGAGGCAATAGCTATAGTAGACGTTGATATTCGCAACCATGAGGCAAATGTCACAACAGTCTCAAAGAAAGACAACAAGGATGAAACCATCAAAATGACAAAAAAGAGGAAGAAGAAGGTGTTGGATTCCTTAAAGTCAATTAAGTTGGACTAAGATACAACGTCATCTTCTACACAGGTGACAAAAAATAAAAAAATGACCAGTCGGGCCAAGATCAATATGTTGAAAGAGGAATCTCGACAAGCTCCAATTCATGCGTTCAGATGGATTACAAACGCACATGATTGCTATTTCTCTAAGGTGGCCACGTTTATTTCTCGAGCTCTTGATATACTGACTCCTCTCCTTATGGAGAGAGCAGGCCTTAAGACAATCTCATACCAGAGTATTCTAAATGTATGAGCATTTTTGTTTCCTCACAAGGTACTTAACTCTAAAGCTACCAGCTCTTTAATGACGTTTCTATCAATCGCAAGCCCAACGAGAACCTGATCAAAGTCAAGCACCAACGGAACAAGTCTTCGAGGGACCTGCGCGAACACAGCCGATGAATCTTGCAAACCCAGGAGAAGAAGAAAGGATAGTGCATGTGGGAGAGCAGTTAACACCCACGCAGTTCAAGAGACTACGATCCTTGTTGGTGGAATATAAAGACTGTTTTGTCTGGAGCTATAGTGATTTAAAGGGCATTCCGCCAACAATAGTCCAGCACACCATACCTTTGGTGGACGGAGCAGTCCCCAAGGTAAGCCGTTACTACCGCTGGAACTTGAACTATACAAAACTGATCAAGCAAGAGTTGCAGAAACTTATGGATGCAGATTTCATTTACGAAATCGAGCACACGGAATGGGTATCGCCAATAGTTATAGTACCCAAGAAGAATAGCAAAATGCGTATCTGTGTGAATCTGAAGACACTTAATGCAGTTACCAAGAAGGACCATTTTCCTTTACCATTTACGGAAAGTGTCCTTGATAGAGTAGCTGATGACGAAGCCTACAATTTTTTGGATGGCTTCAGCGGCTACAATAAGGTGAAAATAGCCCCCTAGGACCAGCACAAGACAACATTCGCCACAGAATGGGGAACTTATGCCTATAAAGTGATGCCATTCGGACTTTGCAATGCCCCAAGCACTTTCCAGCGAGTCATGCAAGTGGCATTCAAAGATTATTTGCAAAAAATTTTGGAAATTTTCTTGGATGATCTGTGCGTGAATGGACCAGATTCAGAACACTTATCCAATTTGGAAAAGGTGCTACAAAAATGCCGTGAATACCAGATCTCCCTGAATCCAGAAAAATGTCAATTCTGGGGGACACATGGCTTGATACTCAGCCATATAGTGTCAAGACACGGGATCGCCATAGATCTATAAAAAATCTGGATCATTGTTGATCTACCACCACTGGGGATGATCCGCGAGGTCTACATTTTCATGGGTCATGCTAACTATTATAGGATCTTCATTCTTGATTTTGCGGAGTTAGCCAGACCAATTTACAAGCTCACAACGGATCCACATTGGAATGAGGAAGCTCTAAAGGCTTTCCAGAAGATTAAGGATGCATTGGTCTCAGCACCAATTCTACGACCACCCAATTGGTCCATTGAGTTCCATGTGCATATGGACACATCAAAGTATGCAGTTGGAGCAGTCTTAACCCAGCCAGGTGAACACAAAAAGGATTTTCCAATCCGATTTGCAAGCTGACAACTCATTGATACCGAAATGAACTATTCAACCACAGAGCGAGAAGCACTGGCAATGATCTATGCGGTTAAGAAGTTTCGACACTATTTGATGGCCACACATTTTGCTTTTTATACGGACCATCAACCCTTGCTATATCTTGTTAATAAAACTTGCAACACCGGGAGAATCACCAGATGGCTCCTGTTGTTGCTGGAATTTGATTTTCGGATAGTAGTTCGCAAGGGAAAACAACACTACATGGCAGATCATTTGTCACGAATCAAGGAAAAGGAGATTGCAACACAACCCGATGATGAGCTGGCAGATGCTACCTTATTTTATGTAGATACGGTACCAGAATGGGCTGTTGACATTGTTGAATATCTAATGTGGGGCCAACCAGACAAATCACTACCAAAGACGAAACAATAGAAATTGATCTTGAAAGCTAGACCTTACCAGTTGATTGTCGACCAGTTGTACCGAAGAGGTCCAGACGGAATTCTTCAGCGGTGTATTCTTCCTCATGAAATCACCCAGATCATTTTGCTTTCACATGAAGGCATGGGTGGAGGTCATTTTGCATTTGACATTACAGTTCACAAGGTCCTGCAATCAGGATGTTGGTGGCCAATGATTCATAAAGACACAGAGGAGTACTTGAAAAAGTGCGATGTGTGCCAAAGGGCAAGAAGACCAACGAGATTGAACTATGATCTACTGCACCCAGTCTTAGCCCAAGCACCGTTTGAAAAATGGGGATTGGATTATATTGGTCCAATTCACCCTACAGCAAGGAGTTCTCAGGCTCGATACATAATCGTAGCCACAGACTACCTCACCAAATGGGTCGAAGCCAAGGCAGTACGAGTAGCAGACGCTAGGACCATTGCCAAGTTCCTTTATGAAAATATCATTTGTGCGCTTCGGGTGCCTAGTGGAACTAGTTAGTGATCGCGGAAGCCATTTCATCAACGAGACCATCAAGGTCCTATTGGAGGAATTCTTTGTGATCCACAGAACCAGGTTACCTTATTATCCTCGTGGTAATGGGCAAGCAGAATCATCCAATAAGATCTTGTGTAGCGTGCTCACGAAAACAGTTGAAGCTAGCAGATCAAATTGGGAACACAAGTTGCATGCTTCACTGTGGGCATTCAGGACAACATATAAAGAGAGCACCGATCAAACACCCTTCCAATTGGTATATGGTCAGGATGCTGTGATGCCAGTAGAGTTTGTAGTTCCATCATTAAGAATTGCCACCGCGCAACGTCTTAATGAATCCAAATCTCTACAGCTACCCCACGAAGCTCTGCATAAACTCTGTGAAACATGCTTACTAGCTGTGCATGCACTGGCAGCGAAAAAGAAAAGACGCAAGGCTTGGCATGATCGCAGATTACAAAAGAAGGATCTTCGTTCAGGAGATCTGGACCTGATGTATAAAACCAAGGTGATCAAGGGGAAGTTAAAATTCATGGGCAAAGGTCCTTATAAGATCAAGGAAATTCTTAATCATGGGGCCGTGAACTTAGAACAGCTTGATGGGACGCCCTTCGACACACCCATCAATGGTAGTCGGTTGCACACGTTTTTCAAGCTTTTGATTGCAGGAAACAGCAAGGCACATACATCTGCTGTTCTTTGCAGATTAACTCTACTTTTGCAGCGATTTACAGTTTGCTATTGCTTTTATTTACTAGTTTCCAGCATAAACAAGGTTTCAAAACAAGATTTGCAGGGTTTGCCCTCACGATGTATGAAAAACAGGAGTTATGTTGCCAAAATTTCCACAGGAAATGATTTTCACAGGAAATGATTTTCACAGGTTACAATGACTATTTTATCAAATAGCACTTGTACTTGAACCAAACCATTCCCAAGTAATGGCTTTACAGACTCCTAACCCTACAAACAAACCGTTAGTTTGCTGAAAAATGAAGCATAAACCTGAGCCACAGTAAGCAACCTTGCAATCCTATCAAACATCACCAACACTCAACAACCAACCGGTTAGAGTATTTTTGCTTCTATACCAACCTATTTCCACTGATTTAAAACCAAACCGGCTTCTAAACAAGCAATAGATAGCAATTAAAATACAGTAATCATTCATAAGAAGAACAAGAAACTGTAGGAAAAAATCCAACAACCAATAAAGTAACCGTTGCTTTACCAAAAATGCTAACCACAGAGTAATCAGCAACAACAGAATTGACACAGAATTTTTTCCAAGAAACCAAATCGAAAAGCACAAAAACGAACCAATTGTGAGCTTGGTAGTGCACTTACCACACAATCGATTGCAATTTGAAAATATTTCCAAGGGGAAGAAAATCCCACAATTCCACCGTTTGTTGCTTACTCCGTCGGATTCTTGAGAAAATGTCGAGATTTCCACTCAGCACTTTCGATGGTAAATCCTACTTAGACCGGCTCTGATACTAATATAAAGTCCTCACAACAGGATTCTAGCCTAAGCATACCATACAAAGCAACAACACAAGGGAACAGGTGGTGGATAAACCAACCCAACCAAACCTAGATCGTACGGCTATGGATCAATCAGAGTCATGGAAAGAGGAGTCACACCAGCAGCATGTAGCTACCAATCACAAAATCAAGCATACACTAGTGAGAGCCCGGAGCCCAGCAGGTATACTTATACCCTCCAAGGCCCATGCACCACTAGTAGTGCACTGTGACACCTTACTGGACACCTCTGCAGCCTATTTGGGCCACGTCATCCAGTTCCCTAATGACTCACTAATAGACCCATACCAACTCCACCATCATGTGTTAGCCTACAACCATTAATTATGACCATGTACACATAAGGGCCCCAATTCCCTTATAATCACAATTAACTTATGGGTTGTTGGTCTACCGGTCCCTAGCGTGGACACACTACCCGAGACCAGTCATGGGCATGACATAACCCCTGGTCAAGACTTGGTCAATTGGGGTTAACCAAGGATGAACACTATTCGTCAAATTCTAGACGATCAAAAGATGCTAGAGTTGTAGTAGTTTCTACTTGTTCAAAGATCAACTGTCAATACTTTTCTTGATTCCAATATCAATTATCGTTCAACAAACCAAATAGCCCAAATTAGATTTCAACAAAAAGTCAGGCCTTGAGAATTTTCTTTGTGGGGAAAAACTATGCTTTATAAGAAGTCTAGTAAAAAAATCCATTTAAATAGTTTTTATTTCTTACGAAGAAGCAAATGTAACAGACTAGCTACTTTGAATCTTTTTACTTTATAGCTTGCTACTGTTGGGAGCGATGAAAATGCATGCACATTCCGTATCCACATGCATTCATGCACATTCTGCATCCACATGTGCATTCCATGAAATGTGTGTGGCAGCCCATCATTTGGCTATTCACATGCACATTTCGTCAAAAAAACATGCAAAAAATTTCACAAAAAATGGCAAGATAAAAAAACAAAACAAATAAAACACAAAAAAATAGACCCCAAAAAAATTCTTTGGGCCTGGCATTATGCAAGGGAAGGCTTGCCTGCCCTTGAGCCTTTTTCGCCCTGTTTTGTGGGGCCCTAAGGATCGCACCCTCATGCACCAATGTCCCAGGGCGAAACGCCCTCGGACGAGGCCTTCCCCTCCACGTAATGCCTTGTGCTCAGGTGACCTTTGTATTTTGGGACCACCTCCAGGAGCATAATGTCCATCCAATTTTCTGTCTCCTACGAATCTGTCATTTTCTCTCCTCTCTCCGGTGGAATTCACTTTCTCTCTCCTCTCTCTGGTGGAATGCAAGTTCTCTCTCCTCTCTCCGGTGGAATGCACGTTCTCTTTCCTCTCTCCGGTGGAATGTGCATGTGCTATGTGGCATCCCGTCATTGGTTGTCCACATCTACATTCCACCACAAACGTAAAAGAATTTGAGAAGAAAAAACGGCAAAAAAAAAAAAAAACTGGTCCACGCGTACGGCCGTACGGCCGTGTACCGTACGGCCAAAAAACGGAAAAAAAAAAAAAAACCTTCGCACAATGGCATTACGTTGCTGGTCGGGGCCCTTCCTCGGGCAAGGGCCCTCCCAGCAAGGAAGGCCCTCAGGCAGGGCCTTCTCCCCCCCCCCCCCTCACTTGAACCTCACATTATGAAATTTGAAAGTGGGTCTCCTTTTTTCTTTTGGTATTTATGAGATTTGAGAGTGACCTCACTTTATTTAGTGCTCTATGTACAAACACTTGTTGTTAGTTTGATCGTTGTGAATATGTTGAATTAATAAAACTTGAGATCAATGATCAAGTTTGAAATTGTTTCACACTCCTTGAGAAAGGGCAACCTTTGCAAGATTTAATCATCTCCAAAAATCTTTAGAGCAAATTCCTTTACTCTTAGGGAAGGGGAGGTTTGTTGATCCTTGTGCATGGCCTTTGTGGCTTATATCATTCTTGTTTGCGAATATTCTGAAATCCTCCTTAATTCGTAGAAGGCTTGTTGCGAGTATTCTGTGAATTCAATGGTTCGTGAGAGCGAGCAAAGGAAAGCACAAAAAGACAGACCATTTCGCAGCATGAGCGAAATTACGCAGGCTTTGTATTTGTGTAGTAGTAAGAAGGAATTTGGAAGGCCAATCAGCCACTAAAGAAGACGAAGAAGACTGGCTGTTTTGGAGATGAAATGCTTTTTATCCAGCAGAGGCCGATCCATATCCCATGTGTTGCGATCCTCGTCTTCAAGCTTCACAGTCGCCCAATCCACATTAGCAGGTCAATTTCGTTCCTCTACGTGAACTTATGTCTTTTATAAGTAATCATTTCATTTGAAGCTCTAGTTTGGTTCATATTTGCTGCTCACACAGGAATTTTGTGAGACATAGGATTTTACATAAGATTTTTTGACATTTGGGAAGTAGGCTGGGTTCCTCAATGTGCACATCCAGATCTGGATGGCATGTTGGAAATTGAGCCAAAAATTGATGCATGTGGCCGTGCCTCTCACTTCTCTGGTCACATGCACACTGCCCCATCAGGGATGTGGATGCCATGATGGTTTTTTCGTTCAGCACATCCAGGAACCAGACCTAGAGATGGGCTAGGCTGAGTTCCGGATGCACATTCTCAAACAACTTTTTGCACATCTTCCAAATCACCTTGTCCTGTTTGGCCTCTCTGGTTTGATGATGAGTGCCATTCTTTCTACTTCTGTCGTGTCCATGCACACGCCTACATGAACCACTTGCTCTTCACATTGCTCGCTGATCTCTCCATCATCGATCCGCTGTAAAAAAACATGCCTATGAAGAACGAGAAGGAAAACCCCTTGTCGACTCTCTATATAGTTCTTCCACAGATGCGTTTTGGCGTGCGTTCATCCCTCATGCCCCAGCTCCCCTCCTTGACGATTTACATATCTGGATCACATATGCTACCTCTTATACATTGTACCCACTGACTCACCCATCTCCATCTCCCCACGTCCATGTGAATTCACCTTCTTCACCTCTGACATAGTCCTAGATAGAGGCCCTTGAGTCAAAATTGTTGATCCATGCTGCTACCATACTCTCACCTATCCTAGCTACTTTGCTCAATTGGGCGGGGTCATTGTCGCTAGTTTCCCATCTTCCTGGTGCACTAACATCATCCATCTCATTCACAAAAAATGGTGACCCCATGAATCCTAGTAATTATTGCACTATCATGATTGGGCACGTCATTGCGAAGCTATATGGGACTATTTTCCAGTCCACGGTTAGTTTGGAAGCAGAGATAAGGAGACTACATGCATTGGACCGGCTGGTTTCCTTGCTCACTATTCCATTATAGACCATGTCTTCACTCTTCGAGTTATCATCGAGGAAGCCAAACATAGGAGACAGGGCGTTTACTGTTCTTTTTTTGACTTCAAGCAAGCCTTTTATTTTGTCCCACACTCCCTTCTCATCCAGAGATTACGTGATCTTGGCTTCTCCACTGATATAGTCTTAGCGGTGATGGCATGAGTCCTTGGTTGCTTTCGGAATGACACTGTCATCTCAGACCATACATGGATCACCATTGGGTGAAGCAAGGTTGTTGCCTCTCCCTATGCATATGATGTGGCTCTAGTCTCTACAACTAGAGGGGGGCCTACAGAGACAATTAGACAATCTTCATGCCTTTTGCACAAGATGGAGATTAGGATTAACATTGCGAAGACCAAGATTATGGTCGTCGATACATCCAGGGCCTTCGTGCAGAGACATGAGCTTATTGTTGACGAACATCCACTAGAGGTTGTATCATCCTACACTTACCTAGGGGACTTCTTTACCGGTCTTGTATTTGGTATGCGGTAGGTTGCTACACCTAGATTTGGGAAGAAACATGCTTTCCTTGTCCAACTAGAGAGGTTATGTTTTTGAAAGTTTATACGAGATGCCCTGAGTAACTGTCAGTTCTTGATACTCTTGTTACCCTCACATCATTATATGCAGCAGAGGCATGGTATACATGTCTCACTTCATCTGATTGGGCCAGTATCTCATGCTTACAAATGCTTATGATATCATATATATGGACTAAGTCCTCCGTCGCACATCAGATCATTCTGGCAAAGTGTGCAGTTTCACCTCTACAGCTTGACGCCTGCTTTTGACCTATCATGTATATTCAGAGAGTCAAACTGTTCCCCTTAGATGAGTAGAGAGACACACAAATAACACTCACCTCATCTCAACACTTTCATAACAACTGTAGAATTATCACATGGTTTGAGATTCGTATTGGGTCAGCGTTGTGTTGCACCAGCTTGAGATTGAGACTGGACGCTTTCAGGGTGCTCCATGGAAGGAGAGGATCTGTCAGACATGTTCCCTATCCTAGGTGGAGATTGAGGATCACTTCTTATTATTATGTCCAACATACAATGAGATCAGAGGGAGATATTGCAGGATGCACCTGTTACACGAAGGTCCATTATAGCTTATGAGGATCCGCCTTAATGGCTACCATTTGAATCGTTTCCTCACTTGCTATCATGTTGTCCATTCAAGAAAAGGTTTCATAGAAAATCTTACTACATCTAGTCCATTGCAGGTTGGATTTTTGCCTATCATCACTACTTTAGCAAACATTTGCACATCTTCGGAGGTATCCTGGGCCAAAATCCTACCATGGCTACTGATCATTAATTTTATAACTATAGATCATAACATTTATGAGCACATGAGTTTTATATGGCGAATTTGAAGTTGCTCATGAATGAGACCTCATAGATTACTAAAATCTAATAATGATACTTTGGATAATCTATTGATCTATTTGAGGATGAGGGAGACTACATGATTCAAACTAGATAACTTCAGACTTATGTATGTTTAGTTGTTTTAATTGATTAGTGCTCTTATAATCTTCTGAAGACAACTCTTGGGACCCATTTTCAAGAGTTGAGCTAATTTTGCCAGGAATGAATGTAACCTTTTCTTGATTTAATAAATTTGATCGCTAGGGATGATTACCATTCCAGTTTTGCCTCTGCGATGAGTCCAAGTGGAAGGACCCTTACTACAACCTTTTTGCTTGGTTGAGATCGAATCCATGGTCGCTGGGCCCATGGCTGTGCCATTTGGTTGGTTTGGCAACCACTATGCCTTTTAATTTTCATGAATGACTTCTTTGCCTGTGTTATCTTTTAGGACGGATGCTGAGTTGGCTTTTGGGTTGGTTGCGATCTCTTTTTTTAATGTGAAGGATGGTGAAGCATATTGCCTTTTCGAAGTTTGCTTTTAGATTAATGGAATATTTAGAATTAAGCTCATCTTGGGGAAATCACTCAAATTCTAGCGCTCTTTGAGGCGCTGACGCTACATGAGAGCCGACTAGTTGTTTAGCTACACAAGTTTCACAAGGACTGCCACTAGCATGGGACTTATCAGGAAAATTGAAAGTGTAAGCACAGGTATGCTCACGGTTGGGATGGTTGGTAGGATGGAGTCAAGTTGATGCAACAAGGTGCTACCAATTGGGTGTTTGCACGGTCAGTCCTCGTGGTTTGGACCTGTAGAAAAGCAAGAGTCAAGTCACCAAGATCTAGTTATCAATCAATCTCCACAGAAAACAAGAGAGAAGAGGCTGGGCGCCCAACTCTAAGAGAGAGAGAGAGAAAACAACAACAAGAGCAATGGAGAGCAATGCTTAGCCAAACTGTAAAAATGGAATACACAATGAGCATCTAAGTACTCTACCTGGATGTGACCAAATGCCACCAAACCCTAAGGTTAACCACTTACTAAATGTAGGGCACCCCCAAAAGTCAAGATAGGGCCCCTAAACAAAATTAGACCCCTAAGGACCCACGAATCAGTACATGATCAAAATTGGGTCC
This sequence comes from Diphasiastrum complanatum, assembly GCA_029204225.1. NCBI lineage: Eukaryota > Viridiplantae > Streptophyta > Lycopodiopsida > Lycopodiales > Lycopodiaceae > Diphasiastrum > Diphasiastrum complanatum. The sequence continues at coordinate 11,576,089 of CM055107.1, read as the reverse complement.
AACTGAACTTAAGACAAACTTGAGATGGCCTAAATAACTAAATACCCATGGTTACACAAATTTCGACCTTTTGGGTCAAAGTAACCTATGGATTAACTTTAGCATAGTCATTCATTTCTAACACCCTCCTTAAATGACAATGCAAAAACTGAAATCTTCACTATGTAACAAAACCAACACGTGGTATCAAATTTAAAGCTTTGCATAAAGCTTCAAATCTGGCTCTAGGCAATGCCTTAGTGAAGAGGTCCGCAATATCATCCTCCATAGGACAATATTCAAGTAAAATGTCGCCATCATGAAGTCTCTCCCGAACAAAGTGATAATGGATCTCGATGTGCTTTGTCCTCGCATGCAAAACAGGATTCCGTGCAATGGCAATAGCACTTTGACTATCACTCAAGATAAGAGTGGCTGAGGGCTCGCCAAACTTCATGTCAACAAGTAGTCTTCTCAGCCATAAACACTATGTTGTGGTTGAAAATATCGCTCTATATTCTGCCTCACTAGAAGAAGTCTGGTCTTGAATTTCACCATCACCTTGACTACTTAATTTCAGACCTGTCTTCATAGGTGTAGCAACCGGCTTGCAATCTTCCATCTTGAACCGCTTCAAAATCTGCCCAATGTAGCGTTTTTGAGAGATGAAAATGCTAGCCCCTTCTTATACAAATTCAAGACCAAAAGTGCAATAGGCCTAAATCTGAGGTTTTAAAAACCATACCAAGATCAAGTATTATGGCATCAATCTCCTTGTACCTTTCAATGGGCCATCTGCCTTATACTTGATTTTGTATACCCATTTAGAACCAATTGCCTTCTTCCCACGAGGAAGATCAACAAGAACCCAAATCTGGTTCTTCATAAGTGAGTCATACTCATCTTGCATCGCATCCTCTCAACAATTTTACTCCCTTGGCCTGCTTATAGAAAACAGTTTCTTCTGCAACATCTCCATGAGATGTAAGAGCGAAATCTGAAAAATCAGCATAGTCCACTGATTTTGTAGAGGCACGTGTCTTTCCATCATAAAATGAACTTACTTGGCTGTCTCGCAAAGTCAACAACAGCCACCGTGGGACTGTTTTGGGCTGTCCAACAGCCATGTCTCTTCTTACAATTTGCTGTCCAAGATCCTCCGACACCGCACTTGGCTGTCCAAGATCTCCCAAAACTGGTCCTTCTTGTCCAACAGTTCTTGTAGGCTGATTATGAGCAAGGGCGGTTCTTGATGAACATTAGGCTCTAAACCTGATGAGGTGTTGGGCAGGTCGAAATTGGTTGATTGCTGCCCCTTATCTCCAGCAATAGAAGATGGTACCAAATCTGGAAAAACTTCAACATTCACGCTATGTGGGCTGTCCCCCTTCAAGATATGAGTTGGGGCCACATCCAATGAATTCTTTTCATCAAAATGCGTATCACGACTAACAATAATCTTGTTAGTGCTTAAATTGAGCAGCCTATAGCCTTTGCTTTCACTACTATAGCCAACAAAAATACATTTAACTCCTTTGTCCTCAAGCTTTGTACGAAGTTTATTTGGAACAAAAGCATAAGCCGTACAACCAAAAATGCGCAAGTGAGAGATTGTAGGCTTCTTTCCATACCAAACTTCATAAGGAGTTAATACTTTCAATGCTTTAGTAGGACAACGATTGCTTATCTATGCTACCGTTATAACCGCTTCAGCCCAAAACTTGTGAGGCAGCCCCTTTGCTTTGAGCATGCCACGGGCCATCTTCATAAGTGTGCGATTCTTTCGCTCGGCAACACCATTTTGTTGAGGCGTATAGGGAGTTGTCATTTGATGTAGAATTCCCTTTTCTCGAAGAAATGCACCGAACGTATTCTTAATGTATTCCCCTCCTCGATCGGTGCGTAGGGTCTTCAAAGAATGCCCAAATTGATTTTCCACCATTGCTAGAAAATCTTTGAAACGTTGAAAAACTTCCGATTTAGCCTTCATAGGATAGATCCATGTAAAACGGGAAAAGTCATCAATAAAAGTCACAAAATAGATGCACTTTCCAGTGGATTTGGTCCTCATTGGACCACAAACATCACTATGAACCAAATCAAATTTATCAAGAACCCTTATAGTTCCATCAATTGGAAAAGTTTTCCTTTGAAACTTTCCAAGTATGCACCCCTCGCATACATGCCCTTCCGGTTGCTCAATGGTAGGAATGTCTTCTACCATATTAAATGTCTTCAGCTTCTTCAAACTTGCAAAGTTGTGATGTAGAAGCAACAAGACATGTAGAGGGAATTCGTCGCTCATAGGTATCCATAATGAATAAGCCAGCATGCATTGTTCCCGAAACAATAATCAAGAGTGATCTTTTAGGATCCTTGACAAGACACTTATCTTCTTTGAACTCAACAACTAGTCCTTGCTTCAACATAGTTGAAACCGAAAGAAGATTCTTCTTGATTCCCGGAACATAAAGCACATTCTTAATGTACTTTTCTTCACTATTAGGCAAAATGATGGCTACAATTCCAATTCCATGAATAAAATAAGATGCATCATCCGCACATTGTACCTTACTTCCATTTTGCACTTTCACTAATTTAGTGAATGCTTCTTTACGAGAAGTCATATGACGAGTAGCACCACTATCAATCACCCATTCAATGGGCTGAAAATCAGCAACTTGCAAAACAAAATCTGGATTTCTCATAGATGTAGTAGTACTAGTAGAAGCAATATTAGACACCAAAGCATAGTCTTGGTTGAAGAGATCACCACTAGCTTCAAGCTCTTGCTCCAAAGTAGCAAGTGAAGCACTAGTATCAATTCCTTTACTCTCCTCTTTCGCAAGCTTCTTCTTACAATCCTTGATGAAGTGCCCATACCTTTTGCAAAAATGGCACTTCCCTTTCTTCTTTTGAGTGTTGACATTTTGACCTCCAACGGGCTTTTCCTCATCCTTGGAAGGAGGATTCCCCTTTCCTTTTGACTTGCCTTTGCCCTTGCCTTTCGTGAAGAAAGCTTGATCTTGTTGAGTGTCACCCGCAAAGTTTTGCCTCGTTTGCTCCTCTTGAAGAAGCAGCCCAACAAGTTCATCAAAGGAGAGTTGCTGTCCCCTAAGAGAGATACTCAAAGATAAACAAATGGAAGATAGGATGAAGGTAATGAGTTGAGAGTAATGGAAACAAATTGAGCATCCGTCAATCTTGAGAAGCTCCTCACGAAGATCCTTGATCTTCGTCAGGTGATTGGTCACTTGATCCCCTTCTTGCATCTTCAACAAAGAAAGCTGATTTCTAAGATTCACCACTCTTGCTGGATTTTTGACGCTATACATAGTATAAAGTGTATCCCACGCACTTTTAGATGTCTTACAAGACCTAATATGAGGTAAGATAGATCTTTTCACAGCAAGAGCAACCATAGAATGTGCTTGTGCATCCCTTCTATCCCACTTCTTTTGTTCTTCCGAAGATGTAGAAGATGATGATGATCCACGAGGTGTAGGAGGTGCCAAAGACGGAGGCCTTTCCTCATCACCATTGACCAAATCCCACAGCCCTTTCGCTATGAGAAGATTCTTCATCATGTAACTCCACAAGGAGTAGTTTGTGCCATCCAACCGATCTTCACTAGACAGAATTGATAGCTTCCAATTCTTTAGTCATTACCTCCAACAAAATTTCAGCTTGTAGTAGATAGGAAAGAGAGCCTTTCCACAACCAAATCTACTCAAAAATTTGCAGCAAACAAAGAGCTGAAAGTAGGAGCACAAGATGTCTTTCAATCTGCAACCAAAGTGCCCAAAAGATAATGGATAGATGGCCTAAATAACTAAATACCCATGGTTACACAAATCTCGACCTTTTGGGTCAAAGTAACCTATGGATTAACTTTAGCATAGTCATTTATTTCTAGCAGGACCTGGTGCCCGTTTGCATAGGAGGTAGGTGGGGCAATGTGCTACCCAGAGTTGCAGGTTCTGTTCTGGAACGTGATCGGGAAATCCATTAGGGTTTCTCGGAACGCAATTTTTTTTTTGGGGGGTGCCAATATGGGTCAAGAGCAATTTACTTATCTAGTTTGCTCGGAGTTCCAAGAGGAGTGCAGTCCAATTTTGGGCCATTAAGTGACTCTTTATTGAACATCTCTATTTCTATATTGGTGCTACCTAATTAGGTGAAAGCACGGTCTATGCCTTGATGGGGTGACACATTCGAATTAACTATTGATGCAAAGATCTTGCTCGATTACAAGTGCAAAGCACAAATAGTTAGCCACCGGTGTGGGATGGTTGTTGATTGTCCGGTACAGAGGGCATCATGAAGCAATGTGCTGCCTAGTTAGGTGAAAGGTTCAAAGCACAGTCTTCCCTTGGTGGTGTGAGTTGATGACAATGAATGGGTGAGCGTTGTTGGGCAGTGTGCTGCTTGACGGTGAAAGCAGGGATGGCTTGATGGATGTTCTTGTGGGCTAATTCTGTGATAGATCTGTCGTGTGCACAACTAGGCATAGTTCCTAGTCACAAGGGGTGTGATTTGAAGGAGGACCCCTTTGTGTTAGCTTGTCATTTGTATGTTTGTCTGATGCTTGCTTGTTGGACCAAATTACTTGTTTTTCACTTAGATTACTCAGGTGATTTGATTTCGTGAAACAAAGAGGAGGAAATTTTTTGCTGTCGTGTTGACTTTACAAAACTAAGCTGTGGGGCATAACCTAAGAGGTAAAAAGTTCGAGTAGTCCTGAGAAAGTGCAACTTCTATAAAATGGAGGACATGTATGAATCAATGTGAATTGTGAATCGTGATGTAAATTGTGTAGGTCAACTATGACGAGATTGATATCATAAAGGTTCTAGAAATACGAACGATATCTTAGGGCGAGGAGGATATAGATTCCTTAATGAGGATGCTCTCCTATTTGCAAGTTACAACCTAGTACTTAGTATGTACAAGTTACTACTTACTACTTAGTACTTAGTACTTGCTAGAATCTATAGTCTAGACTCAAGTAACCATTGTCAATCCTAATTTTTTGTGTGCACTGTGGATTGTGTAGGACCCCGCACTTGGGGATCTTCACGTATGATTAGGATGTAGCAGGGAGAGGCTTTAAGCTCTTACCCTCCTTGATGACCTTGTGCAATAGCTGCAACTAAGGAATTTGCTGAAGAGGATTTAGAGGAGAGCTCAAATGACATGTAGGTTGAGGAGGGTGACTTAGATGAGGAGGAGAGCGATGAGGAGCAAGAGGTTCTCTCTGGATAAGACACTCTCAAGGAGGTTTAGGCGGTTATTGTAGGTCATGAGTCATGACTCATTATGAGCTCTAGGAGCATGGCACATGGAGGGTTAGAACTTAGTGTGTACACTATACTATTTAGTTGCTAGCATCTATGAGCTAGAGCCTAGTGTGTTTGGTCATTGTAGATTCTAGTTCTAGACGCTATGTATAGTATGTGCACTGTGTATTGTGATCATAGATTCATCTGAGCCTTGAGGCTGTACTAGAACCCATACATTATATTTCATTTTGGATTGTATTATGGTGGATCAATCTTTTTTATTATTGCTTTGATGGGGCGATTTGTGAGTCAGATTTAATTTCATTTCAATTTTCAATTTTGATTCTTTATTGAAGTAGAAATTAGATTTTACAAGGATGAATCTAGTTACTTGAAATTTGAAACAATCTACAGTACCCTTTTTGCTCTTGATGAAGGGTGATTAGGCTCTATATAGTTTATTCCCCATTTTTTGAATGGTAGTAATGTAGTGACTAGTTGTGTTTTCTCTTTGACTATCAATGCAATTTAGTCCTTTTACAAACCTCGAATTCATGTGCAATTTAAAATAAATTGAGCTGCCAACATTGCTTGGCCAAAGAAAAAGGCCTCCACATGTTGATGCATGGAATTCTTCTAGTACATAGCAGGTTTTCTAAAGCATCATGCATATCCTATATACTGTATCTCTATTATCTTTCATCTATAGATTATAACAATAAAGTTAAAAGGTTTTCTTTTTTTAGCAAACGTTAGTCCTCTAAGAAGTGTGAAGTTTTTAAGAAACTAGACTATATACTTACATCGTTGCATTGTGGCGTCCTCTGTTGTCAGGAATAGAGTTCCACACTCAAGCTCATTGACTATATGTTCATGTGCTTCCATCATCTCTCGATTGGGGAAAACCATACCATTGTGTTTTGTGTCTGGCCCTTTGCGAGAGCACACGTTTTACTCATCAAATGTTGCAATGGGGATCCTTTAATCTTGATTTAATAAGTGAATTCTTCTAGAGTCATGATCTATTTTCCAAGCCTAGTTGGTTGTCCAACTGATTGATCGTTACTTTCAATGTTGACAATAAGGCTTGAACAAGTACATCCATAGCATCTCAACTTTGTCAACTCAAAGCAAATGCAGCAGCATTTCTTCTTTCCTCGCGCATCACTCACCAGTTGATTGCTGTGCCTAAGGTGGCCATAAAAAAATAAAAGTCTTTGTCCCACTGGTGGGGTCGCATTACTGATGCTTTTGCTGTTATTGTTTTTGTTTTACTAGATTTTTTTCGCATTACTTAGTCCAAGCAAGAAAGGGTTGTAAGAAATCAATCAGCAATTATCAAATGTTAAATTTTTTGGAGATACTTTTTTAGTACGTCTTTTGGTTGCATATATGAAAGGCCATCGATCAAATCAATGTGCATTTATTTTATAATTATGTTTCTTGCTCACAGTCTAAAAGCTTAATATATGTTTGACTTCTTTGAAGTTTGAACATCCTTTTTTAACAATGCAGTAAAAGCATTCTATTTGTTCAACGTTGATTGCTTTGGTGATATTTAACAGGCCAACTAAGGTGGTTTACCAGCTTTCATCTTCTTTATAGTGCATCGTTTTCAAAGGGAGAATTCTTTGTTCATAGTAGCAGAAATGCTCAATGGATAAGTACTCCCAAAGATGATTGGCAAGAAAAGCAAGAAACTGTAGGTTCATATGGTGGCCTACATGCTGCACCTTTGTCACTCCCTCCTCGTGTGGTCATATATGATGGAGTTTGCCATCTTTGCAATGCTGGTAAGTGTGCTCTTCTTTATTGGGCTATGCATTAGAAATTTGGTTTTGTGGATGATATATCTCCTCCCTTTCTCAAGTAACCAGATTATAATACTTTTGCAGAAAAGAAGTCGATCTCAAACCCTCTAGTTGACACTTATCCATGAACGTCAATTAATCAAAGTCCAGACTATGGCATGATAATGCTCACAAGCCTCTTTATCTCATGTGTGTTCTTTCCATCTTTGTGGGAGAGCTAGTTTCCTCATTCCTTTTATACATTTTGTATCTTTTGGTGGATGATGTTATGTTATTTATGATGTTCCCTTGTGTTTGAGTTGGATGCTTGTGGGTTATATCATTAACAGTTGCTTGCTTAAAGAAGTGGCATTGACATGATTGAGGAGTGTTGCATGCCTTGGCAAGTGTTAGTTTACACTTTTTGGTTTTTCTTGGTGTGGTTGGTAGACTTGTACCAAGTGTTTTTTTAGCTAAAATGTAAAGAGTCATGAAAGGACGAGAAGAAACCTAGTATGATGAATTTTGGACTTCTGAAAATCCCTAAAAAAATTTGGACATGATGCATAGTGACCAGGGAACATGGGAACGTGGCTTTTTAGATGTGCCATGTGTTCTGAGACCTACTCTGGTTGGGAACGTGCTTTGGAATGTGACATGGGAACGTGTTCCCAAGGGATGGGAATGTGATTGGGAATGTGTTCCCCAGTCACAATTTCTACAGCGACTCAAAAACAAGATAAATGAAGGACAAAGCCTTGGGAACATGATTGGGAGTTTGTTCCTTGGTCACATTTTCTGCTAAGACCTAAACAAGAAAAATGAAGTAGGAAACCAAAAGATCCAGAGGTATTCTACATCTAATCTGTTTATATAGTAGTGCCATTGCATAAATACAATACTCACCCTTTGTTTAGTTTATATTATGTCTCCATATAGAAAATTTCATAATTCAAATTTTGATGTGTATTTATATGTTTTCAGGGATGTTCTCATTTCCCGTTCCTTGTTCATGTTCCCATGCTCGTTCTGAAGAAACAAAGTGTTTCTGATTACAAAGCCTTGCTAGCTTTCAGTCCTTCGCTCAACGAAGATGTTCGCGAAGTCGAACATCTGGAGACACGAAACACGAAGAGTTTCGCGAACACGAAAGTCAACGGAGACGAAGACGAACGGTTCACGAATACGAAGGATCCACCTCACGCTCCTAGGAGTACCACCAGAGATCACACAAGGACCCAGAAGTACAGAGATTTGACCTGATGGCATGACGTCAGCAGATACTTCCTAGGTCGTGGCTAATCTACCACTCTTGTAATTCTTTGGTTAGTTGTAGATGCTTAATCACTCTAATCTTAGATTTGTACAGAGAGACCGTACTTACTGAATTATACTCGACACATATCAGAACAGGATACATAGAGTGTAACTTAGAGAAGAAAAACCCAAGAAGAAGTCTGATGCTAGTAAGCAATCAAGACGAACACGGACAGAAGCTCCGCCTGTGTGTGAGAAGATAATTTTGTCTAGGATTAGAAGATCCAATTGTCCGCTAGTGAAGCGAGACTACTACTCGTGAGAGAGCCGTGCTTCTCTCACACCAACGCACTGCGTGGATTTGCATGTAATGCCCTAAAGAAATCAGAGAAAATCAATATAGATTATTTTTCTGGTTGTGTCTGATCTTGGATGTCGAATGCTTATGCTGTTTATTTTAATATGTCTGAGTTTTCTTGTTCCCTTTGAATTCCTCACCTTGGTTGAAATGTAGTCGAATGCTATATTAATTTTATGAGCGTAGATCAATAGTACCCAACTACCCTCTGGAGGATTGTAGGAGTGTTTCAGCTAGCAGTGCCTAGCGAATGCATCTGAACTCCATCCGAATCTCGAAAGAGAGTCGCGAATGTTTCGTGAATTTTCTTCTCACGATTCCCATCATTCGTATCGGAGCACTGCTCGACTCACAACAGTGGTATCAGAGCCACCCTGTCATATTCTGACATAGCCGAGAAGCTAGCAGATCCAGGAGGCCAAGCATTCAGACGATCAACCAAACGACAAGAAAAACAGACTTCAAGAAGCAATAGCTTCAATCAGTAGCATGTAGAACAAGATCTGCACTATACTTAATTCTTCAGGATCTAACTTTCTAGCTTGGAAAGTTAAGACATCTTTGATACTCAAGGGCGAAAGACTCTTCCCCTGGGTGGATGGCACAGAAGAAATGCCTACGACAACAGGCAAGGAGCTACGTGAATGGAGGGAGAAAAATGACAAGGCAGTAGCCTTGCTATCATCTTCCATCGAAGATAGCCTTGCACTTGACCTGGCTACACTCTCCAAAGCTAAGGAGATGTGGGATGCACTGCTCACAAGATTTTAGACGAAATCAAGAAGTCAGATTATGATGCTGGAAGATCAGTTGCGAATCTGCAGTGGGATGGAAAAGACCTCACCTCTTTCGTGAGAAAGATGAAAGATCTGTTTCTATCACTACACAACTCAGGAGCAGAGAATGCAGTATCAGCTGAGAAGCAGCTCACATATCTGTTGAGAGCCTTACCCAGATTTTTCCAGACAACACGAACCCTGCTCGCGAAAGATCCTACCATGAACCTCGAAAAGGCGATTGTCGAGATTCGAGAGGAAGTCGAGGCCAGAGAGCATCTTGATCACAAAGATGGTTCTGACCAGGCACTCTACAGCAACAGAGAAAAATCAAAGAAACAGTTCAAGCCTAAGAGGGAGTCGAATCAGAGGCAGGATCGCGACCAGCAAGCAGAGGGGACCAACAAAAGCAACTGGAAGACCAAAGGGAGGTCGAAACAACAAGATGCCGACAAGAAGACCTGTACAAGATGCAGAAGAGACGGGCATACAGTAGATACCTACTGGCTCAATCCCAAGATTGAGTGTATCCATTGCCATAAGAAGGGTCATGCTGCCATGGATTGCCGCCAGCACCCAAGAAATAGATCAGCACAGAACAGACAGGAGAACGATAATAGTTCTTCCTATGCCGAGGAGCACAAGAGCTCGAAGATGGGCGAAGAAAGAACGAACAAAAATTGTTCGACTGCCTACATCTGTGAAGATGTGTGTGCAGCATCAACGTCTGACACACACGAGGTGATCCTGGATTCAGGAGCCACCTCACATGTGACATCAAGACGAATCATGTCTGATTTTAGAAGTGCAGATCCCTCAAGATTCATAGTTCTTGGAGATGGATCCAGACATCAAGTGAACGGTATTGGGTCACTCTGGCTCAACACCAACGACAGAGACAGACGACTCGAAGACGTTCTATTCGTGCCAACTCTGCAGCAAGACTTGCTCTCTGTAGCAAGAATAGCAGATGCAGGGATGCGTGTGACGTTTTCTAACGAAGCATGCAACGTGATTGATGCCAGCACCAACACTCTCATCGCTCAAGGCAGAAGGAAAGGGAACCTATATCATCCGAAGGTACGCCTACTTGCAGATCAGGTGCATTAGACTCATGACGACTCGCCAGACACTCTGTGGCACAGAAGACTCTGCCACATGAACTCAATGGCACTCTACCAGGCAAGTCATCATAGAGCAATAACAGGGGTCAGCATCTCGAATGCAACCAATTCGGTCACATGTGATGCATGTTTGAAAGGCAAGATGTCACGCACACCATTCGTCAAAGACTCCTACAGAACGCCAAAGATTCTGGAGCTGGTGCACTCTGACATTTGCGGTTCATTCAACGTGATCTCAGTAGGAGGTTCAAAATACTATATAACCTTCATTGATGATTATAGCAAGTTTGCCAAAGTGTATTTTATTCAGAATAAATCTGAAGCACTCGATAAATTCACAGAATATGTGAATTTGGCTGAGAGATGCACATGCAGCAAGGTGAAGCAGATAAGAACAGATCGAGGTGGCGAATATATCTCGAATCGCTTCATTGACTTCTGCAATGATCGTGGCATCATTCACAGAAGAACTGCAGCCTACACACTGCAGCACAATGGTGTTGCTGAACGAAAGAACATGACCCTAATGGAAGCAGCCAGATGCATGATGGCCTATTCGAAAGCTCCAAGGGCACTGTGGGCTGAAGCAGTAGCTACAGCCGCATACATCCAGAACAGGACAGGTAAATCTGGTGTTCCTCACACGACACCACATGAGCTATGGTGGGGTAGAAAGCCCAACCTGTCTCATGTCAGAATATTTGGCTGTGCAACATATGCACATATTCCTGATAAGCTTCGCAAGAAGCTTGATGAGAAAGCCGAGCAAGGATTTCTGGTAGGTTATGACAATAATTCGTCATACTACAGAATCTACATGCCAGACAGGAACACTGTGAAAACAGTGAGGGATGTCAAATTCGACGAGAGCAGGACAATGGCCAACGAAGACCCTGTTAGCTATGAAGTTCTGGAAAGATAGTACTATGACCTACTGCCAATGTCGGAGGGAGAAGAGGACGAACACGAAAATGAATATTTTCGAGTCGTCTCCCATTCGAGCGACGAATCAGACGAAGAAAGATTCGAGAGGCAACCTGCCGCCGCAGTTCCTGTAAACCAAGATGGTTCCGGGCCGAGCAGAGCAGACAAGGGCAAAGGCATAGCTGTTCCGGGAGGATCTCCTAGAAGGTCGACAAGACCACAAAGAGTGCCAGCAAGATTTGTGCCAGGCAGCTCAAATTTCACATCAGAAGAATTCTGCAGGTTCAGTGGTGAACCACAAACATTCGAGGAGGCGATTGAAGGTCCAAAAAAGGACAAATGGATCCAAGCCATGAGCGAAGAGATGGAGTCCATGAGGAAGAACCAGGTATGGACGTTGGAGCCATTACCTCATAAGCGCAAGACTGTCAAATGCAAATGGGTTTTCAAACTTAAATATGGACCAGACAAGAGTGTGACGAAATACAAGGCAAGACTGGTAGCAAAGAGTTTCTCTCAGAGATACAGTATTGACTATTCTGAAACCTTCTCTCCTGTCGTCAAACATTCGTCCCTACGTCTATTGTTTGCATACGCAGCAGCTTATGACCTCAGGATCCACATTGTGGACGAGAAGACAGCCTTCTTGCATGGCGAATTAGATGAAGAGGTCTACATGGATTAATCCCTAGGATTTGTCTCGAATTCACTTCCTGACTATGTATGCAGAATGCATAGAAGCATCTACGGTCTGAAGCAATCAGCCCGACAATGGTACAAGAAGAAGGATCAGGCCCTAAAATCATTGGGATTCAAGCCTCTGTTGGCTGACTCCAATGTGTATGTCAGAGTTACAAATGGGCAGATCATCATAGTGGCTGTATATGTGGACGACACTCTGATACTTTGCAGGAGTGAGCAGCTAATTGTTGAAGTAAAGACAGACATCTCGAAGCATTTCGAGATAGTGGATCTGGGAGAAGCCAGGTGTTACCTAGGCTTACAAATTGAAAGGGACTATGAGAGAGGCAAGTTATACCTTCACCAGTAGATGAAAAAAGTTAGGCGCATTGGGATGTGCAGTCCTGAGGTTAAAAGTATGGATACGAGCAAAGAAGACAAGGTTGAACTAAGACATACCACCATGTAATGGTTGTAGAGCCAACAAGATGGCTATGCATGACATGGGGACACCCGTCTTGGTGGGCCAAAGCTGACCCCTGTTAGTATGATATTTTCCAGCATTGGATTGCAGATGCTTGGATGAATTGTGCTGAAATGGAAGGCGATTGTAGTGCAAAAGTATTGGCTGATACAGCTTGGAGACCCCCTTGTCAGGTTATGATAGATAGCTAAACTTCTAGTCTGTTTGCCAGCCAATTATGTAGCTTACAATCGGATGACCTGTGCTCATCTCTCCATCTGATGTCATACTAGTGGGCTTTGCTCCTTTTATTTGACCTTCATCAATAATGGCCAGCTTGTCGATTGTGGTTCTTCAATCAGAAGTCATGGAATTGAACAAAAATTACCTCCCTAAAGTAGTAGGTTTTTTTCCAGATGTTCTGTTGAACAAGTACTGAATAATAAAGGACGTAATCAGAATTTTCTTTTTGAGTGCTTGCATTTATGATGATGTCCTCTGAAGTGAGTTCATCTGTTTGAAGCTCTTGTTTAAATAGGTTGTGTACCATCTTATGACATTCTGGTAATTAGTTCTATCCCTCATAGACTGATGACTTTAGTTTACTGGTTTAGCATCATAAAGTCTGATCTGAAATATTCTTGTCATTCTATGGAATTATACTGACTTTTTGATGTATTTGACTTTTGCATTGATGGCATGTAGTCTCTGCTTGGACCTTGTTTTAGGAAAACTTGGCTAGTATTTTCTGTTCAGCTAAGTGGAACTGTGAAACAATCTGGAGTGACTTTGTTATTCATACCGGAACTATGAACTCCCAAAGCACGAGAAAAGAATTCAAGTCTTGCATAATGTGTTATTTCTGGGTGGTTCCAGTATGTTAGGGTCGCCATTGCTAAAGCCAAAGGCATACATTTCTCTCAATATATGTTCAATGTGAAATCGATAACCTGTGGTGATCACTTGAGTTGCAATTTCTAGCATCACCTGTAAGCTAAATGCAAGAATTGAGTCATAGAAGTCAAAAGTGAGAGTACACATTGGCTCAACTGTTTTATTGGATGATTGAACTAGCTATGCAATCTGTGTTTTTCTTGCTGGCGTTGTAGGCGTGAATTGGGTTATAAGAGTGGACAAGTATGGAAAAATCAAATTTTGTGCTCTACAATCACAAGCTGCAGAGCCATATTTGTTCATTTGTGGTCTTACTCGAGAAGATGTTCTCCAACAGTTTGTCTTTGTGGAAGGACCTGGGCTAATTCATCGGGCATCCACTGGTAGTTTCTTTATTTTGATCATGTTTGCTGTAACACGAATGCACGTTTGACACATACCCATCTGCAAATTCGATTTGCTTGCAATCTTGTAGTAGACCCAGTAAATTTCTTAGTCTTCTCACTTGTACTATTCTTTACTGCTCTATAAAATTAAGCTTTTTTCTTCAAGTGCACTGATATACTGAATTATATGAGTTCAATTATTGAGAAGTCAACATCACCTTTCCTTTCAACCTCGAGTCAGTCCTTTATTGATGAAACCAATTGATCCAATCCAATAAATGGGCAGGTGTTTGTGAAAATTGCTTGCACATCTTGGTGTCACGTAAGAAAGTTTTCAAGTAACCTGAATATGCCAGAAATGCATAAAAGAACAGGTTCAATTTTCAGGAAACATGAAGTGATTGCACTGACCAAGTATGTTGCCTATGATGTGCACCTATGATAGGGTTTGGAACCCTAATTTGTTTTAATCTGCTATTGTTTGTAAGATGTCATGGTTAAGATTCTATGTATGTCATTAACCTTGATCTAACAATGTGGAGGGTCAACTGAATTACTGTTTCACATGGCCCTTCTTGGAAATAATGATTCCTTGTGACTCCACCAGCAGTAGCTATGTGATATCTTTTTCATGTGTAACATGGTCATGTCAACACCTCAAGTCCACTGATTATGTTGTCTATTATGTGAGGCCCAAGCAATAAGGTCTTATGTACAAATTTCAGGTGCTAGTCTTATCTACTAGCCTTGAGTTACTAGAATATTTTGAATATGTGATTCTAATTCATCTACGCCATTGGAGACCTAGAAGCAGACATGGCATGTTGCAAATGTAATCGTTTCTCCCACAAGTGAGTCTCGTAAGCTAGAGGGCCTGAGAAAATTACAAATAGCCTTCCACAAACTATTAGCACTAAGATTGAGTGATGCATCTGAATGTGAGTAAGGGCACATTTATTTTAATAGGCCTACTCCATTCAAGTCATAGGCCCCAAATCTAGAAAGGGTTGGGGGATCTTAGCCGTGATCTAGTAGCTTCTTGGAAGGTTCCATAGGGGACTTCCCAGAATAGTATAAAGAGACTAGTTGCTATTCACAGAGTAGCTTAAGTTTTGGATTGCTCTGGAGTTCTATATAGGAGACTCACTGTTGCTCCTTGTAGGGGATCTGGTATTGAGTATATTTGATATTCTTTTAGTACTTGTTGGAGGATGTTGTTTGCTTCATATTTTATGATCTATTGTTCTTATGTGATGTGCCAGATCCATAGCTTGTGTTCATTACTGTGTGCAAGACTCGTTCTGTTGTGTGGAGTCTTATGTGTGACATATGCGGATCCCAGAGAGAGAGAGAGAGAGAGAGAGAGAGAGAGAGAGCTAATAAACTTGTGAGCTATGAAAAGGTATCTAAGACTATGGAGGACATTTCAAGTGTGTATGTAACTATGGGAGCATACCCAAATAGAATAAAACGAAACAGAAATGAGGTCTCTATTATACTAGTTCAAAAAGAATGTTTGTGCAAATGAAACATAGAGGTACAATTGAAGACTATTTGAACAATGATAATTGTAATGTTATTAACTTTGATTAGATCTTTGATTGCAATAGTGTTGGTAGCATTAACATATCAGTATATGTTGGGAATGATGCTGATGGATCAGTTTGTATTGAAGAAACAAAGTCTGCACTGAGTAATGGTTGTCTATAAGACGCAACGCATGTGCTGCATAGAGAGGCTGCTAATACATTTGGTGAAATGAATTGAACAAGAACACTTGCTTCAAGCTTGAATCAGTTGTCTGATACTCCAAGTTCCAACATGAATGCATTGTATTAGATGTCAGAGAAACAGATGGTGAATGGATTCAAAATTTCGAATACGCAGATAAGTTCTTGTGAATCTTGTATGAAAGGGAAAACATCATCGTGAGCCATTTACGCATGAGGGAATTAGAGCAAAGGAAATTCTTGGGCTTATTCACTCATACTTGTGTGGACCACCAAAGGTACCTTCACTCTCAGGCTGCATATATACTTTCATTGATGATCTAACCCACATGACCTTTGTCTACTTTCTAGCAAAGTTCAAGGATTTCAAAAACTATGCTGAAAGAAAAACATGAAAGAAATAAAAAATACTCAGATCCGATAATGGAGGTGAGTACATAAGCTCAGACTTCCATGCATTTTGTTGAAATGAAGGAATTGAGAGGCAGTTCTTGGACCATAGTTCCTAGGCAATTTAAATCGAGGAGGTCAAATCTTTGTGAATGGAATTTGAAGTTCAAACAAGCTCCAACCAAACATTTAAGAAAAGCCTTTAGTAGTTTTTAGAATTGCAAAGGTTGTTGGAAAAATGCAGGACATTTCAAAAACGTTTTAACACATTAGAATTCAGAAGCCAAAGTATTGAGATTCTTTGGATCTATAAAATTGACAAAGATGACACAAATGTCTTCCAAATGAATCTTCATTGAACTAATCCTTGTACATACTATGAATAAGTGTTATGAGTCATAAAGTTGTCATGTTAGTTGAAATAGTCATTAAGGGGGTTGTTAAGAATAATGCTGATTTTGTCCTTGTGAGTCCATTAGCAGTAGGCCTGTTTGTTGTATGTAAAAGTCATGTTAAGTCTGCAAACACACTATCTATGTATTATGTGTGGCCATGTAATAAGTCCCTAGGCATGAACTTTGAGCCTATAGTCTTGCCTACTAGATTTGACCTGCTGGATTACTCCAAGTGTGGGCATTGTTCCCCATCGAGGTCGGTGGAGACCTAGATTGCCCCATAATTGTGTTTTGGGATGTTTAGGGCCTAGGTATAAATAGGCTTGCATCCTAGTTTGTGGGACTCATTGTGTTGTGTGAAATTTGGGCTCAGCAGGCAGAGAGAGAGAGAGAGAGAGAGAGAGAGAGAGAGAGAGAATGTCAGAATTCATGCACGTGAAAATTGTACTTACTGAGAATTTGGATTGGGCCACGTTTGCCCTAAAGTTTATTTGAAGGGCATTTGAAGTGCATTTGAAATGCTTGAAAATGACATGTGACTTTAGAAATTTCTAGAGAGAGAACATGTGACTTTAGAAATTCATAGAAAGAGAAGTTTCTAGAAAGAGAAATAGAAAGGCAAGAGAGAAGGAGAGGCGTGCATAGGAGAGAGAGAGGTGCTGTTTTTTAATTTTTTAGGGTTTTTTTAGGGTTTTAGGAAAAATAGCAATAATGTAATTTGAGAGAGAGAGAGAGAGAGAGAGAGAGAGAGAGAGAGAGAGAGAGAGTGTTCATATTGGGCGTCCTAGAGTCTTGCATGGGTAGAGAACGGCAATTCTGAAGCCTATGATATGGCATGTACTCGTCTTATATTGAGTAATAAAATTTATGATGTTGTGTGTTATCTCCTTTGTGTTCTAATGTGATTGTGCAATAATGGCATCTTCGTGTTGAGTGAGAAAAAGAAAGAAAGATTTATTGATGTCTTTACGATACGACAGGTATGTAAGACTGAAAATTACATTTCATGTTGTGGGAGCACAAGACATCTCCAATAAGAAATAATGACTCATATTATAGTGGAAAGTGGAAATGTGACTGAAACTGGAACTTAATCTAAAATAGAACCTAAAACTGGCTCTCAGCTGAAAGAGAGGGCTATGCAAGCTATGGTTGTGAGTGGCTAGTGTAAAGACTAGAATCGTACTTCAATATCATGCTGTCTTCAACTTTTGAACATCCTTTCTAAAACTGCTTGATTCCCAAGTTTAATACTGTATTGGTGCCATCCTTTTAGCTTTGCGGAAAGAAATTTGTCAGCAGCGTGTGCATTTGCATTAGTAGTTGTAAACTTTCTGCACCAAAGAGCTCTACGCAGTTGGAATGATCTTTTTTCAGCAACCTGTCAGTAGATTTGCATTTCGCACAATATGTTGTTGCCATATGCGTGGTTTATGAATTCTAGGAGCTGATGTATGCAAAAAGTTTGTGCTTTAATTTTCTCTGCCTTTGTGCAGCTGCTATAAAAGTGGCCTCATATTTGCCACCTCCTTACTCGGCCCTAAGCAGTTTTCTGCTGATTCCTGGGCCGGTACGTGATGCCATCTACGACGTGGTGGCTGCAAGACGCTACAAGTGGTTTGGTCGATCAACGGGATGTATTTTACCTTCCAAAGATGTCCTTGATCGGTTTATTGACAGAGAGGAGCTGCTTGAAGAGTGGAGTAGGCAGAATCATGAAGAGGAAGAAAGCAAAGACTAAAAATAAGCTACAAGCATTGTATAAAAGATGATATGCACTTCACTGGAAGTCAGTATCCGTGCATAATGCGTACAATCTTTTGTTTAGGCTTTCTTCATCGTATCGAATTCAATCACTGCAAGTGCTGAAGCATCAAATTCACTTGTCCCAGCTACATGATATGATCGAAGTCAATCAGATGGTAAGATTTATGTAGATATTCGAGTTGCTGTTTTTATAACTGCCAAGGTAATGGCTTGGATGCTGTATTCAAGACAATTTTTGTAACATGAATCATGAAATTCAAGAGATGTTATTCTGAAATAAACATGCAGGCTTCTTGCTATATGGCTATCAACTTTTCAAGTGTCTACAACTTCCTTTTTAACCTCAGCATTAACCAATGCACGTTGGAATGCACAAAACAAAATGACCAATGTTTTTCTGAATGTATTAAGTTCGGTGGATTCACGTTGAGATGTCAAAGCAGTCTTGATGTCATATGCATTGCTCTGATAAAAGATAAAAGAGGATAGCTTGTCTGAGTTGGCCCTCTAGGTGCCAGACAAAGGATCATAAGTCATTCTTGTGTACACCTTCACTTTGAAGATCCTTGGATTTTCGAGTTCTAAGGTTAAATTTGCCTCCACCTTGTGTAATTTGGCTTCCTCTGCCAGTATCATCGCTTGATATGCTTCAAGTGTATGTAAATCAAATTCAAGATGTATTTTCTTAGGGTCAAGGAGACTGCTTTTCAAGTTCCATCATTTAACTGGGTATTCGATAGAATTATTCTTCTTCCTAGCTCTACCTCAGATTTTATGGCTATCTAGTCGAATGTCAAACTCGTATTGGAAGCGTGACAAAAAATTTTATTCTTGAATATTTGTAAAGTTAATTTTGGTTTGTAATTTGGTAAGAGAGCCATAGAATACATGTTGTATTGGAAAAACTTTGGATGCCATTCTAACCAATTGAGCCAATTTGATTGGATAAGAGAGCTATGGAATGAATTCTTTTACGGTAACTTTCAAACAAGCTTTGGGATTGGAGGTGATGAATTAGCTTTTTAAATAGAGTAATGTAATATGGTATTTTATCCAAGCAATCTAATTGATGTTATATGTTTTTGTTTCTTTTTTAAAACCAATTTTTTTTTTTTGGCTGGGATTACATTCTAAATTACTATATTCTTTAGATGTTTTTGTTTTATTGAAGTGTTTATAGTTTGCAATTTTTGGTGGATTTTTTTTGGGTGGTTGTCAAACATATTGAAGTTGATTATATCTTTGTTTTGAAGGTTTTTTGTGTTGCAAAATTCTTTTTGTAAGTTTTATGCTTGTCTTATGTGAATTTTGCTAGTTATTAGGTAGTGTTTTGTTTTATTACATCATTTTGTTGTTGGCTTTCATAAGAGCTCTAGAATGGTGGAAATGTTAGTTGTTACTTTGTGTTCAAAGGCATTTTTTACTAGGTTCCGTTTAAAGCTCATTTGGTTAAGTTCTAAGCATTTTAGTGAGAATTATGGACCTATGGAGGCGGGATGCCACCTCGATGTCGGCCAAAATGAAGTAATCACTGTTTTTTTGGTTCGAGTCAGTTTAGAGTTTGGAATACCATGGTGAAAAAATTGATTTTTTGGTTAGAGTTCATTATACATGGTTCTCTTTGGGTTCTACTACTCTCATGATGTTATCTTACAATTCTATGTGTAGAATGATCATTTATTGCTATTTTCGGTTCCACACGTGTGAAATACAGTAGGGTATTATAATTGTACGGAAATCCAACTATATTTTATGTTTTGGTTCATGTTTGTGATGACACACACAAGAATGAATTGCGGTCGCAAAAGTTTCGCGAAACAGTCGAGAAGGCGAAACAACTACGACTCAATGCAATTCGGATAGAGTTCATATGTGGTCGCTGGACACTGCCAGCGGAATCACTCTTACAATCACCCAGAATGTAGTCAGACACTGTTGATCTACATTTTATAAATTAATGCAACATTTAACAAGCTCAACCAATGTGCAGAATTAAATGAATGGGAGAATCAGACACACGAATAACAACAGACACATTTGCATTCAAGACCATCTATTGATTTTTATTTAATTCTTCAAGCACTGCATGCAAATCTACGCAGTGCGTTGGCATGAGAGAAATACAGTTCTTTCACGAGTGAATGTCTCGCTTACTAGCGGACTTGTGGATCACTATGGATCCTGCTCACAGAACTTCTCTCGCACATAGGCAGGCTTCTTGTCTGTATTTCATCTTGATTGCTTACTAGCATCAGACTACCTTTTTTTTGTGTATGTCTCTCTTTCTGTCAAATATCATCCAATAAGTATATAGTCGCTCTTTGTAACCTTTTAGATTAGAGTAATTAAATTACAATTAATCAAAAAATTACAAGAGTGGCAGATTATCCACGACCTAGAGTATAATGAATGGAGTGCGTGACATCTTGCCTTTCAAACATGCATCACAGGTGGTCGAATTGGTTGCGACTAACCCCTATTATCGCTCCATGATGGTTTGTTTTGGTAAAGTGCCATTGAGTTCATGTGGCAGAGTCTCTTGTGCCATAGAGTGTCTGCCGAATCATCACGAATCTGATGCACCTGATTTGTAGGTAGGCGTACTTTTAGATGATATAAATTTCTTTTTCTTCTGTCTTGAGCAATCAGAGTACTAGTACTGGCATCAATCACGTTGCATGCTTCGTAAAAAAAAGTCACATGCATCTTTGCATCTATTATTCTTGCTACAAAAAGTAAGTCTTGTTGCAGTGTAGGCACGAATAGAACGTCTTCGAGCCGTCTGTCTCTGCCATTGGTGTTGAGCCACAGTGAACCAATGTCGTTCACTTGATGTTTGGATTCATCTCCAAGAACTATGAATCTTGAAGGATCTGCACTTCTGAAATCAGACATGATTCGTCTTGATGTCAGGAAGTGTGAGGTGGCTCTTGAATCTAGGATCACCTCGTGTGTGTCAAATGTTGACGCTGCACATACGTCTTCACAGATGTAGGCGGTCGAACAGTTTCTGTTCGATGTTTCTTCGCCCATCTTCGAGCTCTCGAGCTCCTCGACATAGGATGAACTGTTGCTGTTCTCCTGTATGTTCTGTGCTGATTTATTCTTCGGGTTCTGGCGGCAATCCATAGTTGCATGACCTTTTTTCTGGTAGTGTATACACTCAATCTTGGGATTGAGCCAACATGTATCAACTGTATGCCCGTCTCTTCTGCATCTCATGCAAGTCTTCTTTTCTCCACCTTGCTGCTTCGACCTCCCTTTGCTCTTCTAGTTGCCTTTGATGGTCCCCTCTGCTTGTTGGTCACGATCCTGCCTTTGGTTCGACTCCCTCTTAGACTTAAATTGTTTCGTGGATTTTTTCTTGTTGTCGTAAAGGGCTTGGTCAGAACCATCTTTGTAATTAAGATGTTCTCTAGCCTCGACTTTCTCTCAAATCTCGACAATCGCCTTTTTGAGCTTCATGGTAGGATCTTTCGCAAGCAGGGTTCTCGTCGTCTGGAATGATCTAGGTAAGGCTCTCAACAGGTACGTGAGCTGCTTCTCAGCTGACACTGCGTTCTCGGCTCCAGAGTTATGTAGTGATAGGAATAGATCTTTCATCTTCCTTATGACAGAAGTGAGGTTTTTTCCATCCCACTTTCGTGTTCGTGAACATCTTCGTCAGAAAGAGGGCTGAAAGCTAGCAAAGCTTTGTAAATAGAAACGTTTTGTTTCTTCAGTTTGATCAGTATCTCTTAGAGTTTGCATCTCATTTTGTATGTAGATGCTGATTTTTTTACGTTGGCAGGATTGTTGGTTTGCTCCTTTTGTAACCAAAGATCAGGGACACGGATTGGATCTTGAATGATTTAAAAACCTTCACTTGGAGGAGAGATCATCAACTCAACAAGATCAAGTGAGGTATGACAAGAGAACAAAGAAGGCTCTACACATGATTAAGATGAATGTTACCAATGAGCTTTTCAAGGAAGTTGGTAAGTGCACATCATCTTTGGAGGCTTGGGAAGCCTTGAAGAAGCTTTATGAATCCAAGTCTACATCAAGGGTGCTTACTCTTAGGAGGCAAATCTTTCAAAGTTTGAAAAAGAAGGAAGAGAGTACTCATGCTTTTGTTTTGAGGGTTAAAACATTCAATAATGTATTGATGAAAGCATTAAGGAGGTAGAACTTGTTCAAGTTATACTTAATGGCTTGTTGGATGATCATGCTAATCTTGTTCAAAGTTTTTCTATTCAAAAGACTTTGTGGATTTGCACGAGATCTTGGTGAATGAGGAGTATAGGCTTCAATCAAGAGGAGGTGGATCTACATCAACATCTCAATATGAAGAGGAGGCTATGTTCGTCAAAGGCAAGTTCAAGGACAAAGGCAAAGGCAAGGGTCAAGATCAAGGTGAGACTTCCTCTTTTGGAAAGAAGAAAGATAAGTCAAAGTTAAAATGTTTCTATTGTGGAATCAAAGGGCATTTTGCAAATGAATGTTTGAAGAAGCAAAGAGATGAAGGTAGCAAGCAAATAAACTTTACTACCTATAATGAGGATCTAGGTGGTGGTGATTCTCTTTTGATGTGTTCTTCAAGTCTAATATCAAGTGAAGATGACAAAGATTCATGGTGGATTGATGGTGGAGCTAGTTCACACATGACTGGTCACAAGGAGTTCTTTACTTCTTTGGTCACTTATGATGGAGCCAAGAAAGCAATTCACATGGCCAATGGTAGTGAGTGTGTGATTGAAGGTATTGGTTCAATTCCTATTTGTCTCTCTACTAATAGGAAAGCAAGACTTGATGGTGTTCTTTACATTCCTTCACTTTCAAAGAATCTGCTAAGTGTTGGTCAAATGATAGAGAAAGGATACATGGTAAAGTTTGGTGGTGATGCTTGTTTCATTACAAAGGAAGAAATCTTGGTTTTTAGGGGCAATAGACAAGGTAGACTTTTCAAGTTTGATGCTTTTGTTATGGCTAACAAAAAGGATGAAATGGAAAAGGAGATTGGTTTCAACTTTCCAAAGTTCCCTTTTAGCATCAATAAGATTGGTGGATCTCATGCAAAGTCTAACAAGCTTCCTTATGCTAGATCTAGATCAAGATCTAATATGCTTCTTAGAGATGTTCATCTTTGTGCTAACTTGGCTAGTCTTGAGGATAATGATGGTGTTTCAATGGTTCTTCATGGCAAGTGCAAGCATGCGAAAGGTAAGGAAAGAGCTAACTTCATCAATGGAGGTGAAGGTTCTTCCTTGGAAAAGATTGTTGCTAATGATTTCTTTGATTATATGGAAAAAGATGTTGCTAGTTGCATGCATGAAAGAGGTGGTTCTTCTACATTCTTTTGTGATGAGTCCAAGAAAGTCATTTTTTGCAGCAAGTGGAGTCACATGTCTTCACAAAGAGAATAGATCAAATGGTTCTATCAAGAGACTTGGTGAGGGAGATAGTTACAAGTCAAGAAGAAGAGAAGTATGTGAAGAGTTCGAAGTAGGATGTACTTTGAATGATGCCATTGTGAATGATAGTGAGGAAGAATTATTATCATATGAGTCATTACCTAAAACATTGAGTAGAAATTCTTACTTGAAAAAAGAGAGTACTTCAATCATTCTTATGTTGAAGGTACTAATCATTTATTTCATGGCTTCTACTGTCTTTGAGGTTTCTACTTCTTATGATGCAATCATTAAAAGGGAGTCTTATGAAGAAAAGAGCAATGGAAGATTGGTTCTCGGGAAGATCCAAGTCATGAATCTCACATCTCTTTATCAACTCAAAGGATTCTATGATTGTGAATTGATCCCTCATGATCAACATGGCCAAAGGTTGGTTGGAGAAGACTACATGGAGCAAATCGAGAGGCAATTTCTTCAAGGCAAGGGAGATCTCATTGGTGAGCTTATTGAGGTTTGTTATGGACTCAAGAGGGCTGTTATGGACTCAAGAGGCTGGATTTATTAGGTTTGATACTCATCTTCACCATATCTACTTCATGTTGGATGGAAAGTTTGGAATCTATCTTTTGAGTTATCATGGTGCCACCAATGACATTGTTTTCACTAACCTTTATGGAAGATCGAGATCAAGCATTGATGAGATCTTGTTGGATCAAGAACATATGTTTGAGAGGGAGTATTTCCAGAGGGTCATATCTTTGATATTTTTGATGATCAAGAGAAAGATAAGCAAGTGGAAGCGACTCATTTTGCTTTACTCACATGTTTTGGATAATCTTCTTGTGTGTTATGGATTTGTTTTTGTAGCTTATTGAAGACTCAAGTAAGGTCAAAAAAACATCAAGAAAGTGTTGTTCAAGTTTACTTTACTTGTTATATCTCATGTTTGAGCAATTTCATATGGATGTGTGCAAATTGTCAAGATATGGACAAACTAGCTACATTGTCTTGCAATATTTTATTGTTGGAGTTGTACTAGCATTCTTGGCTGGTTTTGCTGATGGAAATGAAGCTATTGGAGGTTCATTATGTCACTCATCCATGCCTAAGTTCTCAAGTGTTGAGCTACTTGGTGCCAATACTTGGAGATTGTCAATTTTTGGTGAATTCGTGGTCATCGACTAGTGCAACCTACTTGGTTGGTTGCTGTAATTTTTTAGAAAGTTCAAAGTTTGAAGCATGGAGGAATCATTTCATTCACAAAACTAGTTGACGAGGGAGTGTGAGAGATTTCAACAAGTTTAGTCATATTTTGGTAAATTGTCAATATGAGGCCAAAACTCATTTTAGACTTAGAGATAAACTTTTTGAAGTTATATTAGTTTAAAATACATTCAATAAATACTTTTTGAAAGTGTGGAAAGTTGGTAGTCGAGTTTGAGAGAGATTCAAATTTGAACTTTGGGTACATTGAATCTAGACCCAAAAATAGTAGGGTTTACATTTTGGAGGGAAAGCCAAGTGGCCAAATAGGGTTTGGACCTGTTAGAAAAGGATGTAACTTGTGGAGAGACACATCTTCTCTCTTCTCTCTCTCATTTCATTATTATACATAGTCCTCTTTGAGTTCTACTGCTCATTGGTGCACTCTCATAATGTTATCTTGCAATTCTATGTGTAGAATGATCATTTATTGCTATTTTCAGTTCCACACGTGTGAAATACAATAGGGTACTGTAATTGTACGTACAACAACTATATTTTATGTTTTGGTTCATGTTTGATCAGTATCTCTTAGAGTTTGCATCTCATTTTGTATGTAGATGCTAATTTTTCTACATTGGCAAGATTGTTGGTTTGCTCCTTTTGTAACCAAAGATTAGGGACATGGATTGGATCTTGAATCATCTAAAATCCTTCACAAATGTGGCATCTTGAGAGGCTGCCATTTGTTGTTTTCATGAAGGAATCCTTTCTCTTTAGATCATAACAATAGAAAATTAGTCTTTTTTAGTCCATAGTTGCGGTAAAGAGTTATAAAAAATGTCTAAACTATGTATACGGAGTTTGCTAGGTTGCTTGCTTTATAAAGTTTCAGTCAGTGACATACCTTTTATTTGAGATAGATAGTGCTTGGTTCAAGTATGAACTAAACCGTAGATAGAAAGAGGCCGAAGTGATAAGAAGATGCTACATTATCACATGCATTGATAACAGTTTAGTATCACGAGACAGAAAGCATAAAGGGACAATTCAGAATATCATTTCATTGTAAGATCAAAGATTATTAGCTGTGAGCCATAACGTATCCTTCCATCCATTGCTGGATAGTAGAAGGTATGTACATAAAAGAGTATCAGCAATGTCCATCATTGGACAACAAGCCTAAGAATCTCATAAACTATCAGTGTAAAAAAAGTAGATGATCCTACTGTCCAGCGATGGACAGTAGGAGGTTACTTGCAAAGTATGAGAAGGTTAAAGGAGCATGCCATCGTTGGACAACAACCCAAACCAACCTTATAACACATTCTTTATCATTATGAAAGAGAGCCATTTGTCTATCATTGGACAACAACTATCTTTTATGTTTTATTGAAGCCAAGAACTATTTTCTCTTAACACTTCATTGGACACATTCATTTTGATAAAATGAAGAGCAATTTTGGATCTCTTCTTGAATGTTTGAGTTGCATCATTAAAACCTTCAGTTTCTACTTCAATTCCTAACACAATGTCCATTACATCTTGAAGAACCAATAATGATTTCATTCTTATTTTTCAAATAGCATAGTTGGAAGATGTTAACCTCTCATGACCATGTTCGAAGACATATGAACCCATGGATGTCATGTTCTCTTTGAGAAATTTTCTAGTAATGACAAAAAAATGGAATTGAATGTGTTGCGACTCTCTCAACCTAGGATCTAAATTGAAATTTTGATCCAACCTATTGAAATCTTGCAACAAAATATGTGAGATCTTGCTCACAACAAAGAATCAATCAACTTAAATCTAGATCTTGCCTCTATCTAGTGATGAAGCACTCACAAGTTTGATGTCAAAAGATGGGATGCACTCCCAGTTAGAAATCAGAGTTAATCTGATATACATTTATGTAAGCTCTAAATGTGATATTGTAATTAGTGTACAATTAATTGTGAAAATTGTCAACATTTCCTTGTCTAGTTTTAGGCCAAAATTGCTAAAAATGGCACATAGTTTAGGATCTGACTTTTCACACGTGTGAAACAGGTCTAGATATTTTTAGTAAGTGTATTTTTTCAGTATGAAGAAGTGTCAAACTTCAAGACCTTCGAAATGAGTCCATTTTCATGTATTTTGGACATATATGCCAATTTTACCTATATAGGGCATATTTTAGGTAAGGAGGGTCTAGAGAGAGGAGAGAGAGTCATCTCTCTCAGCTATATATAGCAGGTAGGCCGTGGAGAAACAGGTTGGAGCAGATCCATTGTATTCATTTGCTTAATGAGAGATTTTTCTATTGGGTTCTCCTTCCATTGTTGGCATTGTGTAGTGATTGAGTTCAAGCTTTGTGTGTATGATCTTAGGTGCTTTCCAAAAGTGGTAGGCTGATGTATTATGGACTGTATAATGCTATTTTGGGCCGCACTTGATGTTTATGGAAGTTTCCATTTGTGATAAATGCTTTTTGATCAAGTTCTTTGCATTCTAGGTAGCATAGAATGTGTTGCCAATTCCTAGCTTATGTAGTTTGGAGTGCAAGCATTCAAGCCAATGATCTTGGAGTTTAGATCCACTTAGGATCTGTATTTTTCACATGGTATCAGAGCTGGTTGGCTTCTATTCATAGTAAGTATTCCATTTTTGGTGATATTTGGATGTTTGATCAAGTTCTAGCATGATTTTGCATTGCTTTGTTGATCAAATCTTACTAACCTTTGTTTTGTGAGTTGAACTTGTGGATCAAAAGCATATTTCAGGTCTATTGAAGATCAGAGGCTGAAAAGAAACTATTTTGGATCAGATCATAACACCTAATCATTTGTTGATTGTGAGGCTTGTGCATATTCAATACTAACAATGTTCTTTTCAATCCTATTGTTGACAATCTCCATTCTTGGATGAACACTCTCCTTAAGTGGATGAAACTTCTCCTTAAGTGGATGACAAATGCTCTTTTGAGTGAGTTGTAATTCTCCTAAAGGCTGAGCAAAGCTCCCATTTGGATGAAAGATCCCCTTTTTTGGGTGAACATATTGTAAGCTCCATTGTGAAGAGCATATTGTAAAGATTGTCATCAATTTTGGCATAATTTTTGGTGTACTTTGTTGAGCATGTAAGTAACTCTCCTTATGTAATTTGATTGGAGCATTTGCTGGAAGGTGTTAACCATTATGCAAGTGTGTTTTCAGGTTCTTAACAGGTTGAGGAACATTCTCATGTGAAGTGATCTTAGATCTACATCTAAACACCAAATTTTGACAAGATAGTGAAGCTAGTCTTGTGATTCACTAAGTGTGCTCATTCATTCACCTCTAAATCTTGTATTTATCACTTGCTGGAGTTTATAAACTTTTAGAAGTGTGGTTTACATGTGGTTTTACATGTTGAATCAATATCTTGGTGTGGTGATCATATGTTGATCAAGTTTGTTCATTACTAGGTAATTTTGGCATCCTAGTTTTGGGTATTTTCTAAGAATGCAAGTAACTCTTCACACCATAACTTGATTTGGTCACTTGCTGGAAAGTTTGAGAGCTTAAGCAAGAGTGTGTTCAGGTTGGTTTGAGTTTGTAATCCATTCTTAGTGTGTGCAAAGTGTTGCATGTGTTTCAATCTTCCTTTCTATGCTTGAAAGCCAAATAGTTTCAAGATAGAGGTCATTTAGGGTTCTAAATCTTTTAAGATCTTCTCCTTCTTCATTTATTGAGAGAAAGGAGAGTGCTAGGTGCATTAGAACAGAGCCTAAGGACACAAGAAGATATTAGCATCATGACATCCAATGGTGGAATCATGTTGGAAGCTAAAGAGAGGTTAAACTCTACAAACTATTCAACTTGGAAAGTGAGGATGGAGTCTTTACTAGAGTTGAATGAGCTAATGGATATAGTTGTGGGAATTGAAGAAAGACCTCTAATTCTTCAAGAGCAACTAAATTTTGATAGAAGGGCTAAAAGAGCCTTACATATCATAAAGATGAATGTTACCAATGAACTTCTTAAAGAAGTTGGTAAATGTACTTCTTCAAGTGAAGCATGGAATGCTTTGAAGAAGATCTATGAGTCCAAATCCACATCTAGGGTTCTCACCCTAAGAAGGCAAATCTTCCAAAGTTGTCAAAGAGAGGGAGAGAGTGCACATTCATTTGTCTTGAAGGTTAAATCCTTGAATGATGATCTAGCATGCATAGATGAAAGCATAAAGGATGGGGAACTAGTTCAAGTCATGTTGAATGGTTTGCTTGATGAACATTCTAACCTTGTACAATGCTTTGCTATACAAAAGTCCTTGCCAAGTGTCAATGACTTGCAAGAGATCTTGGTGGCTGAAGAGCATAGGTTGCAAGCCAAAGGTGGTGGTGCATCAACACAAGGTGGAGATGAAGAAGCTCTTTTCACAAAGGGCAAGTTCAAAGGCAAGTGGTCCAAGCAAGGTAGTTTGGAGCATGGAAAGCATTCTTCTTCTTTGCAAAGTAGGAAGCAAGATAAGTCCAAGTTCAAATGTTTTTATTGTGGAGTGAAAGGACATTTTGCAAATGAATGCCATAAGAAACAAAATGCTAGATCTAGGTTGAGATCTAATGTACTTCTTGGAGATGATAATTGTTGTGCTAACTTGGCAAGCTTTGGTGAATCTATGGTCAATTTTTTGGATCCATTGGATCTTGAAGATGGACTAGTGCTACCTACTAGTCAAATGGAGTCATGTGGAGCTAAATTAGCATCATGTTTGTACTCTTCTACTCATGGACTTCCAAGGCTTGTTGGTTCTTCAATGGTGCTAGATGGCAAGTGCAAAAATGGAAAAGGTAAGGAAGGAGCTAACTTCATCAATGGAGTTGATGAAGATTCTTCTTTGGAAGTGATTGTTGCTAATGACTTGTTTGTTCATATGGAAAAAGATGGAGATGCTAAGTGTCATTCTTTGCAAGAAGATGGTTGTTCTTCTAATTCTTTTCATATTGATGTATGTAATCATGTGGGAAAAGATGATGGTGCTTTGAGCATGCTTGAAGGAAATGGTTCTTTTACATCTTTTTGTGATAAAGTCATTTGTGCAACAAGTGGTGTCACATTTCTTCATAAAAAGAGTAGATCAAAGGTTTCTATCATGAGACTTGGTGAGGGAGATCACAAGTCAAAAGGAAGAGAAGTATGTGAAGTGTTCAAAGTAGGATGTACTTTGAATGATGTTTTTATGAACGATAGTGAGGAAGAATCATTATCATATGACTCATTACCTAAATCATTGAGTAGAAGTTCATGTTTGAAAAGAGAGAGTACTTCAATCACTCTTATGTTGAAGGTACTAAGGATTCTTTTCTTGGCTTCTAATATTCAAGAGTCTTCTACTTCTTATGGTGCAACTATCAAGAGGGAGGTTTCTAACTTTTGTGGTGCTAGCATTAAGAGGGAGTCTTGTGAAGGAAAGGGCAATGGAAGAGTGGTTCTTGGGAAGATCCAAAGCATGGATCTAACATCTCTTCATCAACTCAAAGCATTCTATGATTGTGGTGGATTGTTCATTCATGGTCAAGATGGAAAAAGGTTGGTTGAAGAAGACTACATGGAGCAACTCAAGTGGCAACTTCTTCAAGGCAAGGGAGATATCATTGGTGAGCTTATTGAGGTTTGTTATGAACTCAAGAGGGCTGTTTTGATTAGGTTTGATACTCATCTTCACCTACTCTACTTCATGTTAAATGGAAATGTTGGAATCTATCTTTTGGTTTATGATGGTGGCATTGTTTTCACTAACTATAGTGAAGGGTCAAATTTGAGCATTGATGAGATCTTGTGGGATCTTAATCATGTGTTTGAGAGGGAGTATCTTCAGAGTTTCAGATCTGAAGATGTTCACATATGCAAGATCTTTGATGTCTTATTGGAAGATCAAGAGGTTGATCTTGGATTGCTTCATCAACACCAAGAGACAAGTGGCAATTCGAAACTAGTGAAAAGCATCAAAGAAGAGACAAATGGTCAAGGCATTTTGGATCTGTTTTTACAGGTTCTTGAAGGTTCAAGTAAGGTCTTTGGAGCTGCAAGGAAGTGTCTTCTTACTCTACCTCACTTGCCTAATCTCATGTATGAACATTGTTATGTCAATGTGTTGAAATTGTCAAATTTCAATAAAACTAGTTCCATAGTTTTGCATCCTTTGGATCTTGGAGATGGAATAGTTATCATTGATGGTTTGTATGATCAAGTACATGAATTCATTCAGATCTTGAAAGGTATTGAAGTGGTCAATATGTTTTCTTTTGAACAAAGTTCAAGATCTAGTATTCTAGTGTTGGCAAATTGGCAACTTGTTGACATTGTAGGATCAAGCGTTGTGTGCAAATCTTGTGGAGGTACTTCAAGTATTTCAAGTTCAGGTTTGGGTCATTCAAATGGAGTAGGGAACACATCTTTTTGGCATTCATTCACTCAAAGGCTTTCATGGATTGAAGATCTACAAAGGCAAGGTGGTGATGGAAGTTCATTCATGGAGATACATGTTGCATTCACTATATGTATAGTGAAATGTGGAGGAGGCATGCAAACACTTGTTGATCACTTTCATTTACAACTTGTTTGCTGCTATTTTACAGAGAAACCAGAGATGGATACATGGAGGAATTCATTAATTGAGATTCTATGTTCTTTTACATGTACCATTTTTATGATTCTATGTAAAATTGATGTAAGAAATAGTGAAGCATCCTATATGGACACTATTATCTATATCAATTATGTTGTGTCCTATTTTGTACATATTAGGATCCTTGAGAAGAGATCTATTCTGATGATGGAGATCATTCTTAAGTTGGAACAAAGTAGTGTTGTAAAACTAGCAAGTTAAGTTGAAGAGGGAGTGTGAAAATTGTCAACATTTCCTTGTCTAGTTTTAGGCCAAAATTGCTAAAAATGGCACATAGTTTAGGATCTGACTTTTCACACGTGTGAAACAGGTCTAGATATTTTTAGTAAGTGTATTTTTTCAGTATGAAGAAGTGTCAAACTTCAAGACCTTCGAAATGAGTCCATTTTCATGTATTTTGGACATATATGCCAATTTTACCTATATAGGGCATATTTTAGGTAAGGAGGGTCTAGAGAGAGGAGAGAGAGTCATCTCTCTCAGCTATATATAGCAGGTAGGCCGTGGAGAAACAGGTTGGAGCAAATCCATTGTATTCATTTGCTTAATGAGAGATTTTTCTATTGGGTTCTCCTTCCATTGTTGGCATTGTGTAGTGATTGAGTTCAAGCTTTGTGTGTATGATCTTAGGTGCTTTCCAAAAGTGGTAGGCTGATGTATTATGGACTGTATAATGCTATTTTGGGCCGCACTTGATATTTATGGAAGTTTCCATTTGTGATAAATGCTTTTTGATCAAGTTCTTTGCATTCTAGGTAGCATAGAATGTGTTGCCAATTCCTAGCTTATGTAGTTTGGAGTGCAAGCATTCAAGCCAATGATCTTGGAGTTTAGATCCACTTAGGATCTGTATTTTTCACATTAATTAGATTTGCTGTATTTAGTTGTGTTCGGGACGTGACCCGTTAGGATATATTGATCGGACATTGATCTCATAGACGACAACTTGGATTAGTCGGGTAGCTACACATAGGAAAATTAGCCTATATAGTGATTTTGGTTTCACTATGCTATACTCAAGGGCATGTCTCAGGTTTGTTAGTTATTTAGGCCATATTGGGCCTTGTTCTAGTTTGGCAGGGGATAGGCCAATTTTAGGACACATCTTCGTTCATGCAGTTAGGGATTTCCTATATGTATAGTGTTCTTTGTAATATACATAACTTTTGTTGTGCCATCAATGAGATCTTGTGAGGAGTGGCTATGGTGATTGTGTGATGTGATCTGCAGGTTGGCATTACAGTAGGGCACCAGTCATTGGCATTGGCATCAATGGAGAGACATCTACCATTACGGACGTGGATAGGCTATCTATAGAATCAATGTAGTTGGCTGTATTTGCAGGAGTCTAGGCTTGGCACAGGTGTTGGAATTTCTATGGTGCAGATTCTCAGGTGGTGAAATCAGGGATAAGCCTAGAGGGAGTCACTCAGAGCCATATACCTCAGTACGATCATGGAGGCAGTGGTCTCGGGATCTCATGAGCAGCGACTTAGGACAGACTTGTGTTGGCATGGTGTCGGGTGGCACATAGCCAGGGAGAGCTAGGTGGAGCAGGTGATGCTTTGGAGTTCGGCTTGTCTAGTAGGGTGGTGACCAAAAACAGAGTGTGAAAATTGTCAATATTTCTTAGCTAATTTGAGGCCTAAATTGGCAATTTTTATATGTAGTTCTGGATCTAACCTTTCACACATGTGAAAGAGGCCTAGATACTTTTACCTTAGTATATATTTCATATTGAAGATGTCTCAAACTTCAGGACCTTCAAAATGACACCAAAATCATGTTATTTGGACATATAGGTCAAAATTGGCTATTTTAGGCTACTGGTGCCCTAAAATTGAGTCCTAAGTTCTAGAGAGAGGAGAGAGAGTCATCTCTCTCACCTATATTAGGCTGAAATTTGTGGAGAACAGGTTGGAGAAACTTATTGTATTGTTGAGAGAGATCAATAAATCATTGTCACAGTTTCTTCCTCCATTGAGAGCATTGCTTTGTGTATTGTCTTCAAGCTTTTGTGTATGATCCTAAGAGGTTTCCAAAAGTGGTAGGCTAATATTGGGAGCCCTGTTTACTGTTATTTTTGGCTGTCATCAGTACCTTTTATTAGTTTTTTCTGTCTCTTGAATGCTTTGTCAAGTTCATGTGTATCAAAGGTAGCATTAGGATGCTTTGCCATTTCTAGCTTTTGTAGCTTGTTGTGCAAAGATCTTAGCCAAGTATTTTGGGAGTTTGGATCCATTCAAGATCCACTTTTTTCACATGGTATCAGAGCTAGTTCGCTGTTATTTTTAGTAAGATTCTTATTTATGGTGATATTTGGATGTTTGATCAAGTTCTAGCATGATTATGCATTGCACTATTGATCAAATCTTACTAACCTTTGTTTTGTGAGTTGTACTTGTGAATCAAATATTTCAAGTCTATTGAAGATCAGAGGTTGAGAAGAAGCTATTTTGGATCAGATCATAACACCTAATCATTTTTTGATTGTGAGGCTTGTGCATATTTAATACTAACAATGTTATGTTCAATGTATTGTTGACAATCTCTACTTCTGTGGATGAACACTCTCCTTAAGTGGATGAACATTCTCTTTAAGTGGATGACAAATACTCTTTGAGTGATTGTGTATTTCTCCAAAAGGCTGAGCAAAGCTCCCACTTGGATGAAAGATCCCCTTTTGGGTGAACAGATTGTCAACAATCTTTTGCATAAATTTTGGTGTACTTTGTTGAGCATGTAAGTAACTCTCCTTATGTAATTTGATTGGAGCATTTGCTGGAAGGTTTTAACCATTATGCAAATTTGTTTCTAGGTTCTTAATAGGTTGAGGAACATTCTCATGTGAAGTGATCTTAGATCTATATCTAAACACCAAGATTTGACAAGCTAGTGAAGCTAGTCTTGTGATTCACTAAGTGTGCTCTTTCTTTCACCTCTAAAGCTTGTACTTATCACTTGATGGAGTTTATAAACTTTCAGAAGTGTGATTACATGTGGTTCTACTAGTTGAATCAATATCTTAGTGTGTTGATCATATGTTGATCAAGTTTGTTCAATTCTAGGTACTCTTGGCAGGCTAGTCTTGTGTATTTTCTAAGAATGCAAGTAACTCTTCACATCATAACTTGATTTGGTCACTTGCTGGAAAGTTTGAGAGCTTAAGCAAGAGTGTGTTTAGGTTGGTTTGAGTTTGTAATCCATTCTTAGTGTGTGCAAAGTGTTGCATGTGTTTCAATCTTCCTTTCTATGCTTGGAAACTAGCCAGGTTTAAGATAGAAGTGTTTTAGGGTCCTAGATCTTCTGAGATCTCCTTAGCCATCATTTGTTGAGAGAAAAGTGAGTGCTAGGTGCATTAGGACAGAGTCTAAAAGTTGAAGAATCATTATATTCATGGCTTCCAATGGTGGGATCATGTTAGAAACTAATGATACGTTGAGTTCATCAAACTACTCTACCTGGAAAGTGAGGATGGAATCCTTACTTGAGTTGAATGAACTCATGGACATAGTTGCAGGAACTGAAGAGAGACCACCCACAGTTCAAGAGCAACAAAGTTTTGATAAGAAGGCTAAAAGAGCTCTTCATATCATTAAAATGAATGTTACCAATGAACTTCTCAAGGAAGTTGGTAAGTAGTAGACAAAGAGAGGGAGAAAGTGCTCATGCATTTTTCTTGAGGGTTAAGTCCTTAAGTGATCATTTAGCATGCATCGATGAAAGCATAAAAGATGGTGAAATAGTCCAATTTATGCTGAATGGTTTGCTAGATGAACATGCTAACCTTGTGAAAAGTTTTGCCATTCAAAGAGTCTTGCCAAGTTTGGTTGACTTGCAAGAAATCTTATTGGCTGAAAAACATAGGTTGCAATCAAAACTTGATGGTGCATCCTTGCAAGGTGGAGGTGAAGCGGCTTTCTTCACAAAAGGCAAAGTCAAAAGGCAAAGGTAAAGGCAAAGGGAAATGGTCCAAAAGTGGTAACTCGGATCATGATGATCATTAATCCTCCTCCTCTTCTACTTCTTTAGAAAGAAAGATAAGTCAAAGTTCAAGTGCTTTTATTGTGGGATAAAAGGTCATTTTGCAAATGAATGTCATAAGAAGCAAAGTTATGAAAGTAGCAAGCAAAACAACTTTTGTACTTCTAATGAGGATCTAGATTCTTGTGATTCTCTCATGATGTGTTCTTCAAGTCTAATATCAAGTAGAAGTGACAAGGATTCATGGTGGATAGATAGTGGATCTAGTTCACACATGACTAGTCACAAGGAGTTCTTTACTTCTTTGATCTCTTATATTGGAACCAAGAAAGTGGTTCACATGCCAAATGGTGGTGAGTGTATGATCAAAGGTATTGGCTCAATTTCTATTTGCCTTTCTACTAATAGGAATGCAAGGCTTGATGGTGTTCTTTACATTTCTTTACTTTCAAGGAATTTGCTAAGTGTTGGTCAAATGTTAAAAAAAAGGGTACAAGACAAAGTTTGTTGGAGATGTTTGCTTCATTACTAAGGGAGATGTCTTGATTGCTAGTGGCAATAGACAAGGTAGACTTTACAAGCTTGATGCATTTGTTATGTCCAACAAGAGGAATAAAATGGATGTTGGTGGTTCTCTCAACTTTTAAAAATCAATTCCTAGCACCAATAAGATTGGTAGATCTTATGCAAAGTCTAAAGAGCTTCCTTATGCTAAATCTAGGTTGAAATCTAATGAGCTTCTGGAGATAGTTATTGTTGTGCTAACTTGGAAACTTTTGGTGAATCTATGATCAATGTTTTGGATCCATTGGATCTTGAAGATGGATTAGTGCTACCTACTAGTCGAATGGAGTATGTGGTGCTAAATTAGTATCATGTTTTAACTCTTCTACTCATAGATTTCCAAGTCTTGGTGGCACTTCAATGGAATTACATGGCAAGTGCAAAAATGGCAAGGTAAGAAGAGAGCTAACTTCATCAATGGAGGTGATAAATACTCTTCTTTGGAAATGGTTGTTGCTAATGACTTATTTACTCATTTGGAAAGAGATGGTGCTTTGAGCATGTTTGAAGAAAAAGTTTCTTTTGTATCTTTATGTGATGAGTCCAAGAAAGTCATTTGTGAAACAAGTGGTGTCACATGTATTCATAAAGAAAGTAGATCAAAAGGTTCTATCATGAGACTTGGTGAGGAAGATCTCAAGTCAAAAGGGAGAGATGAATGTGAAGTGTTCAAAGTAGGATGTACTTTGAAAGATGCATTTGTGAATGTTAGTGAGGGTTCATTATCATTACCTATATCATTGATTAGAAGTCCAGGTTTGACAAGAAAAAGTACTTCAATCATTCTTGTGTTGAAGGTCCTTTGTATTCTTTTCATGGCTTCTAATGTTCAAAATTCTTCCATTTCTTATGATGCAACTATCAAGAGGGAGATTGCTAACTTTTGTGGTGTGATCATTAAGAGGGAGTCTTGTGAAGGAAAGGACAAAGGAAAAAAGAGTGACTCTTGAGAAGATCCAAGACATGGATCTTACATCTCTTCATCAACTCAAAGGATGCTATGATTGTGGTGGAGTGTTCATGCATGATCAAGATGGCAAAAGGTTGGATGAAGAAGACATGGAGCAACTCAAGTGGCAATTTCTTCAAGACAAGGAAGATCTCATTGGTGAGCTCATTGAGGTCTGGTTTGAACCCAAATGGTCTGGTTTGATTAGGTTTGATACTCAACTTCATCTACACTACTTCATGTTGGATAGAATTGTAGAAATCTATCTTTTGGTTTATGATAGTGACATTGTTTTCACTAACTATATAGGATATATTGATCAGGCACTGATCTCGTAGACGGCTACTTGGGTTAGCCGGGTAGTCACACATAGGAAGAATTAGCCTGTACATAGTTATTTACAGCACTTGTTATACTTGGGGGCATGTCCCAAGTTTGTGGGTCGAATTTGGCCATATTGGGCCCGACCTTAGTTTGACAGGTGGTAGGCCAATTTTAGGTTACCTGTCTTTTCATGCAGTTTGTGAATACTCTATATGTACAATGTTTGTTTGTAATCTAATAACTTTTGTTGTGCCATCTTTGAGAGCTTGTGAGGAGTGGCTATGGTGATTGTGTGATGTGATCTGCATACTGCACTAAATCCTAACAGAATTTCAACTTGGTATCAGAGCGTCAGGGTGATGCAGGTATGCACGATCCGGTGGAGCTATGCAATAGCATCTTTCACCAAGAAAAATAGCACTCAAAGCGTCTTAGGAGAAGCTTCGGGAAAGATTAGAACGATCATCATAGATGAATTTTGAGGGGAATTCACGAAAATTGCTCAAAATTGATTGTATGTGGCTATGATAGGAAGCTGGCCGAGTTTCTTTGAGTACTCCGTCTATTGGAGAGCGGAGCGGATCAGAACGAGCTACAAGGTAGTGGTAACTCAGGGTTGAGTGGATTTTGAGATCCATTTATAGTGTGAGGAGAAAGGAGCAGTTCTGTGAATTGCCAAAAAGTGGCCTAGTTGAAGAAAAATGGAAAGTCACGGATCTTTCTCTGTACTTGATGGAATTGGACACTGTAAACTGCTACCCATGAAGGTTCTACTGAGGCCAAGATAATCCTAGAAGGATGGAGTCAGCCATGAAGCATGTCAAGAGCAATTGCCTTTCTCTCAGGCTATGGAAGGAAAAAGCCTGCTGGGGTTTACAATCTAAAAACTGAAAAGTTATCTCAATAGGAAACGTTTTGTGGACCTGTAACTAGTTGAAGATGGGCGTTTTTGGAGGGCGACCTCAGTCAAGTGGAGTGCTGCAAGATGAATCCCAGAACAAGTCTGAGAGAAGCTCAAGAAAATTGCATTTATTGACAACTAGGGTTTCTATTGATAAGGTCATGGATCTTATCGCTTAAAATCATTATTACTTACTCCTTACAGGGTAACAAGGTGTTTAGAAGCGGTAAATGCAGTATGGGAGCGAATGGTAGCGGAATTGTGTGGAGAAAGCTAGTTTTGGCGACAGAAGTGCAGTTTGGCGTCGTGACTACTCATCATTGGCGACAATTTTGAGAGGGTAAGCAATCACAGGTGAGAGGTAGGCATGGTATGCCGGTTACAGGTGAAAAATTCTTGTGATTAGGTTCAACTTTTGGAGTTCGAACCAGCCAATGTCAAGTGGCGTTTTGGGGGAACACTTTCACAAGTATGATTGGCAGTGACATTGTTGAGTCAGGTGATAGTTGCATTGACACATGCATCTATAGCTTGGAAATTTCTCGTTCGGAGAAAAATATGGGCTAGCTTGGAGGTACACACATTTTGGCGGTCACAGGTGATGGAAGTGCGAGGTGGTGCCAGTTGGAAGCCATTGGGCAAGACAGACACAGAGGATGAAGAACGGGTCAATAATCACACTTTGGATGCTCTTGGTGAGTGGTGAGTGTGATGATTTTGCAGTTTTGCAGTCGGTAAGGCAATTTTGATCAAGTCACTGTAGCTGTGAAGTAGTGTATCAGGTTTGTCATCGAAGAGATATACTTCAACTGCCACTTTGGATAAGTCAAGTCAATTTGCCATATCAGTATTGCAACAGGGATGTAGATCCCAATGATGACAAGGTGTAGATCATTTGGTTTGGGCCATGGAAGATCTCACAGGCTCACTTGGAGGGATATTGGCATGCACAGTTATGTGAGGGACTTGATGGTAGCTTTGGAGTTCACATCTCAGTGTATTCTCAAGGAGTGGTTTGGAACCATTCACAGAGCAGCTTGGAGCTAGCTTGGGGGAATATAGGTGGGCACTACAGGGTACATGCTTAGATCTTTGTGATCAGGGCTTTATCATTCGTGTTGGTTTGCATGAGTGTGTGTGGGCTTGCATGTTGCCTTATCACGGGAGTTTAGATATGAGTCAGAGTTGTATGTGGTTGTGCATTTGCTACATCGGGAACAAAGTAGTCATTTTATGCTCATTGACTTGTCATTGTCTACTAGCTGTTTATCTGGTGAGGGTGCAATCTTATGGTGGCAGTAAGATTTCCTCAAGTTGAGCCTCAGTCGTGTTAGCTTTGCAGGTTTGTGCTTGTAAGTGTCTGATAGGATGTCAGCCTAACTAGATGGAGGATGTAAGTCTCATGGTGGTAGTGGGATTTCCTCAGTTTGAGCCATGTCGCTCATGTGGTCCACTTGTGGTCAAGTTGGATTGGGGACGAGTCAGTTGGTCGAGAGTGTGGTAGACTCTCTATATGAGCATTGTGTTTACATGATACTTTGTGAGTCAAACTTGGTGGTTTGTTGTTGTGCTTGAGTGTGAGTCAAGTACATAGTAGCTGTGATAAACATAACATCCTTTGGACACTCCAGATGCTGCTACAATATATTGTTTTTCACTCTTATCACATTTGAGCTTAAGGGAGAGAGTTAGAAATCAGCTTGTGATCTAATTCATTAGTATAAGCTCTAAATGTCATGATGTAATTAGTGTATAGTTTATTTGGTTTACTGTATATGGTTGTGATCGGGACGTGACTTGTTAGGATATATTGATCAGGCACTGATCTCGTAGACCACTACTTCGGTTAGCTGGGTAGCCACACATAGGAAGAATTAGCCTGTACATAGTTATTTACAGTACTTGCTATACTTGGGGGCATGTCCCAAGTTTGTTGTTCAAATTTGGCCATATTGGGCCCAAGCTTAGTTTGACAGGTGGTAGGCCAATTTTAGGACACCTGTCTTTTCATGCAGCTTGTGAATGCTCTATATGTATAGTGTTTCTTTGTAATCTAATAACTTTTGTTGTGCCATCTTTGAGAGCTTGTGAGAAGTGGCTATGGTGACTGTGTGATGTGATCTGCATACTGCACTAGATCCTAACAGAATTTCAACTATATTTTCAGAGGTTCAGATATGAAGATGTTTATAAATGCAAAGTCCTTGATGTTTTATTGGAAGATCAAGATGTTGATCTTGAATGCTTCATCAACACCAAGAGTCAAGTAGCATTTAGAAGCTAGTCAAAAGCATCAAAGGGGAGCCACATGGGCAAAGCATTTTGGATATGCTTTTACAGGTTCATTGGCAATTTTTGTACGTAGTTTCGGATCTAACCTTTCACACATGTGAAAGAGACCTAGATACTTTCACTTTAGTATATATTTCATATTGAAGAAGCCTTAAACTTCAGGACCTTCAAAATGATGCCAAAATCATGTTATTTGGACATATAGGCCAAAATTGGCTATTTTAGACTACTGGTGCCCTAAAATTGGGTCCTAAGTTCTAGAGAGAGGAGAGAGAGTCATCTCTCTCACCTATATTAGGCTAAAATTCATGGAGAACAAGTTGGAGATGTGAAGATTATTAAAATATTATCTTCCTATCTCGAGTTTGGGACCATGTCCATGGTGATTTCCACTAAATTTCATATTGTACATAAAAGTTATGTGAATTGAACACATAACCTTATAGTATAGCTCGGATTTGAGTTAGATAGATTCAATTTTGATGACATGCAGAAGTTTAGATAGCATACAATGTCATACTATATGCATGCAAGCCACATACAATCAGTGCATGCAACATGCAAAGTGGTTTCTGTGATCTACACATGTCTAGGCAGTTTTATGAGTTGACATGCAGTACATGCAACGTACATGCATGCAGTCACACATGTGGATCTCTGGTAAGTGAATTGGTTCAGTTAAGTGGACTTTCCATGCAACTCCACTATAGGAATGCGAGTCTCTCTCATGTAGGGAAAGCTTGGCATGTTTTGCCATATTGTGAATATTGAGATCATATGTATGCCATTGTGCTCTTGTCATAGATTTTTCAAGCATAATGTACTTTGATCAATCTTGTGCAATCACAACACCTTAGTAAGATCTTGTAGGGTGTGTGGTGAAGTTCACACGTGCTAAAAACTTCACAGGAGAAACTTATTGTATTGTTGAGAGAGATCAATAGATCATTGTCACAGTTTCTTCTTCCATTGAGAGCATTGCTCTGTGTATTGTCTTCAAGCTTTTGTGTATAATCCTAAGAGGTTTCCAAAGTGGTAGGCTGATATTGGGAGCCTTTTTTGCTGTTATTTTTGGCTGTCATCAGTACCTTTTATTAGTTTCTTTTGTCTCTTGAATGCTTTGTCAAGTTCATGTGTATCAAAGGTAGCATTAGGATGCTTTGCCATTTCTAGCTTTTGTAGCTTGTTGTGCAAAGATCTTAGCCAAGTATTTTGGGAGTTTGGATCCATTCAAGATCCACTTTTTTCACATAGAGACATTAGGTGAGCATAGTATATAGATGATGAGATGCTACAATTGCTTAGGTGTGACATGTCATTTGATGTATGGACGATGTTCTTCAGATGCTGCATCATGTGTAGTGAGATAGGCTCCTTGGTGAGAGGCCTATGTACTGGTCAAATCAGAGTTGGCAACATCAAGCATGAGAAGTTGAGCCTACATGAGATGTAGGAGAGGCAAATCATCATCAGTATCTCTGGGAGATAGGTGAGCTACTCAAGTATAGCCTATGGTGAGGTTTGTGTACATTCATTCATTGAGTCCTACGTAGACTCTTGTGCTTGGAGCATGGGGTATGGAGATTAGATTTCAAGACTTATTGGATAGGTGGATATGCTTGGATGTGAGGGCATCTTGTTACAGGTGCAGGCCATGGTTGAGGACCTGATTTGGAGACCAATGGTGTAGCAGCAGATCTATAGGTGACATAGGTGTTGGTATGACATGTACCACTTATGGGCAGGCCTTGGTCATGTATTTGACGCTTTATCATTCGTGTTGGTTTGCATGAGTGTGTGTGGGCTTCAATGTTGCCTTGTCACGAGGGTCTAGATCTGATTCAGAGTTTTATGTGGTTGTGCATTTGTTACGTATGAAACAAAGTAGTCATTTGATGCTCATTGTCTGGTCATTACGTCTACTAGCTGTCTATCTGGTGAGGGTACAATCTTATGGTGGCAGTAAGATTTTCTTAGGTTGAGCCTCAGTCGCCCATTTATGTCAGCTTTACAGGTTTGTGCTTGTAAGTGCCTGATAGGATGTCAGCCTAGCTAGATGGAGGATGTAAGTCTCATGGTGGCAGTGGGATTTTCTCAGTTTGAGTCATGTCGCTCATGTGGTCCACTTGTGGTCAAGTCGGATTGGGGACAAGTCAGTTGGTCGAGAGTATGGTAAACTCTCTGTATGAGCATTGTGTTTACATGATACTTTGTGAGTCAAACTTGGTGGTTTGTTGGTGTGCTTGAGTGTGAGTCAAGTAAAAGGTAGCATGGACATGCATAACATCTTTTGGACACTCCAGACGTTACTACAGATTATTGTTTTTCACTCTTATCACATTTGAGCTTAAGGGAGAGAGTTAGAAATCAGAGTTAATTTGATATACATTTTATGTAAGCTCTAAATGTGATATTGTAATTAGTGTACAATTAATTAGATTTGTTGTATTCAGTTGTGGTTGAGATGTGACCCAGTAGGATATATTGATTGGGCACTGATCTCGTAGACGACTACTTGGGTTAGTCGAGTAGCCACACGTATGAAAATTAGCCTGTACGATGATTTTGGTTTCGCTATGCTGTGACTCGAGGGCATGTCTTGGGTTTGTCAGTTATTTAGGCCATATTGGGCCTTGTTCTAGTTTGGCAAGTGGTAGGCCAATATTAGAACACCTGTCCTTTCATGCAGTTAGGGATTTCCTATATGTATAATGTTCTTTGTAATATACATAACTTTTGCTATGCCATCTTTGAGAGCTTGTGAGGAGTGGCTATGGTGATTGTGTGATGTGATCTGCATACTGCACTAGATTCTATCGGAATTTCAACTCTCCCTAGCTCTTTGATTGCCTTTTACTCTCTAAAATTAAAATAAAATTGAATTAGAAACAAAAGAATCACACTCTACACTTCAATACCTTTCCATCAAGCAATTAAACACTAAATTTGGATCAATCCTTGAGATATACCACCTAAATGAAAGAGGCTGGTCTCACACGTGCGAGACTTATGTCTGTACAGGGCTCATTTGAAGCAAATCAGACTTGATTTGATTCACTTATGATCCAAAACTTGTTTGATTGCAAGTGAGTTTGTATTCCTCTCCCAAATCCGAGTTCCTTCAAGAATTTACTCTAAAAATTTGAGCAAGCT
This sequence comes from Diphasiastrum complanatum, assembly GCA_029204225.1. Taxonomy (NCBI): domain Eukaryota; kingdom Viridiplantae; phylum Streptophyta; class Lycopodiopsida; order Lycopodiales; family Lycopodiaceae; genus Diphasiastrum; species Diphasiastrum complanatum. The sequence continues at coordinate 11,532,479 of CM055107.1, read as the reverse complement.
ATGATGAATGCACACTAGCCTCAAGAAAGCTCTGATACCATGCACGTGTGAACTTCTCAACACACCTTTGAAGGATCTTGTGAGGTGTTGTGATTGCACATGAACGATCAAACAACAGAATTACTTGTTCAAGACAAGAGCACAAAAGCATATCATAGACTCAAAAAACTAAGTAGTCACTATGAGAGAGAATGATCAAAAAAGTTTCTCAGTACTTACTATGAGGAAAACCTCTTGCTCTCGGTTAGAGAGAAAATGTACAAGCAATAAAACTCGTGTAGAGAGAGAACACCTCAATTCTCATCAAAACTTACAATATGGCAAAACTAGCCAGACCTCCTACATGATGAGGCTCGAGTTCTAAGGTGGACTTGCACATGATCAGTGGTTGATCCACATTTCTTAGTTGACTCTACTATCATAGATCCAGATGTCAAACTACATGCATGATATTGCATGGATTACATATCTCTTTCCTAGATGAACTAGACATGTGTAGATCAATGCATATTGCATTCTACCTAACTTTGCATGTCACCTAACATTTTGCATGCTAGCACAACTAACTCTATCTAACACACAACCTCTTCTACAAGGTCATGTGCTCAATTCACATACCTTAAATATGTACAAGGAAACAAAGATGACATTTCAAATATTTTGAAAATCATTCTACCATGTTTATATTGACACCCCAAGATTGTGATTGACATCACATTGGCCATTGGAAATTTACAGGGCAAAATCTCGATTCGGCCAACATTCGATAAGTTATTCTAGAATCGTATTAGCTAATGGACCTTGACAAGTTGCCACAGATTCATTGTGTCACAAATTGATGGCTAAAATAGAACATTCAAAAAATGCATATAATATATATTTTTTGGGCTAACGAGCAGGAGGCTCTAAAACTGGGGCATTCTTGACATTATCTGGAACTGATGACTTGTTTTTTCTATTTGAATGAAAGCTCATCTTTCTACTATTTGTAGTGGCATAGTAGGACCATATGGAGTTGTGCCAGGTCTCAGTTCTTTCGCATGACCCTCCCAAGGCTGGATCACGGTTATTCTCTAGAGTAGGGCACACATTCCTTGAAGCCAACTTGGGGCCAACTTCAATGGGCTTTCATTCTCAAACACCACCACCTCTATTGTTCTTGAAAAATCTACAACTTTGAGTTGATGTCTTCTAACTGTTTGATTAGACTACACTCGAATCAAACTTCATTCAGTCTTTTGGGTTGGGACTAGCTAATATCTAGGACTAGGCTCTCATTACACATGAACTTTCTAGCCTCTCTCAGGCCTGCCATCTGCAATGCTAAATAGACTAGATGGCCTTTTGAATTCTTCAAAAATCATTCTAGCATGTTCATATTGACACCTTGAGATTGTATGTGATGTTTGACTGGGCACTGAAAGTCCACATGAAAAGATCCTAGGTTGGCCAGCTAGGTTTGATCAAAGCTATTATCATACAATTCAATTTAGCCCAATATAGCACAGGCATTATGATTGATTCTAATGATTGCATGCTAGTTGAAAAGTCAAAATTGGACTTAGATAGTGATTTTTAGCCAAAAATTGAGATTTTTGGGCTAAAAATGGGCTATATGAACCATGATTGACTAAAATCAGAACTTTTAGTGCTTGCATGTAATTGAATTACAGTAGACATATGCAAAACTAGTTGGAAAATGGTCAAAAAACATGGTTTTTTGGTGGGTTGTTCAATGTTTTTGGTGATATTCATAAAATACATGGCTAATATTTTTTATGCATGTTTTCAGAGATGTAATGATTATGTCCTAAGTCTTTCATGAAGTTTGGTTTGGATTAGGCACCATTAAGGGTTCCAAAAAGTAAAAAAAAATAGTGTATTTTTGTGGTTTTTTGAGCTTGAATAACTCTTGATTGGTCGTCTAGACATGTTGGATATTTTTGCAAGCTGAAAGATATGATGGATTTCCTCTTATTTGAGCCATCATGCACCCAATTTGGAGTGGGGGGCTTAGGCCCCAATATCTTGAACTTATGCTTATTGAAGGACTCCATAAATGCAATTTTTGCATGATATGAGCTTATGATTGCTTGCTGGACCTAATGGATGCCTCTATGCCTCTCTAATGAACCTTGGAAGGGTGCTTGTAACCTCTGATTGGATGCATTTGGGCTGGAGTTGGATTTTTGACAATACCACCTAGAAAAAGTGCGCCCCCCTACTGCAATTTCAGTTTGTTACATCTCGCACATGTGAAGACTACGTGGCAGGGTGACATGGCAAGTGTCTTTCTAACCTCATCTCCCTCTGTACTCGACTAGATCGGAGTCTTGTAGCAAAAAATATGGTTGTCGGAAGTTTGGCAATTTTTAGAGTAAAATTTGAAATTTTTTCGAATCGTTCTAATTACATGCATGGGCCATGAACCAGTAGAGTGCTTTTTCAGTGTTTGTAGTGTTGAAAATATTTGGATGAACCTGTATGCATGTTTGGATGCATGATTCAGGGATGTACAATAGGTTGACCAAAGTAGTTTCATGCTTGAATACAGTTTTATAAAAAGCTAGTCAAAAAGCAAATTTCCCAGTTACTAGGCATTTTACATAATTTTTTTTATTGTTTTAGAAATCATTGCATGTCATGTTTGATGCATGTTAGATAATTTGAAATCCTATCAAAATGGGATGGCAATTGTGAAACTGCCAAGTCGATGCCTTAAATTGATTTTCACAGTTTTGGTCCATATCGAACGAAATTTGAAAATCCCAGTTACGTAAAATTTTGAAAGAACCGTTGATGTTTTGATTTTGTACAGATTCGTTGGTTTTGATCAAACAAAAATTGTTTATAAAGTGAACGACCTTACTGAGATGAAATCAATCAGTTTTATAAGGTCAGAATACCTTTCACTTTTAGTTGAAGATTTCGAAATCTGTCAACTAAAAACAACATTTCTTGTTTTATGTAATCAATAATAACCGAGAATAACGCAAGTCTTGTTAGAATGGTTTTTTGCCAGTAATCGAGTGCAACACCTCATTAATAAACAATCAAAACTTTTTGACTGACCAGTAGATAAGAGTGCTACCGATTCAAGATTGGTCCTTTCCCTTGTCAAATTTGAGGCTTTAGGTCTGAACCATATGTGGGAAGGGAGGAAGGAGATGAAGCATGAGGGGTAGATGATTGGTTAGTAGTAAAGATTAAATTTAGATTTCACTGATTGGCTTACCAAGTACCACTTTGTTATGGTTTGGATCAAGTGGGAATAAAGCTTTAATCTTAACCTTATGTCCAAAGATGTTTGTATAAGTCAACCTAATCTTGGTTTAAATATTAAGATCTAATGTAGGTTGATTTTTATTTTTGCAGAGTTGTTCTAAATGCTAATTCGTGGAAGTTCTTGAAGATGGCCAAGTCTTCAATGATCTTCAAATTATTGAACTTAACATCTGAACTTGAAATATGATAGGATTGGTTACCCTTTCTTGGAAATCAGCCAGAAGCCCGTTGTAGACGTTCTTCAAATAATTGGGCTGTCTAAGTTATGATTCATGCAGGTATCAGATGAGCAGACATAGAACCAATGTTCGTTTCACCTTATCCTAGAACAACGATCAATAGACGTGTAGGAAGAATTTTGAAATAGAAATAGTCATTCACCAAGGAGACAACTGTGGGGTTAATTTCCAACAGTCCCCCTTAAGGTCAAGGTTGGTGCCTTGGTATCTTCGTCAGGTTCAACATGCTGAAGAACTTCTGGTGCTTGATCCTAGGAAGCGCTTTGGTGAAGATGTTTGCGACCATTTTTGTTGTGAAGTAGTATTGAAGGACCACTTATTTGCCATGAAATCTGGGATTTAGTGACAGTAAAATACAGCTCAAATTGTAACACAAAATGGTAATAGCATTGAACTGAGTGTGATGTAAGTTGTGAAGTATTTACCTGATCCATACAGCTTCTTTTGAAGCTTGACATGCAGAGATGTTAGAGGTTGAAAATCTCTGAATTCTTTTTGTCAGCCTCTTCGTAGGAGCAAGTTTGATTATTTTGTTCGACATGAAAGTAGGGAAGGGGTTTTATTCATTGCTCCATTTTCTCTTTGTAGTAAATTTCTCTCGATAAGATGTCGTAGTTTGATATGAAACATTTTCTCAATTCGTTAGGACTAAAAGAGCTCCTCTTGTGCATATTATCGTGAATAATCACTTCACTAACATTTCTTCCTCAACATTTATTTCTTTCCTAGCTATTTCTTTTATCTTTCTAAATCATCTATTTGTACTTTGTTACCTTTGAAGATTCTTTGATTTAGTATCTTTGAAAAGTTATACATATATTTCAATTTGAACTTTTCTAACCCCCCTTTTGTCCTCAAGTTTAAATGTATTTTCTTTCATCGTCTTCCTTTTGATATATTGGAGCTTTGGACCAAGTAAGAGGACATGTTCTTCATAGCCCTTCACACATGTGGGCTTTCTCTTATAGTGAATTTCCTTGATATATTATCAAGTTCATTATAAGGGTTTTTGCTATATCTCTCAAATTAATTTCCTTGTGCGATTTTGCAACCCAATGTAATCACTTATTTACATTTTTTCTTTTTTCTTTTTCTTTTTTATGTTCTATGCCTTCAAATTTATCTAGTTTTTTTCCTAACTTGTATGATACAACTGAGCAGATTTTATATATCAGTGAGTTTTCCTTTTTTTGTTTTTTCTAGACGGATTTGTTCAACACACAATCACTTATAATGCTATTTGGCACATGTTGGAGAAAGTTGATTTACCTCCAACATTTAGCTATGTAAAATAGATGGAAGGTGTAGGCTCTTTAAGAATGAGAGAATGTTTTTTTTATTGACGTTCAGTAGTGGTAAGGGCCATTTGAAAGGTTATCATGAATCTATTAGCGTAAAAAACATCATTTCGATTTGCCCATGTGTGGTGTGGTGGTGGTGTGGTGTTGTGTGGTGGTGGTAGAGGGTTCTTGGTGTGGGACCACCCAAGTTCAAACCCCACGGTGTTAAAAAAAATAAAGCATCATTTGGAAAATGACTTGAACCACCAACAAAGGTACTTTGAATAGACCATTACCTTAACAGAAAATATAGTGAAAATTTCACTTAACAACTTTTAGTACAAAGATACTTTTTGTGTCTCAATCTCGATATCATACAAATTACTCAAGAACATTACCCTTTTTGGTGCTCTTTCACCAAAAGAGTCATGGCTCCACGAGTGCATCCTCATCATCTATCAATGATGGTAGCACAACAATCACCTACTTACAAATTTTTTCAGTTTGGGTGGGTTAATTTACAATGCAAAATCATATATTACTATTTTGCAATGTGTTTGTTACAAGGGCTACTTAATCTTTTGCTAATTGGCCTCCTCATATATCACATCACTTTTGACATTATCTATCACAAGGGTCTATGTGTCTCTTATGGGTCAACAAACATCCTAAAATATAAGAGGCGACACTAGTCTATCAACCTTGATGAAATTTTTTAAAATCATTCACTAAAATTGTGCCCCACCATAGCCAAGTTGAAAGACCTAGGTTTGAATACTAATATATTTGTGGGAAAGGGACACCTAACAGCCCATGAGGTCATGGATCAACGTATTCCTCAACTCCTGGTGCAAACAAGTTCCCACTCTCATCCAATGATTAAGAAACCTATATCTCCATAAAATGCATCTTGATCAAATGCATCATTTCTTCTTGACCATTGGATGAGTGTAGGGCCCTGCTTGCGCCCTTAGATAAGTTGAAAAATAAGCTAATCTCGAGGTCATGATCAGTAATGTGGATGTTGAGGGTAGACATCGTATACAATAACGCTCATGCAAAGCTATATAGATACAACAAACAAATTACTAAATCATGAATCATTTGCATTTTTTGGTGCCAAAGATATTTGTAACTCAACTACCATCAATAGGTGTAATATGTACACTTAATATCACATACTCTATATGGCCAAGCCAAGGAGCACAAACAAGTGTCCACCCGCGTAAGAGTTGGAGTCTGAGCACACACCTACGTGGGCACGTTACCAACTCTCATTCATCTTGATTATTTGGAGAAATTTACAATATTTAGAAATAGAGATAATTCAGATATATACATTTCTCTTTGGAAATCAAATAGATCTCTGCAATATGGAAGATAGAACTGAAGTATGGTGGACAAAGTTGGTTCAAAAGCTTATTCGGAGTAAGAGTATTTATGAGCACCATATCTCCCTAGTTTGCAAGGACCAACTGGAAGTGTGAAAAGGTAAGGTAACTAACTTGTAGCACTTAATAAAACTCTCTCAATTATCAAAACTTTCCTTCCATTTATTCACTAAATAATCATCCATGGGGTTGGCTCAATTGGTTAGCTTGGCATCCAAACTTTCTTTGGTCCTAAGTTTCAAACCCCCCTTACAAATCAAGATGATTTTTTTTCACTAAATAGGTAAATTTACTTTACTCACAATCTCAATGTGTTTTAGAATTGTCTATTTCCACATTTTGGGGTCTCAACATTTCTTGAGTAACTTTCTCTGAGTTTTGAGAGTAACTTGAAATTTTTGCTAGGTAAAAAATTGTGAATTACACAAAAAAGAAAGGTACTCGGAGGAGGTCGAAATCTCATGAGTTTGGTTGTAAGAACGTGGCCATTCTTCCTGAGGCCTTTCACTACTTTGCACATGTATTAATTGTTAGTGACACTCTCTCACTTAACTAGCACCTTTGGATGGGCATTGGCATTTTAAGAATGTGCCTTTTTCATCCTCAGGCCTTCTTGAGGACCACAAATGGGGAAATGAATATCCATTCTCGATTCATAATTTTATTTTTTACATTTTCATGAAAAAAGGCGAGGTGCCTCCCTGTGCATAATCTACGCGCCTCCCCTTTTTTTTTAATCTTTTACATGCACCTTTTAGATATCGGAAGGTGCACGTACAACAAAAATGTACTTATTTTCTAAGGGCACCTTTAGGGCGGACGGTGCATGTAAACAAATTTTGCCCAAAATAAAGAGTTAAAAATAATGTAAAAAGAGAAATTATCGCAAGGAAGGCCCCTTCCTCGGGCGCTTCCACCCAAGAAGGGCAAAACACCCTGGGTGACTTCGGCCCGCAACCAAAGGTTGAGAAAGGGATGTTAGGTGATTCAAAATATCATTTTGGGTGTAAAAATGGTCAGTGGGTCATGTAAGTGAAAGTAGAGGGTCCACATCCACCATTTTGGGCCACGAGCGTGACCTGTCTGGGTCGGTGGTCACAGTTTTAGGTGGGTTCTGCCAGCTCGATGCCAGTAGGCCAAAAGGTGACCTCGCAACCACAACTTAACCAGAGATGGTTAGCAAATTGACCGCGGTTAAGCCAGCGGTTAGTTAGCTGGCTGTGGCCTTAGACGCTGGCGATGGCGATGGCGATGGCGGAACTCATCAGAAAATGGGCGAGAGCATTGTGAATGACGAAACAGGAGGTATGAGAGCAAGCGCCGTAGATCTTGCCTTCAGCTTCCACGTTACCGATTTGCTTCTGTGATTCTGCGTGCGATCTCATGTGCAGCTGGTGAAGATCCGCGGAAGCTGGCTGAATGGCACAAAGATCGGAATACAACGTCTGAAATCGCCTTAAGGTCTTGTTGCAATGTTGAGTTGTGGTTATTGGAGTTGTTCATCAAGTGCCAACTTGTGTCAGATCATTTCCTCTTTATCAGGCATTTGTTCTGGATCATTTAGAGGAGTCGCGTTTTCTGTAAGCGTCGTCTAGTTGTTAGAAGTGCTCAATTGCCCTTGGATTTTTTCTTGCCACAGATCCTTAACCACAGGTTTGCCTAACAATTTTTCTTATATGCTACTTTCATTGAACGTGTCTGTGGGAGGCTCTGTTGCATTACATCGAAAAGTACTCGGTAGGATATCTACCATCATCCAGTAAATCGGATGTTTCTCTTCACCTACCCCTCAATGTTTCGGCATCTTCTTTAACCGATTTAGATTCCATCTTTCAGGCATTGTCTTCTGCACGAATGAACTGCTATTTTGGCATTCTATAGCTAGGCATGATACTTCATTTCGTTTTACATGAACCTGCCTATTTTCGACCCGGATCGTGCCAAGCACAGCCAATGCAGGTCACGGGGAGCGTCCTTGTAACGTTATACTGCGATTTGGGACATACGGCGTCGAATTTCTCCAGTTGCCCGAGCAAAGCAGTTGCTTGTTTATAGTAAGCCGCAATGCCTATGTCGCTAAATCGGCTCGTCTTTGAAAGGATAGTTTCATGAGAAGCAGGATATTTGTTATTATGCGTTCTTAGGATTTTTCTTGCAAACTTTAGTTTAGCTACCATAGCATCCTATAAGCAGATTCCATGGCTTCCACACTCACGAATTCTAGCCATAGCAACTTCCGTTCAGATGTGTATTCGGCTTTGGAGCTTAATGAGTCAGGTGCAAAGTCCACCGCAAGGCCTCGTGTCCTGTCTGTTCTATCGTCACTTCTTGAACGGGTAGTGGTGAGAAACGAGAGGTATGCCATAGCTAGTAACTGCAGCCTTAGCCCACCCAGAATGACTGTTTTTCATGGCCTGCGTGCTCCTGCTATCAGCATTGAAAAATACTTGGAAAGGATATTCAAGTATGCAAACTGCAGCCCTTCATGCTTCGTGGTGGCATATGCATATCTAGATCGTTTCATTCGCCGGCAACCAGACATCCCTATAACGTACTTGAATGTGCATCGACTCCTGATAACAAGCGTAATGGTGGCAGCAAAATTCCTCGATGATGCGTAAGTTCAACGTAACACATTTAAAAAATCTATGGTTCCATGATTTTGCTGTTTTTGAAGCCGAAACTAGTTAGGACTTGGAAATTGCACTTGAATCCTTTACTTGTCAAGGTATCGAACTTCAGATTAGGGCTCGTTAATGCTTTCGTAATTTTTGCTAGTAGATCGTGCAATTGAGTTAGACACATAGCATGTTTGTATTCTTAGGATGCCTTCGTATATGTAGACGAGTAGATTCGCGTTTGAACAGGTCAGAGTTGAAACATTTGTTTATGAACTTTTTTCTGACATCAACGTTCGATCTAATTTATTTCTGTTCCAATTTTTAATGGTGCAATTATTATAAGATGCTTCTGACCGTTTGAATGTATTCTGAAGCATTTCATCCATTCATCTTTCATGCTTAATTTGGTTAATGTGGTGCCTGATACATTTTGAACGTCTACGTACAACTAGTCAACAAGTGTGGTCTGCTATCTCCGTTTCGTTGAAGACCATAGAGTAATTCTAAATGTTTTTCTTCATTTCAGATATTACAACAACGCTTATTATGCCAAGATTGGTGGAGTGACAACGCAGGAGATAAACTCTTTGGAGTTGGAGTTTCTTTTTGGCCTCGACTTTCGTTTGCATATTCCTGTTGGCGTCTTTGAGAATTACTGCGCTCACCTTGAGAAGGAGGTAGCATTTGGCAGTGTTTACCAGATCGAAAAATCGTTGCAATTAGGCTGTGCATTAGACGGTACCTCTACACAATCGCAATGCCAAAAGCAGAGAGCGGTAGTAAGATGCAGTTACGCGGGACTATGATCGCATCTATGTAACAACCGCCAACTGAGTGCGTTAGCTCTCAAAAGGTCGAACTCTTTAAACCTGCTTTTCGATCTAAATTTCCATAATTTGTAGCCCAAAGATCATACAGCTCTTCTGCTAGGGATTAGAATTCAAGTGTTTCCATCTTGTACCAGATTCTCTGGCTTGCAAAAATTGTTACGAATGCTGTTTACACAATTTGATGATTTACGTGCCTTTTACATGTATGTCTTCTTTGCTGAAGTACGTTAGTAGATCGGAGGGGTGCAAAGGTGATCGCTAATGCAAGACGAGGATTTCTTTTGGGTGTTGAATGAGCAATTCTTGTATCATTTAATCTGTTAACAGAATACACATAAAATCTTGCATATCTGTAAGTATCATTGTATACCATAAAGGCACGAGTAATATTTAGCATGTCGACGCATTGTCTAGAAGGATACACCAACGTATTCATACTTTTTGAGTTGAACAATGATCTTTGAGTCAATGGAGCCGGGCCTTCTTTGGGTAGGTAAAGTCCATTGTGGAGGGAGGTCCCCAACTTGCATTTTCTTCCATTGTGACAAACCATTTTTAACAACTAAATTCTGTGCTTTTTGTCTTCTTATTTCGTTTTCTTTTAGTCGACTCTTTTATTCCCTCAAATCTAGACTTTTATATTTGTCTAACCCGCACATTCAAACCATATTTTTTTTTGCCTTTTTTAGCTTTGTCACGGTAGCAATAAGCTATTGCGACAATCTGCTAAAAGCTAAGGTGCACTAAGTGTGAGCATTAACATTATTATTCTTTATTTTTTATGCTTCGTAAATGCAATCTTTATTTTTTTTGGGGAAGCTATTCTAACAATTTGCTAAAAGTTGACGTGTCACTCTTAGATGAGTTTGAGTGTTAACGTTATTGTTATTGTTTTTTAATTCTTCACAGATGCAATCTTTATTTATATTTACAGTGAATGCCCGTCTTGATGCGTTGATCATTTTGTTTATTAACATGCTCACATGCAAAGGATGGCCCATGAAATATGTTATGAGATTTTGTTTTTATATTTTATATAGAATGGAATTAAACTTGAGATGTTGTCAACCAATGCGCCACATTTTGAGACCTTAAGGTTGAGGAGATTGTTAACTAGCAATTCCGTTTGGTGGGTTCAACTCCACTATATTTTGTTGTGTTACCTCCTTTGTGCGGCTAGGTGTAGTTAAGCTCCAAACCTTGAGGTGGATTCAACCCCACTATATTTTTGTTGTGTACCTCCTTTGTGCGGCTAGGTGTAGTTAAGCTCCAAACCTTGAGGAGAGAAAGATGGGTGTTTGCCCATCGCAATGGGGTGTATGGGTAGAGTTGTTGACTACCGATGGAAAGGTCCAAGCTCAAATCTTGGCCATTGTGTAGTGACATCTATGGAGCTTAGCCCCATATATGACATTGCCAAGTTGTATATAACAACCACTGGTTGTTAAATCATGTGTGCAAAAAAAAAAAGATGGGTGTTACACAATTATGAGCATCTTGTCAAATATATTTATCTAATCACACCCAAGTTGAATATAAAGATAAGTGATGTAGTAATTTTAATGCATGAGTTGTGTAAAAGCTAAGTAGTTTGTGGTTGAATATCAAATATGCCTTGTTTAACACTTATATGTGTGATACTATTGGATTTGGAAAAACGAATTACTTTTTGAGAATGAAATTGTTATCTTTTTGCTTAATCTTTTCAAATGTTCATCTCATCTTTGACACAATATCAAATGCAAACAAAGTGTTATACTACATACATGCTTATATCTGTGTTGTTTAATTGGGATACTAAGGAGTAGTAACATGAGTCATCGAGCTCACATTGCACCATAGCTTGTGGTGACATGTCCCAAAACACAAATAATGTATTGTGGTTGAAATGTTATTTTAGGTGCATACCCCTACCCTAATATCTCTAAAATCCACCACACAATACAATTCACCAAACAATGCAAACTCAATTTGGTGACTATTTGTTCGAGGCACACCTTCCTTTTTAAGTATATGAAATAGTTAAACTAATATTGTTATGCTAGGTGCATGCTCCTACCTTGAAGTCCTAAATTCAAAAAACAACACACTCAACAAATAGTGCAAAGAAAATTTGGAAATTATTTGTCTAAGGCGCGGCATATATTTTCTTTACTATCAATGAAATGGGTAAATAATATTGTTATTTATTGTAATGAAATGGGTGAGTAATATTGTTACGTTAGGTGCCTTAAATTCAATAAACAAGATAATGGAGCTTCATAAAACAAGCACCAAATGTCAAACTCTACATGGTATTTCAATTCAGTTGAAAGACTATGGACATAAATTAAACATTGAGCTTCATTTGCTATATGAATCCAAATAGATGGTTGCAAAAGGATGATAGATAGTATTACAATTCTATAATCTTTATACAAGATTTGGTTTTTATATGAACTTTGTTACCCTTTGGTGCCTTTATGTGATAGTGTTGTGCATTCAATGGCATTGTTAAAATCTTTCTAATATGTGTGTTTCCTAAATGCTTAAACCTCTGGAGGCAAATTTTATGTGTGGTTGGACATTGGATAACAAAGCGCTCTTCCAGATTTGACAACACAAAGAAATTAGCCACAAAATACATGAGGAAATATGAAAAATCTAGTGACAGTTTGTTTGATGTGTTTAATAATTTCAGGATGGAATTTGAGATGTGTCATGACAATTATGATTTCCAATTGTGCACATGAGCTTATATGTGATTTAATGATTTAGTATAATTCTCATGTCTATTTATTTAATTTAGCTTACCCATGGCATGAGATGTGTGCTTGATTTAGAGATGGAGCTTGTGAGGGTTGATAGAAGATAGGTTGCACATGTTTGACTAGGTTTCAAAAATTTTCTTGTGTAGACAATGTAATGTACCTGGTATGTATTTGTGCCATTCAACGTCTACATGAAATCAAAACGTGGTTTTTGTTTTATTATCATCTTTTTCATCTTAGTATTGGCTTTCCTATAAATTACAATTGTTGTGCACTCAAAACTTTTATATTGAATCTCCATTGAATGCTACAAGAAGCCATGTATGTGAAGACTGCTTGACAAAAATGACACAAAGCAATGGAACTATGAAAATGATCAACCAGGTGGATCTTTAGAACAATATGTCATTTATGCTGCTGCTCAACAACAAGCCTCCATAAATTGGACCAAAGCACCACTCGGATGTTTTGCCTGTGGAGAAAATCACAGAGTTGCAGAATGCCCAAATAAAGAAAAATTTCTACCATTCTGTCGTGACTGTGGTTACGGGCATTGCTACAAAGACTACCCAGCAAGACCGAAGCCACCACCAGCTACAGCACCTATAAATTTGATAACAATTAAGCAAAGACCAGTAGCTCAAAATAAACCAAGCGCACTCTTGATGGTGGTCACCAGAGCACAGAAGCAGAAAGAACCAATAATGGATCTAGTACCTGCTGATTATATACCATTGAATGATATACCAACAACATCGGGAGTCTATCCAAATTTTAATACAAAAAAACGAAGATATCAGGATATGAGACAGTGGATCAAACATTTGCAAGAAGAAGAAGAGCTTGAAGCTGCTAAAGCAACAGCTGAAGTTCATTCTTCACCATTACAGCCGCCAAGAAATTTACGTATAGATATGAATGATCAGTTACATCATCTTGAAGAACCCTTCAAGATAACTGAACTAGAAGCATCGCATACAGAGAACTACTCATGAACATTTTGTCTAGCAAGATCAATATTTCATTGGGAGAGTTCTTGAAGTTGGCGCCAAAAGCAAAAGACGTCTTAGCGCAAAAGTTAGCTCAAGAAGAACTAGAAGTCTATCAAGAGCCGCTTTTTTGTGCTGAATTTGAAGAATCTAACGAAGTACTCCATGTTGGAGCCGCTTGGAAAAGTGAACAAAAGAATATCACTCTGCCGATACAACATAGACAATTTCCTAAAGAAGCAGCCGTGATAGATGGAGGTTCAGGAGTTAACTTGATTTCTACAAAGCTATGTGCAAAATGGGGCCTTACAAAGATTAAGCCTGCTACTTTTGCTATTAAGCAAGCTGATCAAACAACAGTTTGTCCACGAGGAATGGTGGAAGACATACCTGTCAGAATTGTGGGAGTACAGTTCGTCATTACTTTTGTAGTGATGGACTTACCAGAAGTGCCATATTTTTTTTTAGAATTCTATTAAGACGTCCATGGTTACGAGTTGCACAAGTAATTCATAATTGGGGTACCGGAAAAATCACTTTTGAAAATCGTGAACGTGCAGTTAAAATTGATCCTACAACTTGGACTATCAAACCAGTGGTTTAAAAAGAGGATCGCAATTCGTCAACAACAAATCATACTTGTGATCGACCAGAGAAAAATTTGGGACTTTATTACGATTCTCAAACAAACACTGTCAATTGGAATGAAGCTCTTGCAACAATTGACTGTACAACAGGATATATGTGTCAACAAGATAATCAATCAGATTTGAGCGAGATTTCCTTATTAGATCGAAGTTTGGATACACCAATCACGTTTCTACTGAATGTGTGTACCTGATGCAGTTCCAAAGGTTACAAAGTTCTATCGTTGTAATCCTAATGTGGCGGACCTGATAAAGGTATAATTTCAGAGATTGCTTGACGCCAATTTTATTAATGAGATCGAACATACTGAATGGATTTCATCGATTGTCATTGTTCCTAAGAAAAATGAAAAATTGCGGATCTGTGTGAATCTCAAAGCGTTGAACAAAGTGACGCGAAAGGATCACTTTCCGTTACCTTTTACTGAAAGCATTTTGGATCGCCTTGCTGGAGCGGAAGCTTATAGTTTCTTGGATGGATTTAGTGGCTACAACCAGGTTAAGATTGCATCTGCCGATCGCCGTAAAACTGCTTTTGCAACAAAATGGGGCACCTATGCTTACAAAGTAATGCCGTTTGGACTCTGTAATGCACCAAGTTCATTCCAAAGAGTAATGCAATTTGCTTTTAAAGATTATCTGCAGAAATTTCTTGAAATTTACTTGGACGACTTCGGAGTTCATAGTACAGATACAGACCACCTGGATCGATTGGAGAAAGTATTTGAAAGATGCTGCAAATATCAGATTTCTCTAAATCCAAAAAAATGTCAGATATGGGTTTTCCACGAAGTTGTGCTTGGACATGTGATATCAAGACATGGTATTGCCATGGATTATTCTAAGATCAAAGTTATTGTGGAATTGCCACCGCCAGCAACAATTCAAGGAGTTTATGTGTTTATGGGTCGTGCAAACTACTATCGAATTTTTATTATCTTCCTTGCGAAATTAGCACGACCTATATACAAACTGACTATTGTTCCTATTTGGACAGTAGAAGCGTTAGAAGCCTTCGAAAAGTTAAAAAAAGCATTAACTTCAGCACCAATACTGCGTTCTCCAGATTGGACGATAGAGTTTCATGTTCATACGGATGTCTCAAAATACGCCATTGGATCAATTTTGATGCAGCCAAGTGACTATAAGAAAGATTATCCTATACGATTTGCAAGCAGACAGCTTACAGATCAAGAAAAGAATTATTCAACAACAGAACGTGAGGCATTAGCCATGATTTTCTCTGTTCGAAAATTTTGTCACTACCTCATGGAATCGCACTTTGTATTTTATACGGATCATCAACCATTACTTTACTTGATAAACAAGACATGCAATACTGGACGTATTGCAAGATGGTTATTGTTATTGACTGAATTCGACTTTTGGATTGTGGTTCGAAAGGGCAAGCAACATTATCTAGCCGATCATGTTTCGCAAATTGAATCCGCACCAGTTAATATTGAAGTGGATGATGAACAGATGATGCATTGTTCTATGTTGAAGCAGTACCTGAGTGGACAGCAGATATTTCTGAGTACCTGATGCTAGGACAACCGAATGACTCCCTGATAGAAGTACAGAAGAGACAATTGATTCATAAGACTCAACCTTATCAATTAATTGCCGGACAATTTTATCGTCGTGGATCAGATAATATTTTACGAAGGTGTGTTTTACCTCATGAAGTACTAGATTTAATCATGTTTTCACATGATGGCATGGGTGGAGGACACTTCTCTACAAATATTACTGTTCGCAAACGTTTAGAATCAGGTTGTTGGTGGCCTACGCTTCACAAAGACACAGAAAATTTTATTCAGACATGTGATGTTTGCCAGCGAGCACGACGACCTACTCGACAGAACTATGAACTCTTGCATCCGGTTTTATCGCAAGCACCGTTTGAAAAATGAGAACTGGATTATGTTGGACCTATTCACCCTGCCATGCAAGGATCTCAGACTCGACACATCATCATCGCAACTGATTATATGACCAAGTGGATTGAAGCCAAAGCTGTCAAAGTTGATGATGCGAAATCTAAGGCCAAGTTTCTATATGAAAATATTATAATCAGATTTGGATGTTCGATCGAGATTGTCAATGACCGAGGTACACACTTTGTTAATCAAACAATAAAGTGTTTACTAGAAGATTTTTTTGTTATACACAGATTCAGTACTCCCTACTATCCCAGGGGGAATGGCCAAGCTGAATCTTCCAATAAGATTCTCTGCACCATTATGACAAAGACAGTTGAAGCAAGTCGGTCTGATCAGGAACATAAACTGTATGCAGCATTATGGGCATTTAGAACCGCCTACAAAAATAGTACAAATCAAACACCTTTTCAACTGGTTTATGGTCAAGATGTTGTCATGCCAATTGAATTTTTAATCCCATCCTTATGTATAACAGCAATAGAACGGTTAAATGATGATAAGTCTTTACAACTCCGTCATGAAGCGTTGCACAAATTATGTGAAACCCGATTGATGGCAGTAAATTCCTTAGCAGCAGAGAAAGCACGCCGCAAGACATGGCACGATCGTCGATTACACAAAAAAGATCCAAAACCAGGAGATCTGACATTGATGTACAAAACCAAGCTAGTCAAGTGAAAGTTGAAGTTTCCCGGTTAAGGCCCATATAAAGTGAAGGAAATCTTGAACTATGACAAATTAAAACGATTTGATACTCCAGTGAATGGCAGTCGATTACGCAAGTTTTGACAGCCTGCTCCGCCAGTTCAGCAAGCCTGATCTCAGTACATTTTTTTAAAAAAACCTTTGCCGAGCATTTTAACCTCATTATGAACCTTCGCCGACGTGCTAGATGATCTTAAAATGTTAAAATTAGGTTGACCATCAGTTCAGATTGTGAAAAAAATACATTTATGACCGTACATGGGGGAAGGACCCTCCTAGGCAAAGTTTTATCCTTCGTCGGACCTAGAAAACATTCGCCTGATAGGCTCAAATCCCCAGAAACCTTCGTCGAGATTTTTATAGTCTATTTTCACAATATTGTATATGCCTACAAATTTTTTTTCAGAACTGATCAGCCAAAGTAGTATTCAGTGTAATGGACCCACCAAATTCACCTATAAGTTGACTGAATTCGATTCATTCCTCACTTGTGCTAGCGAAACTCTTGCGAATTTTTCTTGTGGCCAAAGCCTTCCAAAATTCCTGCATTGCTTTCTGATACACTTTTACGCGTTTTATATTTGCTTTCTGATCATCGTGTCTTCCACTGATACTTCCCAGTCTTCGTGCTATACTATCCATCGTGATATCCCATCTGCAACAAACATCATGATTCTTCCTAGCACAAGCAAGGTCACTCAATGGATGACCTTTGCAGAGCCGCTGCTCACTACAATGGGTATTCATGAGAGAGCCTTTTTGGGTTGCTCAATATGGATTTCATCACTCTTGCCTTCAGTACGTGGAAGGAAGAGAAATCCAAATTTTATATCACTTTCCAGGGAGCCACACATAAGGTGCGCGTCACGGAGGCCACCCTTGCAACTATAGGTATAGCATCTGGCATGCAGGTCTCACCCAATCATAAGCACGCCAAATAGACCATCAAGTCATATATTGACCTCACCAACGATCTGCACTGAACCAATGATGGCTACCTTCTGAAGTCCATCACTGAACCTTCAATCCACGTTGTTGCCCAGTTATTGAACAACTTCCTGATGGTTGGCAACCTCAGGAAAGACCGCATCACATCACAGATCCTCCATAGGATAGTGGAGTCCCACACCAAGTTAGCCAAAGCCCCTCTTGAACCGTATAATTGGTTCAAGATTGTTTCTAGTGAGCTCAAAGAGCTATTAAGGCCAATACTAAGCAGCAGTTCGCTGTCGGCTCTTTATTGTCCCTTTAAGTCGTTTCTCACTTAGAAAATAGAATACATGGCTTCCACCTGGATTCTGTGCTTTCGGTCTACGAAGAAGCACCGGCCGAGTCATCTCACCATGCCTCAAGTTCTCATAGTCATCGTCATCCATGCAGCAAGATCGTTATTCCTGACTCGCCTTTTGCGTCACGACGTCACACTAGGCATACCTCGTCAGCTGCGCTTCCACCCCCTACTGTTGTTCGCACTGAACTTCCCATTCCCCCAGTCTCGGATGCTTCCCTCGCCTCTGCTTCCATTCAAGGACAGTCTGTGACCATTGGGCCTACCATTCCTATCACAGCTGCCCAGGCCGCCTCACCCCCACACACCGAAGCCAACTCACCAAACACATAGTTCTTCATGGATATGTTCGATGATTCCGATCCCCTTGGGGCCACCGAAATTTTTGAAATTCCCTAGAGCCCTGCGCCCTTTGAACTCCAATCCCATGGAAGAGGATTCGGACATATCCATGAATCTACTGTTGGTGTTGAAGATGTCAGCCAGCAACCTCATACAGAAGATAGTCCAGCTGCACTTCGGGTCGAGAAAGTTATCAAATCACCAAAATAGTTCGACACCACAGTGCTTGAAGGGAGGAAGACCATTTTGAAGAAAAAGACGTAGTGACACTTCTTCCACGCTTGCCAAGGACAACTCCATCAGGTCCTCTTGCTACTGCCGCCTCCACAGCCTTCGATTCTGAATATGCTCTAGATTTGGTTTCAAGCCCTACGCAAGTGATCCAGTCGATGTTGGATAAAAAGAAGAAAATGGAACAGAGAATTTCTGATCTAGGGTCCGAAAACCCTCTGATAAGCCAAAAACTTGTCCAGCTGGATCGAGAGTTGAAGATTGCCAAACAACACGAAGACAAGGCTGAAGCTGAAAAGACGTTGGCCCAGCAACAGGCTGATCGCTTGGAAGAATACATCAGCTCCCTGCAAAACGCCCTAACAACCACACAGGACTAGGTGGATAAGGTTGTGCAGGATGCCAAGCAACAGTTGTAGATGCTGAAGGGGCAATTACAGATGGCTGAACAAGATCGCACACACCTTCAAGGTGAATTGGATGCGACCACCCTTGAGCGTGATGCGTATCTTCAAACACAAATACCAGATCATTCGGTCACACCGACAGAGATTGCGTATTTGTTCAGAAAAGTGGAGACATACAAAGTGGCCCTTCAGGGATTTCAAGGCCGCTTTAACAGGTTCAAAGGAGTAGTTTCAACCGAGTTGGCAAAGGCTAAAGAGACCATCATCGCCTATGAAAAAGCAGCCATTCGAGTATTGGAAGCCAGACCACAAATCCCCGTACCGGCCATGCTGCAATTCTCCCCTCCGCGCCAAGAAGTCGTACCAATGGATACAGGGGTTGATTCGAGCATGGACCAGGGGGGAGCTCCAGATATAGCATACCACCGCCAACCACACCGGAAGTACAAGCGAGTCCATCTTCATCAAGGACAACACCTCTATTTAGAAGGCCCATCAGCGTCGAGGACCAGATCCAGACCTTTTTAAAGCAACATCCATATGAGTCCTTGCGTGGTGGATGGGTTCTGAAGTTTAAGACCTCTGAGATCAAGGCCGACAAAGAGTTCGACAAAATACATACATTAGGAGAGCAGCTGGCATGGAGAATCACAGTTTTTGAGAAAACTCCGAAATCAATTAGGAGTTATGTCGCCAGCCCTCGCCAATTGCGGGTAGATCCCTATTACGTGCCAATGCCGCGAAGAAATAAATGGAAAGATTTGGAATTGGCTATGGACAAGATCACCATCCATATGCCCAATTGGCCAATCATCCATCAGCCTTACAACTGGACCATCTTAGTGGATTTCCACCGCACCTTACAAGCCTATCAACGAGAGTATGTCCACTCTCCCAATCCAATGGTGCGACAATCGGCAATGTTTGTTAAAGATCTAGCTCTATTGGCATCAGTGGCAACCAGATGGGACGATTGCCTCCCTCTTCTGACATTCAATCCAAATAAGCCGATGGCCTCAAAGCAAATCAAAGATCAGTTGTCGGTTGCTCGTTTATATTTTCATGCAGCAATGATGGGAGGCTCCTGGAAATCACGCTTCACATCATGGACAACCTCAAAGTGGATTGCCAAAGCCCACCGTTGTTTCCTGCCACACAATTTGGATTTTAATACTACACGTCTCGATTTTATGGAGAAGGTGCAACATCATTTAATCATGATTCGGCGTGAAGCCAATAAAAGTCCCCAATAACTGCATATTGCAGGTGTCATGGGACCGCCACCAGTTTTGGTGGGAGATACTTTTGGAGAGTTTGTGGATCTCAAGGCAATCCTAACCCTAGTTAATAAGTGACTTGGATTTGGCACCCTGCGTGTGTAGGTCCCAACCCGATGATCACACAGTTATTTGATTGATTAGTTAAAAGTTAATATAAGAACTTTAGGCCTTTTTGCAGGACTTTTAATGTCGCAGGGCCTAAATGTCAAGTTAGTGAATAAAGTTGGGTTTCCCTCCAATTTTAATGGTTCCCACACTTTTTTAAATTTGAATAGACAGAGAGGCAAGATTGGACCAATAGGATTCAGAGGCCAGGATCCTCCTCTCTACTATAAGAAAGGACCAACTCGAGTTGCTCCTCATATTCATTTTCTCATTTCAATAAAGCATATTGGTTCTCTTCAGAAATGGATTGATGAATGTCCTTGCTCTTTATCACTTTTCCTCCATCTCTCATGCTTATTTGGATTTTGCTAATTGCTCATTGGGATTGTATGTTATTATACTTTTTATAAGTGAGAAAGGGAGAGAGAGAAAGAGTAAGCTATCTCTGTTGTGGATGTGTAGTGTTAAAGAGTAGGGTTAATGGATGTAGAGATAGATGTGAATTCTCCACTCATGTTGAAATCTGAACTAAACTATCACTCATGGGAACGAACCTACGCGTGACAATTAACTCTGTCTCTTTGATGCTAGATTGATTAGATCTTGGATTCAGGTTAGGCAAGGAAAGAAATCCACTACAAGAGTCTTTCAATATTAGAAGAAACTCTAGGAAAGTTAGAGACTGAGTTGTAATTTTCATTTATATTTGGATGTCACCAAGGATGATACCATTTGATGGCTTCTTGAAAAAATAGCAAGAAGCTATCAAATTGGCATGTTACAATGATGACGAGTGAAAAACAATGGAGGGAATGTATTTTTGCATGGTAAATAAAATAATGTAAGTTGACTATGTAGGTGAGTTATTTAGCTAATAAAAAAATTAACTGGCTTTAAGTAGCATTTGCAGACATAGTTGGAAAGTTGAAGATCCATTCATAAGTGTCATAAATTACACTAGTACATACATCCATATAATTAAAAGTTGTGAGTGGATGTAGATAACATATAAAAGTCTATTTATATATGAATATGGAGTTTCCAACACATCAAGCATCTTGGAGTTGGACAATATATTTCTACCAAGGATATCATGCTTTGCCTCAAAGAAGTAGATGCAACCTTTGAAATGTGAAGATTTTGTGATCTTTGAGAAAGTAGCACATTAAAAAAAAGAATTATTCAAATGGGTTCTTATCCATAGTAGCTTAAATTATTTCTTGATTATGTACCAATCTATTGGTAGGAAATGTCATGACGTTCAGGCTCAAGTTTTTTGATGAGAAATAAACAGGATGAAATAAGAATGTGAACATTTTTAAAGAGGATTAGATATGCCAAGTTGCTTCTTCATACATGCATGCTAGATGATCATGTGATATTTTGTCATGACATTTAATTTGAAATTATGTAAATCCATCACATTATTTGGCTCAAGTGTTTTGATGAAAAATACAAAGGATGAAATAAGAATGTTAACATTCCCTTCATATGCCAAGTTACTTCTTTGTACACACATGCTAGAAGATCATATGAGGTTTTGTCATGACTCTAAATCTAAAATTTTGTGAGTCCATCAAATTCCTTAGTATGGGAGCTACGTAAAAAAATTTTAGTGAGCGACAAGCATAATATAAAAACATAATAGCACCTACACGTGGAACATTAATAATAATCTACTAAATAGTCATTTTATATGATTGTGTACTGGTCAGGAAACGTCATAACAAGTCTTCACAAGTCTATTGGTAAATACATGAGATAATCGAAAAATGTCCACAAAAGAGTGTATGTAATTATGGACCTTATGAAAAAAAAAATAGTGAATTCCAACTTGCATTAGAGATAGTACATTGATGATGTAGCCTACAACTTCCAATGGTTACATACAATGGTTACATATATCAGCTTGAGGTATTTTCAAGAGCAACACTCTTATACAAATCAAGGCCTATAATTGGTGAGCTAGAGAAATGTAAAAGTAATATATATTTTCAATAGACATGTTGTTAATAATATAGGACTAGAATTAGAAGGAATTTTTATGAATATGCACAAGAGGCTTTAAAGTTTATTATAGATATTTTTTGTGGTTAAAAGAATTGATTGAAATAGATATGGAGGAAGAACACACTAGATATTACGTGAACCACTCCTAGTGCTTATGTGATAGATGGACATGAGCATTATATTTCTTTGATTCTGTTGAAAGTATAATGAGAAAATACATGATTAATTAGTTGATACTTGTTCTCTAGTCCCCAAACACATCTTAGATCCTATTGATTGATGCCACTTCTTTTGTTATTTTGTTATTTTGTAACTCTTCTTGACCAATTGTCTCTATCATGGTGGAAAATTAATAAATATGGTTACTTGGAGATTGAGGAGGATTTTCACCTAGAATAAAAAGATACTTTGTAAGCGATCAAAATCAAGGCTCAAGGAAAGCCTAGTTCTTCACAAGACTAGGAGTTGATGTCAGGAATTCTTTTGTTCCTTTTCATGATTTAGTGACCTTAGTCAACTCATGAAAAAAAAAATGAAGTTTGAGCTACATCAAATAAATATCAAAATTCGCAGCTTATTTGTAAGAAGGAAAGTTTGCTTAAAGTTTGACTTGCAAATTTTTGTTGAAGTTTGAGTCTTGAAAACTGGATTATTACTTCATGTCAATCTACCGAGCATCACAATGATAGACTAGTTGACATATTTACTTTCATGAATTGTTATACTATTGACACTGATTAGTGGAATACTGATTTTATTGAAAGCATGATATCAATGATGTTGAAAATATAAGTTCAAATGTGTATTCCAAAATCTAGACATTATCATAATCATGGTTCATGATTTTTTTGAAGAAAAGTCACCACTAAGGGATGATAATATTTTGTTATGACTAACTAATTAGAGTATGGAAATATACTGTAAAGAAAAGAGAGGCTAAAATTCTTTCTAATAAAAAGGCATGTTATCTTAATAAAATTCTTTGATTGATGATGTATATAGATTTCGGCAAGAGTTGATCAGAACCTATGTCCAATACGGTGGTATAAGCGTTGCACCTAAAATTGAGGGCTCTCAAAAGGAAGTTGCTTATGTCTTAACAGCCTTTCAGGTTGCTTAGGATGCAGATCTTATTTTATATGATCAAAAAGGAATAAAAGTCCTTCCTAATACAGAGAAAGAAAATTTTATAGCAGATATTCCTCTTGCCTTAAAAGGCATTGAGGCCCTTCCCAAAACAGAGGAGGGCGAGATTATTATAGGAGCTGTTGCCTTATCAGTTCCTAATATTCAAAAGAAAATATAGAAAAATTGATTGAATAGAGATCTATTTGTAAATAGAGAGACATAAAAAAAAAAAGATACAATCATTTTACACGTAAACAACCCGTTTATGGATTTTTTTTATTGATATCAATATAGATTCTTACAATCAAGTTGTGTCCATAGTGTAATACTGGAATGCAATTTTCTATATTGATAAAAAGACATGAAGATTGGCATGTATTTACTGATAGTGAATCTCAATGTTCTTCCATAAGTTGGATTGTTTCGCCAATATCTTTGCATTTGATCTCGAGCTCATGTCTTTTACGTACCTGCATAAAACTAATATAAGTTAGTTAGAATTAGTACAGAGATTGCATTAGAAAATTTTGATTGAAACTATTCATAAAAGATCGAGTGTTTATAGTTACTTACGAGTTTACCATTGAAAATGAATCTGAAGTTTGAAAGTACATCGTTTTGTAGGAGCAATAGTTCCCGTAGGATGTAATTTGAACTCCAATCTTCTTCCACCTCAACACATGTCAAAACGACATCATTGTATATAATCTCAATATTTCTTCATTTTGAATGTCCACTGGCTTCCAAGTCTTGATCGAGTGGCACCCATTTACCTTTATTTTTTTTTGTCTTTGACAAAAATCTGAAACAATGAACTATGAATTTGAAAATTTGCGTAGACAAAAAGCCATGAATCTGAGAAAAAGTGTTGGCAAAAATTTGAAACATTGATCTATTTGGCACCAAAAATTAACTCTGGTTAACCTTGTTAACCATGATTTGACAATGCATATACATTGATGGTACATCGATTTTCTCATCTCAACCATCTGTCATATTCATTTTCAATATTTTTGGGTCTCTTCGGACAATGATGAGCTGGAAGGGCAGGCCTCATCAACCAATAGCATTTCCACATGCTGCCCGACGAAACAACAATATATTTAAAAAGTTTTTATTTTATTTATATTTGAAAAATTCTACGTTACGTAGCCCGAAGCTAAGGTTTCAATTGGTCCACATGGCAACGAAAATAAGAAAAAAAATAGAAAATATTTTTTTCAAAGGCCCTTGTCGGTCTCTAAGTTTCTCCAATGAGTGGCACATTACTTTGTGAGAGAAAAGCTTACTGGAGGAGAGATCCATTTGGAGCATATCGATTCATCATCTTGTATTGTTGATCTACTCACCAAGCCTCTAGTCAAGAGTTCCTTCATCAAACATAGATCCAATCTTGGAATGATTCCAAGATTCATGCTTTCCTAGATTAGAAAACTTTTTAGGAGTGTGAAAATCATAAAAAGTTATCTATCATAGCTTTAGGAGTTTGCTAAGTTTTTATGTCAAGTATCTTTGTGTAGGACTTTGATAGGGCCAAAATTGACATATAGATGGCAAAATGGTCAATTTCACTTGTAAGGCAACAATTTGGCCAAAAGTAGTTTATGATGCAAACTCGAGCTAGTTAGGCTTGTGACACTTGTGTAAATGTAATTTGATGAGTGATCAAGCCAAAGGTCAAGGGTCCAATCAAAATTGAGAAATCCTTATGAGGGGTCCAACAAAATTGCAAGATGGATGTCACACTCATCCATTAGAATTAGAGAGGCTAGGATTTGGGGTCCAATATGATCTAAGCGTGGATCTCCACAAGTTTTATATGTACTCTCTTTACTAATCATTATGTAATTGAGTTTTTGAGCAAATTTGAGTGCAATCAAGTTTTTGTGTGTATTACTTTCTCTCTCTGCCCGAGACCAACTAGTCTATTCTCTCTCTACCCGAGGAGAGGAGCTTGTTGGGACTTAGTTTTTTCAATTCCCATGTGTGAAACTACTTTGGTTATCAATCTATGCAGCTATCTTTGCCTCTTTGCCTTAGATTTTGACATAGATCTTGGATTTCAATCTAGTGTTGATCTAAAGTGCATAAGCTTTGCTTAGGAGATCATTCTCACACATTAGGACATTTCCACATGTGTGAATCTTTACAACAATCATGTTCACAATCCATATCTACAGAAGATGTTCTAGTTTTTCTTTGGAGATCAAGGTTTGTGCTGCATATCATGAAGCCACTCCAGGTTCTCAACAATTTGGTGAATGGTTATCTGAACTCTTTAAGACATGTAAGGAGGTCCAAGAGACTTACACCTGCAAAATAAAAAAGATTCATATTTTCAAATCTAGAAGAGATTTTAGAACCTTCTAATGAGATTAAAAAAGACAAGAGAGAATGTTTTCAAGAAGAACAAGTTGCTAATATAAGTTCTCTACCGACTGTTGGTGTGTAAGAATTGCCTAGTGAAGATCTGACTAGATCTTGTTACATGCAACCAAAAGGACATCTGTGGAGCAAAATCACCCAACCAACAGGAAATGGCTAGTCAATACTCTAACCACTTAACCCCCATGCCACGGTGAATGAATGCAAGAGAGGAGGGGCTCCTAGCTTCAAGGATCAGAAAATCCAATAGGTAGATGGGCGAGTTTCCACTAGTATATATTCTCTCCCATGAGGAGAGAATATTTCTCTTAGGATCGCCATGCAACTTGCATAAGCAATTGACCTTCTATTCTTGCATTATAACAGTCAAACACCATGCAAGTGCTCCTATGTCCAATTATAGGTCTGGGCCCTCATATGATTATTAATTACTTTACCGGCCAAGTTCGGAATGACGAGGCATAACTAATAATCATATATACTAGATAAACTGGCTATCCATGTCAGGAATTAATCCGAATCCCACATATTGGACATGGGGACATAACATGGTGCAACATGCACAAGTTCTTCTTACAAAGCAGAATCAAAGAGAAATGAAAGATTTAGGAGAAATTTACAAGCAAGTCGTGCAATGACTAAATGTCAAAAACTATTGCTTAAACCTAATAGAATTTACATGGTCTGAAATGTAGTTTGTTGTGTTTTCAGTTGATTATAGAAGTTGAGAAATGCTAAAATCAGACGTATTTGAATAATTTTTTTTTCACGGACAAAAGATGATCATAATTATTATATGTGTTCGACTATAAGAACTGAATTAAAATTTTAGTTTTATTTTCTACAAACAACTGAAGTATGTCGTAATGCTTTCAAAGATGTTCACGCAATTAAAAATTCAAGACCTACTTGAATCCACATAAATTATGGAAAGATCCAAGTTTGCAAGGTTCGGTTCAAGACAATTTTTTAGATGCCTTAACTGCAAAAGCATGGTTAATGCATTTCATTGACATGCCGAAAAGCTATCAAATTTTTAATATTTTTATCTTCTAGAAAATTTCATAGAATTAGAAATATTTTTTATGTACAAATATTTTGCCTTGTCCAAGAATGTTCCACATTTTGAGTTGTTCATATTTTGTGAAAGTTTGGAAAAAGAACTTTGGTCTTATGAAAGTTTCTAAAAAATCTAACATGTTTGTTTGTTCGACTTGCGAGTAGTTGAAGGCGCTCAGTGAACAAGCTAAAACTCCACAAGAAAAAGGTATTTGACAATATGTATTTTATTATTTCTAATGATTATCTTACTCTTATCTTAGATTTGTTGGATTTCATTTATATTTTCATTGATTAATCAATTTTTTTTGTATTTTTCAGTGGAGATTACAGAATCACTCCAATTGCGCTGTGAACAACAAACAATGGAAAGACAAAAGCTTGCAAAACATAAACAAAAAATGATTGGAATCTTCTCAAAATTATTTGGATCTTGTCGTTGATGAAATGGATAAAAAAAACACTATTCTCACATTTTGTAATTGTGTCAAAGAATTTAAATAAAGCAGATTTCATTCAGATTCATTTTGTTGGAGCTCTTATATTAAATGGCACTTTGTAATCTAAAGTATATTTCAATTATCCCAACATTTGAAATGATCCAAACTTGACAATTACCATAATTCATAAAATAATAGTTGAATTTGGTAATAGTCTTTCCAAGAATCTATACTTGCAGCTTGATAATATTAAAATCAGAGGACCTAAATATCATTTGGATTTGTAAACATCAATCAAACATCAAGGATTGCACCCAAGATGAATAGTGTGGAGTCGAAGATCTCTCGTAGTATAGCCCTTCCGCCTGTCAACAAAGATTAGATCACTGGATAGGTGCCTAACTATGCATAGATGCTGTTTTTAGTTAAATTCCTACTTTCTCCCTTAACTCTACTCACCACTATGCTACTCCTCTTTAACTCTACTCCTCTACACTAACATTCATCATAGTTTTGGTTGAAGGGAAGGGATGGAGAATAAGAGAAAGAGAGTGAGGGTGGAGGTTAGCTCAAATGCTCCTTATGCTTGCTAATGGAAAAACATTCACTATGGCAAACAATAAAACATGGAAATGGAAAGCAATAGAAACCACAACCAAGAGCAATAACAAGTAGTGAATAGTAAATGAGGATGCTTCTCTTCCAAAAATGGTAGAGTTTCCTCCTTCTCATTAGGCATGGAAATAGTATACAAATGGTGCCTTTTTATGAAATGGGAAAGGCCCTTGCCCCTCAATCTTATTGGCTAACATTCACAATGATCCTCATTGGGATGCTTCAATTTAGAGCTCCCACACCTTTGTGGAGGCCTCCGTTAGTGCTTTGGAGAGGCTTTGAATATATTTGTTTAGGCCCTCCTCCTTCTGTTGCAACTTGGCAATCTCCTGGTGCCCTGCTTGTTCATGTTGCTGAGCTAGAATCAGCTCTTGATACAGCTTGGTGAGGTTTGCTCGCTGTGTATTATTTGTTGCCAACTATAGTACCCTGCTTTTCAGAATAGCTTTGGCTGCTATCGCATCCAAGATGTATTTTCCTAGGGTTTGGTATGTCGTCGTTAGATCCGTGGGAGCAGTTGGTACACTGGCACTGGCAGGGGCTTGTGTTGTATCGGCCCCGATGACTTGTGGAATTCCATCGTCATTGTCCTCGATCAGGTTTTCATTTATCCTGATGCCATCTGGGGCGGCAGAGCTTCGCTAGCAAAGGTGACAAATGACTCGAATTCAGCCCTTATATAGTGGAATTTAGAGTGCGTATTAGGTGAAATTCACTTTTCCTTGTTGAATTTCACCCAAATTTTGGCATGCACCTTCTTCACAAAATTCTAAGACCTCAGATAAGTCTACGAGAGTTTGACTGCTATGCGAAGGTTCTTCGAGGGTTTAACTCTCGCGGGAAGTAATCTCTCGCACAACTTGTTTCCGTGATTGTATTTCCAAGATCAGACCATGTAGGTAGGCTAATTTTATCGCTCTAATTTCATTTAGAAACTTTGCGAGAGTTGGTAAGTTGATCTTGATGCTCTGCGAGGGTTCTGAAAATTCTGCTTCTGGAAACTCTCACATACACTAAAAAATGATGATTCCTCCATCAGGAACTCTCGTAGAGATTTCCATGGATGCATCTAGGTCAGATCTGGTGATTGTCCAATTTTCAAGAGCTATCTCCTAGGGGATCTCAAAAAATCATTAAAAAAGTGCTCCTTCAGAGTGTTTTTTTTGACGAGATCTCGAGATTTTCTAATTTTTAACTTTTGTATACTAGTAATCAGCTTCATCCAGACTTGATTAGACTGTTGATAGTGCTCTGGAAGTTATGATGGATTCTTGGTAGTATATCCCTCATTCAGTCTGATGATCTGCTTTCTTTTGACCCTATCAGGATCTGGATCCTCTTGGGATTCTGATAGATTTTTTTGATCCTGCCAGATCTGGCTGAATCTTGATGGATTTAGCTTGATTTGGCTGGATCTCCTTAGATCTAGCAGTAATGGCTGAGCAGATAAGCTTTTTGTAACGTGCCACCCCCAATCTGGATCTGTCTTACTATGGTGGCCAGTACTTGTGCAACCGACTACCATTGATGGGTGTGTCGAAGGGCGTCCCATCAAGCTATTCTAAGTTCACGGCCCCATGATTAAGAATTTCCTTGATCCTATAAGGACCTTTGCCCATGAATTTTAACTTCCCCTTGATCGCCTTGGTTTTATACATCAGGACAAGATCTCCTGAACGAAGATCCTTCTTTTGTAATCTGCGATCATGCCAAGCCTTGCGTCTTTTCTTTTTCGCTGCCAGTGCATGCACAGCTAGTAAGCATGTTTCACAGAGTTTATGCAGAGCTTCGTGGGGTAGCTGTAGAGATTTGGATTCATTAAGATGTTGTGCGGTGGCAATTCTTAATGATGGAACTAAAAACTCTACTGGCATCACAACATCCTGACCATATACCAATTGGAAGGGTGTTTGATTGGTGCTCTCTTTATATGTTGTTCTGAATGCCCACAGTGCAGCATGCAACTTGTGTTCCCAATCTGATCTGCTAGCTTCAATTGTTTTCGTGAGCACGCTACACAAGATCTTATTGGATGATTATGCTTGCCCATTACCACGAGGATAATAAGGTAACTTGATTCTCTGGATCACAAAGAATTCCTCCAATAGGACCTTGATGGTCTCGTTGATGAAATGGCTTCCGCGATCACTAACTAGTTCCACTAGGCACCCGAAGCGCACAATGATATTTTCATAAAGGAACTTGGCAATGGTCCTAGCGTCTGCTACTCGTACTGCCTTGGCTTCGACCCATTTGGTGAGGTAGTCTGTGGCTACGATTATGTATCGAGCCTGAGAACTCCTTGCTGTAGGGTGAATTGGACCAATATAATCCAATCCCCATTTTTCAAATGGTGCTTGGGCTAAGACTGGGTGCAGTAGATCATAGTTCAATCTCGTTGGTCTTCTTGCCCTTTGGCACACATCGCACTTTTTCAAGTACTCTTCTGTGTCTTTATGAATCATTGGCCACCAACATCCTGATTGCAGGACCTTGTGAACTGTAATGTCAGATGCAAAATGACCTCCACCCATGCGTTCATGTGAAAGCGAAATGATCTGGGTGGTCTCATGAGGAAGAATACACCGCTGAAGAATTCCGTCTGGACCTCTTCGGTACAACTGGTCGGCAATCAACTGGTAAGGTCTAGCTTTCAAGATCAATTTCTACTGTTTCGTCTTTGGTAGTGATTTGTCTGGTTGGCCCCGCATTAGATATTCAACAATGTCGACAGCCCATTCTGGTACCGTATCTACATAAAATAAGGTAGCATCTGCCAGCTCATCATCAGGTTGTGTTGCAATCTCCTTTTCCTTGATTCGTGACACATGATCTGCCATGTAGTTTGTTTTCCCTTGCGAACTACTATCCGAAAATCAAATTCCAGCAACAACAGGAGCCATCTGGTGATTCTCCCGGTGTTGCAAGTTTTATTAACAAGATATAGCAAGGGTTGATGGTCCGTATAAAAAGCAAAATGTGTGGCCATCAAATAGTGTCGAAACTTCTTAACCGCATAGATCATTGCCAGTGCTTCTCGCTATGTGGTTGAATAATTCATTTTGGTATCAATGAGTTGTTGGCTTGCAAATCGGATTGGAAAATCCTTTTTGTGTTCACCTGGCTGGGTTAAGACTGCTCCAACTGCATACTTTGATGTGTCCGTATGCACATGGAACTTAATGGACCAATTGGGTGGTCGCAGGATTGGTGCTGAGACCATTGCATCCTTAATCTTCTGGAAAGCCTTTAGAGCTTCCTCATTCCAATGTGGATCCGTTGTGAGCTTGTAAATTGGTCTGGCTAACTCCGCAAATTCAAGAATGAAGATCCTATAATAGTTAGCATGACCCATGAAAATGTAGACCTCGCGGATCGTCCCCAATGGTGGTAGATCAACAATGATCCAGATTTTTTATAGATCTGTGGCGATCCCGTGTCTTGATACTATACAGCTGAGTATCAAGCCATGTGTCCCCCAGAATTGACATTTTCCTGGATTCAGGGAGATCTGGTATTCACGGCATTTTTGTAGCACCTTTTCCAAATTGGATAAGTGTTCTGAATCTGGTCCATGCACGCACAGATCGTCCAAGAAAATTTCCAGAAATTTTTGCAAATAATCTTTGAATGCCACTTGCATGACTCGCTGGAAAGTGCTTGGGGCATTGCGAAGTCCGAATGGCATCACTTTATAGGCATAAGTTTCCCATTCTGTGGCAAATGTTGTCTTGTGCTGGTCCTAGGGGGCTATTTTCACCTTATTGTAGCCGTTGAAGCCATCCAAAAAATTGTAGGCTTCGTCACCAGCTACTCTATCGAGGACACTTTTCGTAAATGGTGAAGGAAAATGGTCCTTCTTGGTAACTGCATTAAGTGTCTTCAGATTCACACAGATACGCATTTTGCTATTCTTCTTGGGTACTATAACTATTGGCGATACCCATTCTGTGTGCTCAATTTCGTAAATGAAATCTGCATCCATAAGTTTCTACAACTCTTGCTTGATCAATTTTGTATAATTCGAGTTCCAGCGGTAGTAACGGCTTACATTGGGGACTGCTCCGTCCACCAAAGGTATGGTGTGCTGGACTATTGTTGGCGGAATGCCCTTTAGATCACTATAGCTCCAGACAAAATAGTCTTTATATTCCACCAACAAGGATCATAGTCTCTTGAACTGCGTGGGTGTTAATTGCTCTCCCACATGCACTATCCTTTCTTCTTCTCCTAGTTTTGCAAGATTCATTGGCTGTGTTCGCGCAGGTCCCTCGAAGACTTGTTCCGTTGGTGCTTGACTTTGATCAGGTTCTCGTTGGGCTTGCGACATCATGATTACCACGTTGTCCAATGTATAATTCTTGAAAGTATCAGGCATCTCATGAATTGGAGCTTGTCGAGATTCCTCTTTCAGCATATTGACCTTGGCCCGACTGGTCATTTTTTTATTTTTTGTCACCTGTGTAGAAGATGACACTATATCTGAGTCCAACTTAATTGACTTTAAGAAATCCAACACCTTCTTCTTCCCCTTTTTTGTCATTTTGATGGTTTCATCCTTGTTGTCTTTCTTTGGGATTGTTGTGACATTTGCCTCATGGTTGCGAATATCAACATCTACTATAGCTATTGCCTCTTCGGGTAGGTCACTCCATCGGATCACCTGGTTGTAGCGTTGCTTCAACTGATTCTTCTTATTCGCAGGTGCCTTGGGTGGTTCAATCCTTGAGACTTTCACCATAGCAGACCTTTGTGGTGGTTGAGCTAGTACCTTCTTGGTTCCATAATGATCTGGGTCCATGTGGTGTAGGACTTGTTCATCAGTTAGCTCAATCTCCTTATTATAAGTTAGAGCATGTTGCCAAGGGACTAGATGATCGTCCACTGGGTTCTCAATCGGCTCCGCTGACAACCATGCTACGTTTATCATATTCACTCCAAATGTGATTGGTGTGTCCATAGTGTAACATTTGGATGAAGATGTACTCGGTTCTGGATCTAATTCATATTGACATGTCTGGCAGTCAATAGTTGCTAATGCATCTGTCCACCTCATGACATCCATCTCTGAATGATAGTGACCTCCCTTGGCTGGCCGTGAACGGTCAATCCTATGATGTGTCGTGGATGATCTGTCATCAACTTTGGGTGCAATAGGTTTCACCGCCTATGTGGTTGGATCTACCTTTATAGCCTGTTCTCTGTTCTCGAAGGTGAATTTCCCTGTAGCCCAGTTGTGTACTACTTGCGCAGCCCTCAACCATGGTCTTCCCAATAAAATACGGTATGCAGATGGAGATTCAGGTATATCCATGGCCACAAAAGTAATCAGATACTGCATGTCTGCTATCCTTACGGGAATATCAGCAACTACACCTTTTGGTTTCACACAGGATTGATCTGCTAGCTTGATGGCAAATCTGGATGGCTTCAATCCTTGTAATCCCCATTTTTTGTACAAAGTAGTAGAGATTAGATTGACACCTGATCCTCCATCTACCACTGCTGCCTTATTCTCATATCTCTTGTGTTTGATTGACAAAGTGATGTTGTGTTCCTCACTTTCCCATGCTGCTCCGATGTGGAGGACATTACTTGTTTCATCATAGCCCGCACAATAGATGGGCTCAGGCGCTACTGGCTCCTCATCCACCTTGGCAAGATGTCACACACACCATTCATCAAAGACTCCTATAGAACGACAAAGATTCTGGAGCTAGTGCAC
Organism: Diphasiastrum complanatum; assembly: GCA_029204225.1. Taxonomy (NCBI): domain Eukaryota; kingdom Viridiplantae; phylum Streptophyta; class Lycopodiopsida; order Lycopodiales; family Lycopodiaceae; genus Diphasiastrum; species Diphasiastrum complanatum. Next base: position 11,498,781 of record CM055107.1, on the reverse strand, counting down.
TCTGACATCTGCGGACCATTCAACGTGATCTCAGTAGGAGGTTCAAAGTATTACATAACCTTCATTGATAATTATAGCAAATTTGCCAGAGTGTACTTTATTCAGAATAAGGCTCGATAAATTCACAGAATACATGAATTGGGCAGAAAGATGCACAGACAGCAAAGTGAAGTAGATCATAACAGATCGAGGTGGCGAATAATTCTCGAATCACTTCACCGACTTCTGCAATGACTGTGGCATCATTCAACAGCCTACACACCACAGCACAATGGTGTTGCTGAACGAAAGAACATGACCCTAATGGAAGCAGTCAGATGCATGGTGGCCTATATCAAGGCTCCAAGGGCACTGTGGGCTGAAGCAGTAGCTACAGCCGCATACATCCAGAACAGGACGGTTAAATCTGGTGTTCCTCACACGATACCACATGAGCTATGGTGGGGTAGAAAGCCCAACCTGTCTCACATCAGAATATTTGGATGTGCAGCATATGCACATATTCCTAATAAGCTTTGAAAGAAGCTTGATGAGAAAGCTGAGTAGGGATTTCTGGTAGGTTATGACAACAATTCATCATATAACAGAATCTACATGTCAGACATGAACACTGTGAAAACAGTGAGAGATGTCAGATTCGATGAGAGCAGGACAATGGCCAATGACGATCCTGTCAGCTACGGAGTTTTGGAGAGACAGTACTATGACCTGCTGCCAGTGACAGAGGGAGTAGCAGATGAATACGAAAATGAAAATTTTTGAGTCGTCTCTCATTCGAGCGACGAATCTGACGAAGAAAGATTCGAGAGGCAACCTGCCGCCGCAGTTCCTGTAAACCAAAACGGTTATGGACCGAGCAAAGCAGACAAGGGCAAAGGCATAGCTGTTCCAGGAGGACCTCCTAGAAGGTTGACAAGGCCACGAAGAGCGCCAGCAAGATATGTGCCAGGCAGTTCAGTTTCCACAATAGAAGAGTTCTGTGGGTTCAGTGGCAAACCACAGACTTTTGAGGAGGCGATTGAAGGTCTAGAAAAGGACAGATGGATCCAAGCCATGAACGAAGAGATGGAGTCCATGACGAAGAACTAGGTATGGGCGTTGGAGCCATTACCACATAAGCGCAAGACTGTCAAATGCAAATGGAAGATAGTTTTAGAAAGTTTGAGACTCTTGCAAGTCTCATTTTTAGAAGAAGATATATTACTTTAATAAATATTGATTCTTTTTTAATATTTTGAAAACTGCTAAGTGCTATTATAGAATTATAAACAAATATTTTTCATCTATTCATAATTCATTTCGAATTCTTATTGTTGAGAACATGCTTGTATTGGAAGTTTTTAGCCGAACTAAATAGGTCTTTTGAAAACAAATTGATTGTAAATCACGTATTGTCAATATGAAAAGAAGATATCTCGATTTGATAAATTTTGTTTTTTTTTAATTAGTATGGTAGTTGCAAAATGCCCTTATAGAATGATGAATTGATGTTTTTCATATGCAACACTATACAACATTTCTATTTTTTATTGTTGACAACATGCTTGAATTGCAATCTTTTCTTGCTGAATATATATTCTGTTTAGGAATAACTTTTACTTGAATCATGTACTTTCAATTGCCTAAATATATTATCATGTAATTTTAATGGGCAAGTTTTTTTTTTAATGTTGAATCTTGTATATCATGTAAGCATACTAGACTTATCAATTTCAGGTGATAGTATTCACGTCAACACAAGCATAACTTATTTCTAAACATTGTAGAATGTGAATATACATTTATCCAAACATTGTACAATTCACACAAGAAAATATATACAAACATAAAAATCAATTTTTTTACATGATATTTATATAGTGTTGGTATTATCTACGATTAATGCTATAATCATTGCAAAGATACATTAAAACAAATAAACAAACATACAATGTTCAAAAGTTTTATTTCATAGTGCGTACTTTTTGTTTAAAATAGTCATGAGTATCTAAAGTGAAAAACCAATGTAAAAGTGACAATCAATAGAAGTTATCCAACAAGTATTTTCTATATGTGAATGTCATCTGCCAAACTGGTAAAACAAATGAATAAACTACATTGCTCTTTCTTGCTCGAGTCTATTCACCAAATTGATTATGTACGCTCTCATTGCTTGTTCACCAAATTTATCTTGTTGGAGCCCAAAATGTGTACAAATAGCAAATACATCTCCTCTTGAAAGCTTCCATGGCTTGGGTTTCTGCATAAGAGCATAAAGAAGCTCCACCTGTTCTAATTCCAACACCTCGCATAATGAAGTTTGCTCATGTGCCATCCCAGTAGCCAAACCTCCAACTTGGTGCAATTTTTGTTCCTATGTAAATTTTTTTGATTTCCACGAGTCCCAAGGAACTTCTATCACTTCTCTAAGCAAATTGTAGTACGGATGACTAGTAGTAACCGCTTCTTGTCCAATGGAATGTGAATTTACATAGCTCTCAATGTTTGGAGCTTCTTTCATTTGTTCTAAGTATGGCCATAGGACATCATTAAGATAGTTGTTGTCGGTCTAGAAATATACAATTCAATGAACTATTCATGCATGATTTGTATGGTGAATAATCAATAAGCACCGTGTTGTGTTTCTTGAGTCTAAGATAGAAATGATGCCATATATAACATAAGGGTTTGAAATTAGCAGTTACAAAAGGCTTTTCAGGACACATTATAGTTGAATGTTGGTAGCAATTTTCTTGGCTCCACAACATGGAAAAATGGAAGCTTTTGACATGCCTCCCTTTCCATGGAAGAGCAGGATATTAAGCATGGTTTCATAGTCCATAATGGACCAAGTGCCAATCTTTAACTGTGAAAATGTTTTTTTAGAAATTTCAGCCACCCATATCGCAATCTGATCTATTTTGATTGTCATTTCTTATCCCTTGAACATTGTGGACCAGTATCACATTTTCTTATGAGAATGCCATTTAGGTCTAATATTATGCGAATGTCATAAGAAAAATAAAAATTCGCAAACTAATCAAAAAACACACTTCTGCTAAAAAAACGTACATTCATATTAGTCACCACATAAATATCCAATGAAATTATTAACATGAACTAAAATTATTATTCAGAGAAAGCAAAAAGTATATATACAAAACTTAAATGCATTAGTTTATAGAAACTTTCCTCTTGTTTTTTTGGAGATTGAAACTCGTCTGCAAAATTCATTGTCATCAAACCAAATATACAAAAAAAATAACGAAACAATTCAATTAAAAATTTTGTTTATAATTATTTCAAAAAAAGATTATGACAAAATTATTTACAAAAATATTTCATAACATGCTTATCAAAAGTGCTTCTTGTGGAATGCATCATTGTAATCTTATTTTTAGCTACAAGTATTGGTACTAAATACCGCATTGTTTAACTTTTGTCTCGCTATAATCCATGATATATTATATTCTTTTCATATCATTAAGGTGCGCACTCTCGTTAATTGATGGCATATGTTCTTCAAAAAGTATTGTCTTCAAACCAGTTGTACAACAGAAGCAGAATAGTATTTGAAAAAAAATATTGTTTTGAATTTTTTTCAAAAAAATATCTTGACAATCTAAATTAAAAGGAAAAAACATCCCAGATTACTTGAAAAAAATGTTTCTTGTGAAATAGACCACTTTGCTCTCATTTCAAAGTTTGTACAAAAATTTGTCCTATTTACTAGCAATTTTGGCTGTTGTGTCAACAGAATCCACAACATCTTCTTTTCCTTTCATACCATCAAGATGCGCACTCTCTTCATTTGATGGCATTTGTTATTCTTGGAAATCTGCAAGCAAGAGTTCATGATTAGGAATACTTTCTATCAATGTATTATCTTCGTTGTCCTCTTGTGTTTGCTGAATATCGTCCAGATTTATGTTCTCTAAAAGATTCGTAGGCACAATTGAGGAAGTGGCAAACTTATCCTATGATTGTTGATAATCTACGTTTTTTCTTCCATCATTTTTTGCCTCCATTTTTTTTTGGCTAGATTGGGTATCATAGTCACCAACTTCCATTCTATTCCTACAACATTGGTATTGTTGATGAACTCAGTTCGTCAACTCTCATGCAAAGATAAAATATTTAAGTAATCATAAAATAGTAATTAATCTTTCTTATGTCCTTTATTATACATTATAGATTTTGTTGATATGGTCCTTTCCACACATATATTTTTTGTCAGATTATCTAAAAAAATAACCATCATAAGACCCTTGGTACTTATCATTAACGCTGACCATATAATTATTACTCGACTATTATGTCGTATTTGAATAGAGTGCACATTGGAGAGAGTGGGATGTTCTGAAAGTTCAAGATCATCTCAGAAAGATCATGCTTGAATTGTCGATGCATTTGATTGAGTTCCAAGAGAAACATAAATTTGGGAGGAGTAGCTATGTCATATCCAACTCAAAGAGGATATCATTAGACCCTACATAGACCACTGTCAATGCCAAGAAGTTGCCATACTATGCATGTCTATCATGTAGGGACTTCATCCAACATAATAATGAGTTGCTAGTATGAAACACACACCTTCTAGAGTTGTTGATGGCAAGAAAAATCTTTCGCCTACACCACCCAATTTACGGTAACCACTATGTCGCAATACCCATAGGTCAAAAAACCTGATTATCACATGTCCCTAGAAATCCAAAGAATATAGGCATATGTACCATGCCATCAACTAAGATTCAGTGTCATATCCCCAATACTCAAAATATAATGCGAAATACTCCCTATCAAGGAACTTCCCTATCACATAAGACTCACAATGTATCCTTGCCATAATGCTAGCAATGGGGTCTTAGAACTACGCCTGTGAGGACCACCCCTCTTAATCCAAGCCTACTAGACCTCATCAGTCGATCTAATCAGTGTCACAAGGTGCATACCTTAGTACCAAAGTGAGTGATACGAGAAAAAACTTATGAAGACAAAGGTATGACAGACGCCTTCTACCCACAATGATATTGTCCCATTCTATGGATCAATGGCATGTATGTGACAATTGTAGGACTTGATACTACGATACTTGGTCTCCGTATAGGAGATCTAGCAATTGAGGTTGACAACAAGAGATTTTGGGTAAGAGCTTCCGTATACATCAAAACAGGCCATCAATGGGTATTAGTGACAACGTGTTCTCTACAACTACAAATAGTGGAGCACCCAACCATAACCCCTCATGATGAGTTTTACACTAAAGGACTTACCATTACTTGGGGATTTCTATCAAGCAGTGCGATAACGTATAGCCTATTACCATTTCTGTAACCAACACGTCCCGGGATTCTTATCCCAAGCGACCATCTGTTTCGTATTAGAAACAGGGCCGATGAAAGCCCTTTGCATGTATATGACTTGAGTAATAGTTTACCTTGGATTTGCGTAGGCATAGCAACTACGCGATACACCGAACTGACAACAACATGTCATATCCCCTCACCAGCCCCATCTACCAAAGATTTAATTGTAGTCATTAGAGGAGCCAACCAAGAATTCCCCTAGACATTCAGACATGAGCTTAGTAAACGCACATGTTACTAGTAACAACACCGTGTGTTGACAACCTAGGAACTGAAGACGTTGATCAAGAAATGTGACATGGATGGGGCCCATCAGGTTAGTCCACGTAGATTTTGCCTAGTCATACGTATCCTCGGACCTGCTCTCTTAGACATCATAGCCTTTGATACCATGGCTCGTGAAGTACAAACAAGAGATATCGCCATAGAAGTAGATGCCAACAATTTTTTTATTCTAGCTATGATATATGTTTGTAACCACCATCTCTAGATAGCACAGGTTGTCTGAACACTATGCATATGCAATGCGCTAACTGCTCTAGGCTTCGTTTAGTAAACATGTTGAGGACAATCTCTCTATGGTCATACTTCTGAGAGCTTGGAAAAATCTCATTGACCTAGGAGTACAGAGTAATCAATGGGGTCCCCAAGATTGGAAGTGGCCACATTATGATTGCTTGCATAAAGATGGTGTGGGTCCTTCCCTCACTGGGGAGTTTTGGCTAGACCAATCCCTGTGGCTGAAACCTAACAATCATCCTTGATAGGACTAAGTAACCATATACTACAACATAAGGTTGTGCTTTTAAGCTAAGTATAAAAAGAACGATCATTCTCCTCACCAATTGGTTTAACTGGCAAGCTTAAGGGATTAGGAGTGTAACAAGGTCTCTCTATTTTTAGCCTATGATTTGCAACTTTAAGTGATCATTTCCTTTCTATATATTTTTTATGGTTTGAGGAAGAGTTTACAATTTGCATGTTATGATCATATCTAAATCATTATGTAGTATTCCAGTGGTTGCCACAAAAAGATGACTAGCTCCTATAAGAGTAATATCAATCAAAGAATTTTTATTAAAATAACATGCCTTTTTATTAGAAGGAATTTTAGCCTCTCATTTTTTTATAGGATATCTCCATACTCTGAATACTTAGTCATAACACAATATTATCATCCCTTAGTGGTGACTTTTCTTCAAAAAAATCATGAACCATGACTATGATAATGTCTAGATTTTGGAATACACATTTGGACTTATATTTTCAACATCATTGATATCATGCTTTCAATAAAATCTATATTCCACTAATCAGTGTCAATAGTATAACAATTCATAAAAGTAAATATGTCAATTAGTCCATCAATGTGATGCTTGGTAGGTTAACATGAAGTAATGATCCAACTTTCAAGACTCAAACTTCAACAAGAATTTGCATGTCAAACTTCATTATTTGATGTAGCCCAAACTTCATTTTTTTTTCATGAGTTGACTAAGGTCACCAAATCATGAAAAGGAACAAAAGAATTCCTGACATCAACGTCTTGTGAAGAGCTAGGCTTTCCTTGAGCCTTGATTTTGATCGCTTACAAAATATCTTTTTATTTTAGGTGAAAATCCTCCTCAATTTCCAAGTAACCATATTTATTACTTTTCTACCATGATAGAGACAATTGGTCAAGAAGAGTTACAAACTAACAAAAGAAGTGGCATCAATCAATAGGATCTAAGATATGTTTGGTGACTAGAGAAAAGTATCAATTAATTAATCATGTACTCTCTCATTATACTTTCAACATAATCAAAGAAAAATAATGCTCATGTCCATCTATCACATAAGCACTAGGAGTGGTTCATGTAATATATAGTGTTTTCAATCAATTCTTTTAGCCACACAAAAAAAATAATAAACTTTATAGCCTCTTGTGCAATTTCATAAAAATTCATTCTAATTCTAGTCCTATATTTATTGACAACATGTCTATTGAAAAATAATATTACTTTTGCATTTCTCTAGCTCACCAATTATAGGCCTTTATTTGTATATGAGTGATGCTCTTTAAAATACCTCAAGCTTGATATATGTAACCATTGGAAGTTGTAGTCTACATCATCAATGTACTATCTCTATTGCAAGTTGGAATTCACTTTTTTTGTTTTCATAAGGTCCATAATTACATACACTCTTTTGTGGACATTTTTCAATTATCTCATGTATTTACCAATAGACTTGTGAAGACTTGTAATGAAGTGTCCTAACTAGTACACGTTCATATAAAATGACTATTTAGTAGATTATTATTAATGTTCCACTTGTATGTGCTATTATGTTTTTATATTATGCTTGTCTCTCACTACAAAATTTTTAAGTAGTCCCATACCAAGGAATTTGATGGACTCACAAAATTTTAGATTTAGAGTCATGACAAAACCTCATATGATCTTCTAGCATGTGTGTACAACGAAGTAACTTGGCATACAAAGGGAATGTTAACATTCTATTTATTTCTCATCATAACACTTGAGCCAAATAATGTGATGGATTCACATAATTTCAAATTAAATGTCATGACAAAATATCACATGATCATCTAACATGTGTGTATGAAGAAGCAACTTGGCACACCTAATCTTCTTTAAAAGTGTTCACATTCTTATTTCATCCTATTTATTTCTCATAAAAAAAAACTTGAGCCTGAACAAAGGACATTTCCTACCAACAGATCGATACACAATCAAGAAATAATTTAAGCTACTATGGATAAGTACCCATTTGAATAATTCTTTTTTTTAATGTGCTACTTTATCAAAGATCACAAAATCTTCACATTTCAAAGGTTGCATCTACTCCTTTGAGGAAAAGCATGATATCCTTGGTAGAAATATATACCCATTACTCCAAGATGCTTGATGTGTTGGAAACTTTACATGCATATATAAATAGTCTTTTATATGTTATCTACATCCACTCACAACTTTTAATTATATGGATGTATGTACTAGTATAATTTATGACACTTATGAATGGATCTTCAACTAGGCAAAAAATGCAAAAAATGCGACACTGCATTTTTACATGCATTTTATGACAAGCGAAAAATGCGACACTGCATTTTTACATGCATTTTATGATAGGTGACACTTGCCTAAAATGCGACACTGCATTTTTACACGCACTTTATGACAGGCAAAAAATGCGAAAAATACGAAAAATGCGACATTGCATTTTTACATGCAATTTATGATAGGCGGCACTTACCTTTAAAAATGCAACACTTGTCTTTAAAAGGATGCAGGTTGCCTTTAGGTAAGGACAAGGCCAAAGGCCAAAGGGTGTTGCGATTTTCGCATTTTCACCAATGTTATTTTTGGTGAAGCCTGACGTTGCAGCCTCTTCACGCTCGTTCTATGACAACAACAATAGCCACCCACGATCTCCTACAGACGACACAACCTCTTTTGTACCTTCTTCATTTGCACACTTGTAAAATTTATGCATATAGTGAATACCATCACGGTATTCAGGCATAAGCATTATAGATAAGCGTCAACAAACAAGCGATATCAGTAGTTTGATTTGGTAATTGAGAGATAGACATTGTAGATGCCTTCACGTATTGATTTTGTCTTTCAGACAGATTTGTAGTAATAGGTTCATAACCTTTACAGTTTGTGATTAGCTTTGTGAAGCACGCAATTACGTCCGCTATTGTTTTGTGCTCACTTGCATTATTGACTTGTATATTTTGTTATACTTAATCTGATTACAACTTTGTCTGGTTCTGCGTTCAGATTCGTGTCAATACTGCAATGCTTTTCTACATTCTGTCTGGTTGTCTAGTTGATTTGTCTGGTTATCTGCTCTTTGCTTCCACTACGACCGCGCATTAAAAACTTTAAAATTATCATATTCTTATGCTCGCTACTAAGTCACCAATAGTGCATCACCGAGAAGAGAAATCGAAGTTCCATTTTTCTTCCGACATGGTATCAGAGCGATAGGTTACTATTCTCTGATTATTTAGAGCTTTAATATTAGAAACCATGTGATTTCTCAAGCGGTTTTATGTTAGAGTTATTTCTATAGCCTGATAAGCTTCCCATAGAACCTGATCCTACTAGCCGATAGGATAATTGCTTTCTCATTCTATAATTTAGCACCAGATTTTAATACTTAAATCATTGATAGTTACTACTATCACTTAGACTAATCTTCCACATGGATTTCCAAGGGAAATCCAAGTTAAAATAGCAATGATCGACTTATACAATGCTTTCTTATTTCGACGGCACCACGTGTGCTTAGTTCTAGAGTTATCGGGCCATCTTTCTTTTACGAGTCCTTTGAGTGTTGTTAAGCAACTTATCTTTGTACTTACTCAATTAGTTGAATATACAGTTTGTTGAGAGAAATTTTGTTGTCTTGTTGCACTTGACGTTGTGCTGTGGTGATTGATCCGGTCGGGTGTTTTAAACTGTGTTTCTTAACTTGGTATCAAAGCCCCTTGGTGGCTTGAATCATCGGACAAGAACAGCGAATTCACAACAATTTGTTGGCTAGGAAGCACAAAACCGAGTCTGAGGAGATTCGTGGAATAGCTCAAAATTGTAAGAAGGTTAAGGGGTAGGAGATTTCAGCTAAATCAGAGGGCAAGCAAAAAGTGAAGTTGGAAAATCTTCTGAAGGGTTGCTTGGCATGAGTGATTGGTTTGAATCCAATCGAACACCGTTTGAAGAGCGATTTGGAGTAGAATATTGCCTACTGTAGGGCAACCTCAGCTAGATAAGAGCTGCAAGTGAGCTCAGGGAAAGCCTGAGTAAAGCCCAAAATATCCTTCTCTTTAAAGCTACTAGGGTTTCAAAGAGCAAAATCGTGGATATCTCCTTGTAAGAGGACATTTTCATAGCTGTAAGTTGTTGAGGATGGGCGCCCTGGTAGTGCAACCTAGTAGCAAGGAGGCTGCGACTGGCCGTGGAGAAAGAGAACAGCTAGATCGATCCACAGACAGCAGCCATAGCTTGTGAAGAGAAACGAAGATCCATCGTGAAGAGAGAGGTCGCATGGAGAAGAGGAGGAGAGGTCACGACACCTCGCGCGTGCCCAGTTCAGCTAACATGTTAGCGGCCAAAAGTGGTGGGTGCTTCAAAGGCCCTTGATCAACGCTTTGAAGCATGGAAAGCCATCCAATCTCGAGTCACACAGGTCAACGATGGTAATTGCACGTCAAGTGGGTCGTTGGATCTAAAGGATCCGTTGGATTGATGTGAAAAATCCTGAAGGGGTCTGAAGTGCAAAGTGCATTGCAACTTCATTAAATCTTCAAACTGAAATAATTGTTGGGTCCCAAGTTTTTGAAGGGTGAAGTTTCTTCACACTGAAGAAACAGTTCAAAAACCAAAATTGCCCTTATTTTCACCTCCTTTAGCCTATTTTGGCCAAATGAAAGGCTATAGCCTCCAAACGAAGGGCACCCTGACTGAAATTGCAAGTACGGTACACCAAAACAGAGTGATTGCCGTGGGGAAAGTGTTCAAAGTGTGCCAGAAGTGATTTCACCATTCCACTAGGCAGGTAGTTGGGAGTTGGTGATGAGAAGCATTTCGGAAAGCGACGCCAATTTGGCTTTCAATTTGGCGAAAGAGCGGCGGGTGCCTGATAAGCCAAAAATTGCAGTCATTATTTTTTATTTTTGACATCACGGTTGGCTTCGGCATACACTTTATAGCCTACAGGTGGAGTTTCAAGCAGTTTGGAGATGGCAAACATCAATGAGGCAATTTTGGGTGATGCAAGCAAACTTGATGGGGCTTCTACCTACAGCATCTGGAAATTCAAAATGAAGAGCATTTTGATGGAGAAAGAGTTGTGGGGGATCGTGGCAGGTATTGAAATCCAGCCAAATACCACTCCAGGTGACATGAGGGCCTTTGATAAAAAGGCGCAGAGAGCATTGTCCTTAATCAATCTTTTAGTGAAAGACCATGTAATCACTCATATAAGTGATGCAACGATGGCTAGGAGAGCTTGGGAAGCTCTTATAATACAATTTCAAACTTGCAATCTAGCTGGGGCCATGTTTTTGAAGTCGAGATTGAACGCAGTAAGGATGGAAGAAAGTGAATCAGTGGGATCTTTCTTCACAAGGATAAAGGAGTTGAGAGATCAACTTGTCGCAATTGGAGAACCAATTAGGGACGTTGAATTGGTACATACCACAATGAGCGGTGTCTCGTAAGGGCTACAGATGTTTGTGAGCGGCATTGGTTCGAGGGAGAGGTTGCCTACTTTTGAAGACTTCCACGGAATCATGTTGCAAGAAGAGTAGCATCGTGAAGTGGTGAAGTCAAGGAAAACCCCACAGGAGGATAAAGCCTTGCTTGCTAAAGGCAAGCAAGAAGGATGGAAAAGGATTCCTAAGAAATCCAAGGATGATGATGATGAGGGAGAGTTGTCATCAAAAGGAAAAAAGAAGAAGAAAGACAAATGTTACTATTGCCACAAACTGGGTCATTGGGCACGCGAGTGCTACAAGAAGAAAGCGGACATAAAGGCGGGAAAAGTGACTCAACAAGACAACATTGCCGAAGATGATGGAGAAGATGACGAGACAAGAGTCTTCTCATCGGCATTGGCATCCCAAGTTGATGATGGTGCCATGGTTCATAGATTCAGATGCCACAAGGCATATGACCAGGAAACATGATTGGTTTGAGAAATTCTCACCAATCCATGATGGGTATAAGGTCACTCAAGCCAATGGAGAGGAATGCCAAATACAGGGTGTGGGAAATGTACCTGTGCAATTTCCTGATGGTAAAATCAAGAACATCCCTAATGTGCTTTATGTTCCTAGACTCAAAAACAGTTTGCTTTCTATTGGTGTAATGGCAAATCAACATCTTAAGGTTGAATTTGTCAAGGATTGATGCCTTATGAGGGATATGAACCACAACCATAAAGTGGTGGCGAAGGGTTATAGAGATATTGTGGCACAGAAGACTTGGTCATTTGAACTATGGGAGCTTGAGATTGATGGCGAAGCTGAAGATGGTAATAGGGTTACTAGCATTGCACGATGATCATCATGCAATATGTGAAGGATGCGTCATGGGAAAGCACCACAGGGAGACATTCAAGAAAGGTGGAACTGCAAGAGCTAAGAAACCGTTGGAACTCATTCACAGCGACCTGTGCGGCCCAATGAAGACCATGTCATTGGGGAAAGCATATTATTTTATGACTTTCATAGATGATTACTCTAGGAGGACATGGATTTATTTCTTGAAGAAGAAATCTGACGCTTTTTCTCGTTTCAAGGAGTTCAAGACTTTGGTAGAGAACCAACTGGATGCACACATCAAAGTGCTAAGATCTGATAGAGGGGGCGAATACAAATCTGATGATTTTGAGGACTTTTGCAAAGAACACGGCATCAAAAGACAATTCACATAGTCACACACGCCGCATAGTAATGGTGTAGCTGAAAGAAAAAATAGGACTATTATGGAGAGTGCATGCTCTATGATGAAGCAAATGGGCTTGACCGATTCACTTTGGTCGGAAGCGTGCAATGCAGCAACATTCTTGCAAAACAGGAGCCCTACAATTGCGGTTCCAAATGTGACTCCCGAAGAAGCATTTACAGGAATAAAGCCAAAACACAATAGCAAAGCATAAGGCACGCCTAGTAGTGAAGGGTTATGAGCAAAGCAAAGGAATTGACTATGAAGAGACATTTGCTCCAGTGGCTAAGTGGACTACGCTACGCCTTAGCATCTCATTTTTGGTGGAAGGTCCATCAAATGGATGTGAAGTCCACATTTTTGAATGGTGACTTAGAGGAAGAAGTTTATATGGTCCAATCGCAAGGCTTCATGGCAAAAGGGCAAGAACAGAAGGTAAGTAAACTACACAAAGCACTTTATGGCCTTAAGCAAGCGCCACGCGCATGGTATGGATGCATTGACAATTACTTTCTTTCTCATGGATTTGTAAGAACAAACTCAGATCCAAACCTTTATGTTCTTATAAATGATGACAACATTGCCTTGATTGTACTTTACGTTGATGATATCATTATCATGGGCAATGATGAGAACCTCACTCGTTCTATCAAAGCCAATTTATGCAAGCAGTTTGAGATGACATATTTAGGTCTTATGCACTATTGCTTGGGTGTTGAAGTATGGCAAACTGGCAGTGATATCAGGTTATTTCAAAACAAGTATGTGGGCGAGATATTGGAGAGATTTCACATGACAAAGTGCAAACCTTCCATCACCCCTTGCGAAGCTGGTAAGAAATTATCTCGTATTGATGATAGTGCACATGTTGACGCTACTCTATTTCGTCAGCTAGTTGGGAGTTTGATATATCTTACGACTACACAGCCTGATATCTGCTATGTTGTAAGTTTGACTAGCCAATTCATGTCATCACCCACTATGGACCATTGGAAAGCTGCAAAAAGGATTTTGAGGTATGTGAAAGGTACACCTAACCTTCGCTTAATCTACAAAAGACAAAGTGTTTTACCTAAGTTGCAGGGTTATGTTGACGCTGATTCGTAAGTTGTTATGTGAGATTGGCATGAAGCAGGTAAATCGTACTACTATTTTTTGTGACAATCAAAGTGGAATACAATTGGCTAAGAATCCTATCTTTCACGCAAGGACAAAACATATTGAGGTAAAATATCACTTTGTGCGTGAGAAGTTACAATATGAAAATATAAGTATTGTACATTGTTCTACGTTATTACAAGTTGCTGATATATATAAAAAAGCTTTAAGTAAAAAAAAGTTTGAGACTTTTAGAGCCAAACTTGGCTTAGATCTAGTTATGTAAAAAGCCTTTACTTATCATGGAGGTATGTTTCATGAATAGAGTAAACTCTAAAATAAAGAGAGACGTTGATCATTGAGGGAGAGAGTTAAAATAACAATGATCGACTTATATAGTGCTTTCTTATTTCAACGGCACCACGTGTGCTTAGTTCTAGAGCTATCGGGCCATCTTTCTTTTACGAGCCCTTTGATTGCTTTTAAGCAACTTATCTTTGTACTTACTCAATCAGTTGAATATACAGTTTGTTGAGAGCAATTTTGTTGTCTTGTCTTGTTGCACTTGATGTTGTGTTGTGGTGATTGATCTGGTCGGGTATTTTAAACTGTGTTTCTTAACTATCCAATCTTATCATGGACAAGCTTGATGGAGCCAATTACCATCTGTGAAAATTTAAGATGAGAACCGTGCTAATGGCTAAGGAGTTGTATAACATTGTTACAAGTGTAGAGGGAATACCCGAAGCTGACGACGCAACAATCTCCAGATGAAAGTTGTAGGATGGCAAAGCATTTGCACTGATCATCCTCAACATTTCGGATACTCAGATCGACCTTATGTCCAAAGCTCAGACATCTAAGAAAGTCTGGAACATCTTGAGCACATTATACGAAGTGCGAAATATAGCTTCCAAGCTACATCTCAGGAAAAAAATTTACTCCCTCAAGATGGAAAATGGTGATTGTGAAAGATTCAACTAGTTTCATCACATTTTTGCAATATTTTCATATTTGGCATATTGAGGCCAAAACTTGTTTTAGACTTAGAGGTTGACTTTTCAAAGTTCATTAGTCTAAATTTCATTTGAATAAACACTTTTTGAAAGTGTGGGAAAGATAGAATGCGAGTTTGAGTAGATTCAATTTGAATAAGTTGGGTACATTGAATCTAGACTCAAAATTGGTAGGGTTAGCATTTTGGTGGGAAAGCCAAGTGGCCAAATAGGGTTTGGACCTGCTATAAAAGGATGTAACTCGTGGAGAGAGTCATCTTCTCTCTTCTCTATCTCATTTCATGCTTATACATGGTTCTCTTGGGTTCTACTATCCATTGGTGCACTATCTTGGTGATTGCTTGCAATTCTATGTGTAGAATGATCTATATTTGTTATTTTTGGATCCACACGTGTGAAATATAGTAGCTTGCTGGTTTTGTATGGACAACAACAGTACATAATCATTTCATTCAAGTTTGATCAAGTTCTATTAGTGTTTGCATCTCAAATTGTGTGTAGATGCTGATTTTTCTACATTGGTGAAATTGGTAGTGTATTTTTCTTTCTAACCAAAGATCATTCAAGTAGATTGGATCTTAAGGATCTGAAATCTTTCACAGTGATTCCCTACATAATCACATCAACCAGTTCAAGAACCTACTGAAACGAATGGCCACTGTTGGATCTGTCATAGATTATCAAGATGCAGTAATGCAACTGCTTACAAGCTTGCCAAGCTCTATGATAGTTGGGTGATGATCATCACGATGCATCTAGAGCTGACTCTTTCAAGAGTCATTACAATCTTGGTGCAAGAAGACATGCGAAGAGATGAAACCTCCAGTTCCTTAGTTGATTCTCATGCCTTGTACACCAACAGAGGCCAGACTAAGCAGAAGAAGAAAAAAGACTCAAAGCAATCAAAGCAAGACCAGAAACCAACACAACACAAAGAACAATCAAATCCGCAGACTAAGAAGAAGTTGTTTCTACAGATACTGCAAGAGAAACAACCAAGAGAGTCAAGACTGCCAGATACTACAAGCAAAGAACAACAACAAGGAATGGTCAAATCAAGTGGCCAATGCAGCTATAGAAGCTCCACAGCCAAATCAAGAAGCGGATCATGATGCCTTCATGACCAGCCATCAAGGAGCATCCAACAATAGTTCTTGTTTTCTGGATTCCGGCGCCACTCAGCATATGACCACCTCATTGGCTGTTTCGAGTCCTATACGCCCTATAGTACCAACAAATATGTTCACCTTGGTGATAATAGCACACAAGCTATTAAAGGTGAAGGTATTATAAGATTAAGCTTTGCAAATGATCAGTCTAAGCTACTTTCTAAAGTCCTGTATGTACCCAATTTGTCTACAAATCTGCTCTCTGTAAGTAGAATCAGAGATCTAGGACATGAAGTAAAATTTGAATGTGATCAATGCAAAGTAGTTGATAGGACAAGCAAGATCCTAGCACTCGGAAAGAGACATGGATACTTGTATAGATTAAGTCATTGTTTTTCTGTCTCTAGTTAGGCGCTCAATACTTCCACTCAAGCAAATAAAAGTCTACTTTGGCATTATAGACTTGGTCACTTGAATCATGCTTCTGTACAACAAATGTCTAAACATTCTATTGTTCTTGGTATAGACTATCCTAATAATAACGTCGAGTTACCTGTCTATCAAGACTGTTTAGTTGGTAAATAGACTAGAAAACCATTTAGATCAAGCCATCAGCATATTGCAAGAGGATTGTTAGATGTTGTACATACAAACATTTGTGGATTGATGTAAAATCCTTCTCTGACTTGATGCAAAGTATTTCATAACTTTTATTGATGAATTCTCCAAAAGAACTATGGTGTACTTTATCAAGAAGAAATCAGAAGCTCTCAATTGCTTCAGAATCTTCAAGGAGTGTGCAAAAAAAGAAACTGGAAGGACGATCGAAACCCTGAGGTCTGACAACGATGGAGAATACATCTCTCTCGAATTTAAGGAATACTGCCAAAGCCAAGGCATTGAGCAAAAATTTATCACTCTAGTCAATGAACCCTGGTTGAATCAACTAAATGTATGCTGGCACATGCATCATTGCCCAAGAGCTTTTGGGCCGAAGTTGTCTCCATTGTAGCTTAAATCTAGAACAGATGTTCAACCAAGGCCCTCTGAGGCAGAACACCCCATGAGGTGTGGACAGGCTCTAAGCCTTCTATGAATAACCTATGAGTGTTCAAATGCATCACCTACGTGCAGATCCCAAAAGACACAAGGAAGAAATTCGACTTCCAAGATCTCAAGACCATCCTGATTGGATACACTTCATCTGATAATACTCACAAGTTGTACGACTCCGATACCGAGCAGATCTTGTTCAGTCGAGACACAATCTTTATCGAGGATCAGTTCATCAACATCAAAGACAAAGGCATCATTCCAGGAGAACCTTCAATGTCTGCCATTGACATGCCAATTTGAGCTTCAGACTCAAGCATGTCCATAGTTGATCCACTATATGACAGCAAGTCAGATAAAGATTTTGCTGCTACCCAACAACAAGTTCCAAGAATGATTCATCAGTCGATTTCTCCAAGAAGATCAAGCCGAGTGCGCACACAGCCCACAAGGTATACAACTGAGTCTGCTTGTCTTTTGATACAAGAACCGACGATAGTCGAAGAGGCACTTAGCCAAACAGACTCTGATCTCTGGAGAGAAGCCATGGACAGAGAGTATTCCTTTGAGATCAAGAACCAGATGTGGTCATTAGTTGAAGCTCCTGTTGGCTGCAATATCATCAATTGCAAATGGATCTTTAAAATCAAGTACAATGCCAATGGAGCAATTGATCGTAGGAAGGCAAGACTGGTAGCACGAGGATTCACTCAGATCTCCAACGTTGACTATAGTGATACAATCTAGTAGTCAAGCATTCATCGATCCGAGCCCTCCTATTGTATGATGCAGCAGCCAACCTTGAAGTGCATCAACTTGATGTAGAAACAGCTTATCTGAATGGAGTTATAGAAGAAGAGATCTACATGATCCAGTCCAAAGGATATATTCTAGAAGGTATGAAGAATCATGTCTGTAAACTCCATAAGGCACTCTACGGCTTAAAATAGTCTACCAGAGCTTGGTTTCAGAGGATCAACACATTCCTCATCCAACAAGGTTTCCAACCAAGCATTGTTGATTGCAATGTCTATTTCAAGTCAGTGCAGCAATCCTTCATTATCATCACCTTGTACGTGGATGATACGTTGTTTTTCAGCAACAATACCAATTTGGTTAAGGATGCTAAACAGATACTATTCTTTGAGTTTGACATGACTGACCTGGGTGAGGTTCACTTCTGTCTGGGCATTTAAATCCACCGAGACAGAGCGAGAAGACTGATTTATATTACTCAGCAAAGGTATCTTCACAATGTTTTTAATAGATATAATCTGATGAATTGTAAGTTAGCTCACTCACCAATGGATCTAGACCTACATCTGTCAAAGGACCAATGCCCTCAGACAAGCAGGAAGAGGAGCAAATGAGAGAGTATCCTTATCGATCGATACTTGGATCTCTCATGTACTCAATGGTCTGCTGACATCTCTTTTGCAATAAGCTCACTCAACCAATTTATGGCTAATCATGGCATTACCCATTGGAAGGCTCTCATAAGAGTCATGAGGTATATTCGAACTACCATGGACCAGTGCATCTGCTATGGAGAAGTCAACAACAACAATATTCATCAACTTAGTGGATATTCTAATGCAAGCTGGGGAGGAGATGTAGACAATTGTAAGTCCACATCTGAATTTACATTCTTCTTCAACGACGGTCCTATCTCATGAAACAATTGTAAGCAAACCTCTGTTGCTCTTTCATTTACAAAAGCGTTTTGGTTGAGACATTTACTATCAAACATTAGTTTGAATCAATATAGCCCTACTATCATATTCTGTGATAATCAGAGTGCTATTGCCATATCGGCCAACCCTAGATTTCACTCTAGAAGTAAGCACATTGAGATCCAATATCACTATATTAGGGACAAGGTTTTCAACAAGGAGGTAAGCTTAACGAACTAGAGAACACAGGACATGGTTGCAGATATATTTACAAAGGCATTAAGTGTTAATGCACACAAGAAGTTTTGTGCATTGCTTAGTCTGAAGATCAAGACATTCACGGATCTAGATTAAGGGGGGGGTGTTGGATTCATTTCCTCTACTCTCCTAGTCCTATGTATGACTGGCAAAAAATGCGAAAAATGTGACACTGCAGTTTTACATGCATTTTATGATAGGCGACGCCTGCCTAAAATGTGACACTGCATTTTTACACGCACTTTATGACAGGCAAAAAATGCGAAAAATGCGACACTGCATTTTTACATGCAATTTATGATAGGCGACACTTGCCTTAAAAAATGTGACACTTGCCTTTAAAAGAGCGCAGGTGCCTTTAGGTAAGGACAAGGCCAAAGGCCAAAGGGTGTTGTGATTTTCACATTTTCACCAATGTTATTTTTTGGCAAAGCCTGACGTCGCAGCCTCTTCATGCTCGTTCTATGCACTGTGCGATCAGATTTGACAACAACAACAACCACCCACGATCTCCTACAGACGACACAACCACTTTTGTACCTTCTTCATTTGCACACATGTAAAATTTATATATATAGTGAATACCATCTCGGTATTCAGGCATAAGCGTTACAGATAAGCGTCAACAAACAAGCAATATTAGCAGTTTGATTAAGTAATTGAGAGACAAACATTGTAGATGCCTTCACACATTGAATCTTTTTTTCAAACAGATTTTCAGTAATAGGTTCATAACATTTACAGTTTGTGATTAGCTTTGTGAAACACGTGGTTACGTCCGCTATTGTTTTGTGCTCACCTACATTATTGACTTTCTCTGTCTGGTTTTGCGTTCAGATTCGCGTCAATACTATAATGCTTTTCTACATTCTGTCTGGCTATCTAATTAATTTGTTTGGTTGTCTACTCGTCGCTTCCACTATGACCACGCATTAAAAACTTTAAGGTTATCATATTCTTGTGTTCGCCTACTAAGTCACCAGTAGTGCATGCACCGAGAAGAGAAATCAAAGTTCCATTTTTCTTCCGACAATCTCACCAACGAACACATTGAGCGAGCCTACCAGCTCCTTGATGAGCATTATAAAAATATTTTCACCCTAGTTGTTTCTACTCACTTTCAATTCCGAATTTCAATTGACCCTCAAGCTTCTTTCTACTACATACACTCCTCTCCCACTCCACTTTGTAAAAGTTTTGCCACCTCTTCAGACACCCCACAGAAACAACTTGTAGAGGAGTACTTGGTGCCCTTGGATGGCTCGAAACATGCCATTCCCACCCAAGCAATGCACGCCAAGCATTTCGCTCATGGTCTTTCTTTCCCTCCAACTCCAAGATGGCTATCAACATCTCCTCAAGCACCAAATCGAGCCCCACAGCTTCCCACCCTACCTCTTGGCACATTGCTACAATGCAAACATAGCACATTACTAGCAGTGATGTCAAAGCTAGCTATTTGCCATCCTTGCACACTTATGGAGTGAACACTTGATCTGGCCATAGTAAAAAAGACCTTTCTCTTATTTAATCTCTGGACTGGCCAGGTCAATGTTCCACCCCTGAATACAAACACTTTTTGGACAAATCGTTGGGCACTGACATTCCCAAATCAAGCCAAGGCCCAGTAGGCCTGCTCCCTCCCCAAAAAACAATTCTAGTGCAACCCTCGGACAATGTGGATTTCTCCCCAATGAATCTGGTCCAGGTGCATTGCAATTTTTGCAAAATGTTGACCCTCCATCACTATCTTTCTCAACTCCTTTCTCGACCTTGCAACTCGAGAGGGTTATCAACTCCCATTCCCAATCTCGGAATTGCAGGTCCATCCCTCAAAAATGCCTTAGACAAACTCTAGTCACAACCCAAATGGCAGGAGAAGGTATTTCTCACTAAACCACTTGCATTGGTGGCTTATTTTGTAGTGCCTCAACACGTTCGGGTCGATCCTACATATCACCCAACAATTTCCCAAGGTGTACAGACTCACCAGTGAAGAAGGGAATGATGTTTCAAACACGTCCTCATGGAATAGCAACAAAAATATGTTAAAACATAGCACTGAAAAGAAATGGGAAGAGAAAGCAAGTGATACATGCTAGTATCTAGATTCGGGGGCAACTTTCCATATGACATTTGAGAGAGGAGCCTTCATCGCTTATGAACTAGTAACCAGAAAAAAAGAACTAACTATGGGAGACAAAGGAAGAGCGGATGTAATAGGCATTGGATTAGTTGTAGTATGGTTGGAAAGAGAGAAAAAAATGGTGATTCAAGAAGTGCTTCACGTACCAAACTTAGCAAAGAATCTGATATTTGTAGGCTAACAAACATGTGACTAGAAGTCTTATTCACTAACGATGAAGATGTTCTGGCATTCGGGTTCAGAATGGAATCAAGTGGGCTTTATCAATTGCAAGGAGGAACAGTTGAAAGGTCCACAACATACATCTTTTTGGAATATAAAGTGAAAAACAACCTTTGGATATGAAAATGGGACATCTACGAAAAAGAAATCTTCATAAATTAGCCAATGAAATAATGCTAGATGGTTTTAATTACAATTTGAAGCAGCATATTGACAAATGTGAGAACTATGTCTATGGGAAACATGAAAAACTACCTTTCAAATGAACAAACATTTGAACTACTAGAGTTGGTGCATTTTGATCTATGTGGTCCAATGGATGTAACGTTGACTAGGGTATCCAAATATTTTGTATCCTTCATAGACAATTACTCAAGAGCAATCAGAGTCTGCTTGCTCAAGCACAAGAGTTTGACATTAGAGACCTTCAAAGCATTCAAAGCTTTGGCAAAAAATCAGACAACAAAGACCATAAAAAATTTGAGATGCCATACGAGTGGGCGGAGAAAATCAACTAGAAATTCAAAAACCAAATGGTGTCTCAGGTGATGACGACAAATGTCATCCACATTTTCAAGCACGTTTGGCACAAAGGTAGACAAATATCCTCCAACTCAATCAATTCACCTTTCAAAATTAGGGAATCCTTTGGACTAAGTCTCTCTTTCAAATGACTTACATGGAAAATAGGATGAAACCCAATCCCAATAGAAAGATCTAGCTAATAAGCAACCACTTTGATTTTCTTTACAACTTTGTAAGGTCCACTATATCGTTGACATAGCTTATGACATTTTTCCATCCGAAGAACCTTTGAATCCTTAGGGATTTTAAGATACAACCAAGTACTAACCTCAATTTCCCGAGGTGAGCAATCGTAGTTAGCATAAAACTGAGCTCTATCTTGAGTGGTTTTTATGCTTTCTTTGGCCACCTGCAACATTTTTTGCATATCATGCATGAAATCTACTATAGCTTGCACCTTGAGACCTTTGAGATCGACAAAAATCCTTGATTCACAGATATCGTATTCAGTGGTCATTCCTGGTTTCATTGATATTGAGGCCGTATACTTTGGTGGTATTTCTACTATTGTTTTTGCGCATACCTCAGATAGCCCTCCTGGTTCGGTGGTTGGTGCAGTATCTTCTCCATTGGTCTCTATATATCCATCTTTTGAGTTTGTTATGGCCAATGTTCCTGCTGATTTCTATGGGGTTCTTCACGGGTCCACGTTTGATGGTTCCCTCGCTATTGGTGATCAGGTTGTATCGTCTTTCACTTTACTCCATGGATCTCTGCTTGAGGTTTGTGATCTGCTCATGATATTTCTATGGTTCCTAACATGATTCACATGCCTTTGGCCCTTATTGTTACATATTTTTCATCCGAGGATATTTGCCAGATGGTCACTATTACTTATCTAGGGTATTTATTTTTCTAGATGAGTACACAGGCATCCTTCAGGCTCCTGGTGTTTCTACATATAGGTTTCTGCAGTCCATGTCGATGGTATACACTTTTGGACTTTTTATGCATTAAAGGTTTTTTATACAACTGATTTCTTTGCACCTCTTGATATTTGTCATTCCTGGTTATTAGTATCGCTTGGATTTCATTTGGACCTATTTCTCACACTACTACTTCATTTTTAGCTATGGATATATGGCATTCCTGGTTATTGTGAAAATTGTCAACATTTCCTAGCTAGTTTGAGGCCTAAATTGGCAATTTTTGTACATAGTTCTGGATATAACATTTCACACGTGTGAAAGAGGCCTAAATAGATCTATTTTAGTATATATTTCATGTTGAAGAAGTATCAAACTTCAGGACCTTCGAAATGAAACCAAAATCATGTTATTTGGACATATAGGCCAAAATTGGCTATTTTAGGCTACTGGTGTCCTAAATTCGGGTCCTAAGTTCTAGAGAGAGGAGAGAGTGTCATCTCTCTCACCTATATTAGGCTGAAATTCGTGGAGAACAGGTTGGAGAGACTTATTGTATTGTTGAGAGAGATCAATAGATCATTGTCACAGTTTCTTCCTCCACTAAGAGCATTGCTTTGTGTATTGTCTTCAAGCTTTTGTGTATGATGTTAAGAGGTTTCCAAAAGTGGTAGGGTCCTGTTGTTTTTGGCTGCCATCAGTACCTTTTATTAGCTTCTTTTGTCTCTTGAATGCTTTGTCAAGTTATGTGTATCAAAGGTAGCATTAGGATGCTTTGCCATTTCTAGCTTTTGTAGCTTGTTGTGCAAAGATCTTGGCCAAGTATTTTGGGAGTTTGGATCCATTCAAGATCCACTTTTTTCACATGGTATCAGAGCTATTTGGCTGTTATTTTTAGTAAGGTTTCCATTTATGGTGATATTTGGATGTTTGATCAAGTTCTAGCATGATTATGCATTGCACTGTTGATCAAATCTTACTAACCTTTGTTTTGTGAGTTGAACTTGTGGATCAAAAGCATATTTCAGGTCTATTGAGGATCAGAGGCTGAGAAGAAGCTATTTTGGATCAGATCATAACACCTAATCATTTGTTGATTGTGAGGCTTGTGCATATTTAATACTAACAATGTTCTGTTCAATGTATTGTTGACAATCTCCACTTTTGTGGATGAACACTCTCCTTAAGTGGATAAACCTTCTCCTTAAGTGGATGACAAATACTCTTTGAGTGATTTTGTATTTCTCCAAAAGGCTGAACAAAGCTCCCACTTGGATGAAAGATCCCCTTTTGGGTGAACAGATTGTCAACAATCTTTTGCATAAATTTGGTGTACTTTGTTGAGCATGTAAGTAACTCTCCTTATGCAATTTGATTGGAGCATTTGATGGAAGGTTTTAACCATTATGCAAATGTGTTTTCAAGTTCTTAACAGGTTGAGGAACATTCTCATGTGAAGTGATCTTAGATCTACATCTAAACACCAAGATTTGACAAGCTAGTGAAGCTAGTCTTGTGATTCACTAAGTGTGCTCTTTCATTCACCTCTAAAGCTTGTATCTATCATTTGCTGGAGTTTATAAACTTTTAGAAGTGTGGTTTACATGTGGTTTTACAAGTTCAATCGATATCTTAGTGTGTTGATCATATGTTGATCAAGTTTGTTCAATTCTAGGTATTCTTGGCAGCCTAGTCTTGTGTATTTTCTAAGAATGCAAGTAACTCTTCACATCATAACTTGATTTGGTCACTTGCTGGAAAGTTTTAGAGCTTAAGAAAAAGTGTGTTCAGGTTGGTTTGAGTTCGTAATCCATTCTTAGTGTGTGCAAAGTGTTGCATGTGATTCAATCTTCCTTTCTATGCTTGGAAACTAGCCAGGTTCAAGATAGAAGTGTTTTAGGGTACTAGATCTTCTGAGATCTCCTTATCCATCATTTGTTGAGAGGAAAGTGAGTGCTAGGTGCATTAGGACAGAGCCTAAAAGTTGAAGAGTAATTATATTCATGGCTTCCAATGGTGGGATCATGTTAGAAACTAATGATAGGTTGAGTTCATCAAACTACTCTACTTGGAAAGTGAGGATGGAGTCCTTACTTGAGTTGAATGAACTCATGGACATAGTTGTAGGAACTGAAGAGTGAACACCCACAGTTCAAGAGCAACAAAGGTTTGATAAGAAGGATAAAAGGGCTCTTCATATCATTAAAATGAATGTTACCAATGAACTTCTCAAGGAAGTTGGTAAAAGTCAAAGTGCAAGTGAGGCATGGAATGCCTTGAAGAAGCTCTTTGAATCAAAGTCCACATCTAGAATATTGACCCTAAGGAGACAAATACTTTCTAGTAGACAAAGAGAGGGAGAAAGTGCTCATGCATTTGTCTTGAGGGTTAAGTCCTTAAGTGATGATCTAGCATGCATTGATGAAAGCATAAAAGATGGTGAAATAGTCCAGGTTATGTTGAATGGTTTGCTAGATGAACATGCTAACCTTGTGCAAAGTTTTGCCATTCAAAGGGTCTTGCCAAGTGTGGTTGACTTGCAAGAAATCTTATTGGTTGAAGAACATAGGTTGCAATCAGAGCTTGATGGTGAATCCTTGCAAGGTGGAGGTGAAGAGGCTTTTTTCACAAAAGGCAAAGTCAAAGGCAAAGGTAAAGGCAAAGGGAAATGGTCCAAATGTGGTAACTTGGATCATGATGATCACTGTTCCTCCTCCTCTTCTACTTCTTTTAGAAAGAAAGATAAGTCAAAGTTCAAGTGCTTTTATTGTGGGATAAAAGGTCATTTTGCAAATGAATGTCATAAGAAGCAAAGTAATGAAGGTAGCAAGCAAAACAACTTTTGTACCTCTAATGAGGATCTAGATTCTTGTGATTCTCTCATGATGTGTTCTTCAAGTCTAATGTCAAGTAGAGTGACAAGGATTCATGGTGGATAGATAGTGGATCTAGTTCACACATGACTAGTCACAAGGAGTTTTTTACTTCTTTGATCTCTTATGTTGGAACCAAGAAAGTGGTTCACATGCCAAATGGTGGTGAGTGTATGATCAAAGGTATTGGCTCAATTCCTATTTGCTTTTCTACTAATAGGAATGCAAGGCTTGATGGTGTTCTTTACATTCCTTCACTTTCAAGAAATTTGCTAAGTGTTGGTCAAATGTTAAAGAAAGGGTACAAGACAAAGTTTGTTGGGGATGTTTGCTTCATTACTAAGGGAGATGTCTTGATTGCTAGGGGAAATAGACAAGGTAGACTTCACAAGCTTGATGCATTTGTTATGTCTAACAAGAGGAATGAAATGGATGCTGGTGGTTCTCTCAACTTTCAAAAGTCAATTCCTAGCATCAATAAGATTGGTAGATCTTATGCAAAGTCTAAAGAGCTTCCTTATGCTAGATCTAGGTTGAGATCTAATGAGCTTCTTGGAGATAGTTATTGTTGTGCTAACTTGGCAACTTTTGGTGAATCTATGATCAATGTTTTGGATCCATTGGACCTTGAAGATGGACTAGTGCTACCTACTAGTCGAATGGAGTCATGTGGTGCTAAACTAGTATCATGTTTGAACTCTTCTACTCATAGATTTCCAAGTCTTGGTGGCTCTTCAATGGAACTACATGCAAGTGCCAAAATGAAAAAGGTAAGAAGAGAGCTAACTTCATCAATGGAGGTGATGAAAACTCTTCTTTGGAAATGGTTGTTGCTAATGACTTATTTACTCATTTGGAAAGAGATGGTGCTTTGAGGATGATTGAAGAAAAAGTTTCTTTTGTGTCTTTATGTGATGAGTCCAAGAAAGTCATTTGTGAAACAAGTGGTGTCACATGTATTCATAAGGAAAGTAGATCGAAAGGTTCTATCGTGAGACTTGGTGAGGAAGATCTCAAGTCAAAAGGGAGAGATGAATGTGAAGTGTTCAAAGTAGGATGTACTTTGAATGATGCTTTTGTGAATGATAGTGAGGGTTCATTATCATTACCTATATCATTGACTAGAAGTCCAGGTTTGACAAGAAAAAGTACTTCAATCATTCTTATGTTGAAGGAACTATGTATACATTTCATGGCTT
Organism: Diphasiastrum complanatum; assembly: GCA_029204225.1. Classification (NCBI taxonomy): domain Eukaryota; kingdom Viridiplantae; phylum Streptophyta; class Lycopodiopsida; order Lycopodiales; family Lycopodiaceae; genus Diphasiastrum; species Diphasiastrum complanatum. Next base: position 11,471,872 of record CM055107.1, on the reverse strand, counting down.
CTAATGTTCGCGATTCTTCCATTTCTTATGATGCAACTATCAAGAGGGAGATTGCTAACTTTTGTGGTGTGATCATTAAGAGGGAGTCTTGTGAAGGAAAGGACAAAGGAAGAGTGGCTCTTGGGAAGATCCAAGGCATGGATCTTACATCTCCTCATCAACTCAAAGGTTGCTATGATTGTGGTGGAGTGTTCATGCATGATCAAGATGGCAAAAGGTTGGATGAAGAAGACTACATGGAGCATCTCAAGTGGCAATTTCTTCAAGGCAAGGAAGATCTCATTGAGAGCTCATTGAGGTTTGGTTTGAACTCAAATGGGCTAGTTTGATTAGGTTTGATACTCACTTCATCTACTCTACTTCATGTTGGATAGAATTGTAGAAATCCATCTTTTGGTTTATGACGATGACATTGTTTTCACTAACTATAGTGAAAGGTTGAAGTCAAGCACTGATGAGATCTTGTGGGATGTTAATCATGTGTTTGAGAGGGAGTATCTTCAGAGGTTCAGATCTGAAGATGTTTATAAATGCAAAGTCCTTGATGTTTTATTGGAAGATCAAGATGTTGATCTTGAATTGGTTCATCAACACCAAGAGGCAAGTAGCAATTGAAAGCTAGTCAATAGCATTTGAAGGGGATCCACATGGGCAAAGCATTTTGGATTTGTTTTTACAGGTTCTTGAAGGTTCAAGAAAGGTTCTTGGAGCAGCAAGGAAGTGTCCTTTTACTCTACCTTACTTGTTTAATCTCATGTATGAACATTGTCATGTCAATGTGTTAGAATTGTGAAAATTCAATGAAACTAGTTCCATAGTTTTATATCCTTTGGATCTTGTAGATGGAATAGTTATAATTGCTGGTTTTTATGATCAAGTACATGTATTAATTCAAATCTTGAGAGATATTGAAGTGGTCAATACGTTTACTTTGGGCAAAGTTCAAGATCTAGCATCCTAGTGTTGGCAAATTGGCAAATTGTTGACAATGTAGGATCAAGGGTTGTATGCAAATCTTGTGGAGATACTTCAAGTATTTCAAGTTTAAGTTTTGCTCATTCAAATGGAGCAGAGAACACATCATTTTGGCATTCATTTACTCAAGGGTTTTCATGGATTGGAGATCTACAAAGGCAAGGTGGTGATGGAGGTTCATTCATGGAGATACATGGTGCATTCACTATGGGCATAGTGGAATGTGGAGGAGGCATGCAAACACTTGTTGGTTACTTTCACTTACAACTTGTATCCTGCTGTTTTACAGAGAATTCAAAGGTGGATACATGGAGGAATCCTTTCATTATGATTCTATGTTCTTTTACATGTATCCTGTTCACCATTCTATGTAAATTTGATGTGAGAAATAGTGAAGCATCCTATATGGACACTATTATCTATATCAATTATGTTGTACTTCATATTGTACATATTAGAACACTTGAGAAGAGATCTATTGTCATGATGGAGATCATTCTTAGGTTGGACCAAAGTAGTGCTGTAAAACTAGCAAGTTAAGTTGAAGAGGGAGTGTGAAAATTGTCAACATTTCCTAGCTAGTTTGAGGCCTAAATTGGCAATATTTGTACATAGTTTTGGATCTAACATTTCACATGTGTGAAAGAGGCCTAGATACTTTTATTTTAGTATATATTTCATGTTGAAGAAGTCTCAAACTTCAGTACCTTTGAAATGACACCAAAATCATGTTATTTGGACATATAGGCCAAAATTGGCTATTTTAGGCTACTGGTGCCCTAAGTTCTAGAGAGAGGAGAGAGAGTCATCTCTCTCACCTATATTAGACTGAAATTCGTGGAGAACAGGTTGGAGAAACTTATTGTATTGTTGAGAGAGATCAATAGATCATTATCACAATTTCTTCCTCCATTGAGAGCATTGCTTTGTGTATTGTCTTCAAGCTTTTGTGTATGATCTTAAGAGGTTTCCAAAAGTGGTAGGCTGCTGTTGTAGGGCTGGTATGCTGTTGTTTTTGGCTGCCATCAGTACCTTTTATTAGCTTCTTTTGTCTCTTGAATGCTCTGTCAAGTTCATGTGTATCAAAGGTAGCATTAGGATGCTTTGTCATTTCTAGCTTTTGTAGCTTGTTGTGCAAAGATCTTAGCCAAGTATTTCGGGAGTTTGGATCCATTCAAGATCCACTTTTTTCACAGTTATTACTTATAGCTTGGTTTTCATTTGGACCTGTTGATTGGTGCTGGTTTTGCCATATTATCGATCGCCTATGGTGCAGATATCTCTATGATTATGCATGTGGCTCTCTATTTGTTCTTTGGATTATTGCTCATTGTTAGGCTTGGCATATCATGATGGCTTGGGTTATTGCCTCCGTTCCAGCTACTTTTTGTCTGAGTGATCTTCAAGTTCCCCGGGATATCGCTTAGTCTCCGATGCTAAGTTTTGTTTTGGTGTTCGAGACCATCAGGGTACCTTGAGAGAGTTCCTTCTCCTCTCTTGGATAGTTTTTGGGGATGTTACTGCCATATACTTCAGTGTTGCTCATATGTGCTTTGATACTCATTTCCAGCTACACGTACATATTGCTCTGATGCTTGCTACTGATGTCGCGGATCTTGTTCCTTGTTCCAGTGCATTTCTTCTATTCCTCACTTGTGCACCTGGTGTGTACTTTGGGATTACACTTGCGGCCAGTTTCGATGGGTCATTCGATTCTCCATCCGTTTTTGGTGTGTCCTATGATGGATTGGTATGTCCATATGAGGTCTTTCTGGATGAGTTTTTTGGCTACAGTTTTTCAATTGGGGCATCTACTATTTTTAGATTTGTTGCTACTATTTTCATGCATCATGTCTTTTTAGATGATGCATTGATTTCTTGGACCTTTTGGAGCTTTTAGCATGCTGCTCTTCTCATGATATGGGCCTTGAGGGTACCGTGTGCCATTGTTACTTCTCATTCATGGGCCTTATGGATACGTTGCCAACTTTTGACCATGTTGGTGCCTATTTCTCCATTTTAGCTATCCTTTGTCAGGATTATCTCTTTATGCTCCATGTTTCCTGGCATATCGCTTGCTTTTCCATGCTATTACAGCATGGCTGTGTTCCTACTCCTTGGTGTTGGCCTTTCGATGCTGCTATCTTTTCTTGGGGCACCTTGCACATATGGTTGATGGTTACGTGTATGATGCGGCTATTCGTGATGAGTGTCCATCTCTTTTCTAGTTTCCTTATTGGCTTCCCATTGCTAATGCAGTTCTACCTTCTCGGGCTTTTTGGATACCTTGGTATGATGTCCCTATCTTTTGGGCTGATCCTCTACTAGCTTGGGCATTACAGATTCCTTGGCACTCTTGGTTGTTGCTTGATCTTCTTCTGGTTCCTTGGCATTCCTGGTTGTTCCATATTGCTTGGTTTCTGATGACACGGCCGAGATGTTCTCTTCGTTGCCACGATGTTGATCTTGAGCTGTTCCCTTTCTTACCCACTGCCATTCACCCGGTTCACCTTCACCATAGTCGACGATGCCGGCAGATTCAATTTTTGATCCAGTGGGATGGTCGTCCTATTGAGGAGGCCACATGGGAGCCTATTGATGTCTTTTTTATCATACGCCATCACTTGCGGATCAGGATCATGCTCTTGCTGCACTTGTTGATTCCTCTACATCAGATGCTGCTCTAGTTGTTGATGCACCAGGTCTTGCTGTTGTTTGATCTAGTTTCTTTTCAGCAGTTGAGTCTTTTTTTTTTTGTGTCGGGGAGAGTTATGGACTCGGCTCATTACATTCGCCACGTCCATTTACATTTAGTTTACTTTATGCATAAGTAGGCCTTGGGCCCTTTTTTATTCATTATTGACACTTAGACTTTATGGTTGGCCTTGGGCCTTATTATTCATTATTTGGACATTTGGACATATTACTGGAGAGTGGGGGCCTTCTTGGAGGGTGCACTATTATCCCTCCTAGTTGGGCCCTTGCCACTGGAAGCTTCCTTTTTAGGGCTTCCTTTAGGCTATAAGTAGGGAATCTGTGTCATTTGTTATTCAACTATGATATTGATCTCTCTCCTCTTTAGTCTCTTTAGCTCTCTTTCTTGCTTTCTAGACTAATTCGTGCTTATGTCCTACTTTCATAGATTAGCCATAGCATAATTGTGGTCTTGTTCGTAACTAAACATGAGAACATTCATCCATCTGATAAAATTTTCTTCAAAAACTAAAAACTGTTCATTGGGTGAGTGTTTTAGATTGGGAGAGTGTTTCTGAAAATGCTTGCTACAGAGTGCTAAACTCTCGTCTACTGAAGGAAAGGCTTGCCTGCCATGGAAAAAGGCTCGCAATAAGTGTGGCCCTTGCAAAAAATCGACAAAAATTGGACCTTGACCCAATTTAAGCACAATGCAAGACACACACAAGCAAACTACACCTATTAAGAAGATTACTAACAAAAAATAGTAGCAAAAATAGCAAAAAGTCCTCAAAAGTGACAAGTTTTCTCACTCATCATTGTTCCCAGCAATGGCACCAAACTTTTATGTTACCCTTATTTTTGCCACCTATTCTATATATTTTATCTCTGTTAGAGTGCAATGGGAAAGTAAAAAAGAAAGGATATATTCTGTTGTAGTATAGGGAGATTGGGCATTGATCCTATAGGGAAGATGTGATCTAAAGGTAAACTATGTCTCGACAATTGGTCAAGTGGCAGGTTGTCAAGTTGTCTCCATGCTACACTCATTCGAAGGATTAAAACTCTCAAGGAATAATAGAAAATGCAAGGGAAACTCTAAACTAAATCTAATCATACTTCATGCATAGTTGTGGGTGCCATACCCTTTTGGGTTCCAAGGCTTGAATGGAAAGAGGAAATCTACCTTTATTGGCTTAAAGCCCTTGATGTAGATCTAATGCTTATCTTTGCTACCAAGAGAAGAGGGGATAGGGGGAGACTAGCTATGGAAGAGCTTGGAAGACATTCTTCCTAAGCGCAAATTCATAGCTCGGCTCTTTCAACCTACATAGCATTCTATAGCAAATCTACAAAAAAAAAAAAAAGATACTAGGCATGTCTAGCGATCTAGGCATCGTCCATGCATAGTAGAAAAGGAAGCATCAAGCACGAGCATAACACTCACCTGACAAATTTGTCTCTCTTTCTCTCTCTCAAGCATACACAAGACACAAAAATAAAAAGGGAACTCAACTCTTTGATATTACAAATGAAATTTGAGAACATAAAATACAAAGGATTTGGCCCTTTTATAGTTGGGTCCGAAAGAGTTGAAGTGGCAATTTTTCAATTGATATCTATCATTATTCATAGCCAATGAAGTTGGCATTACTACATCACAAGATTTCTAGCAATCTCCTATTAAAGGACCATATATCAACTATTAAACAATTTATTGACAAAAGTAGGATGATGTAATCTTGATTCAAATAATACCCATATCTCTCAAATGTTAAAGAAATCCATCCATTCTATTCTTTTGATCCATTCCCCTTTGTCAACAACATATTGTCATGTCAACTTGATCCAAAAAGATGGCTTATTCTCCACACAAGAATAGTTGTCCCACATTGCAATCAAGTTTCATTTTTCTTTGTACTTTGGACCACATCATCGAGATGTTAGAGATCTTGTTGAGTTCATGTGGAAAATTTCGACTTCGTGTCATGGTCAAAGAAAGGGCCCACAAGTGCATTTCCCTTTTGTGTAGTGGAGCCAATTGAGAAACCTTGGACTCAATTTCATGGTAGAGAATGGTTACACAATGTCTTTTGCCAACTCAACCCAATGTGATATGACTAAAGGGCCTTACATCCATGGCCCCCCTCTCACCCCCACCTCCCCACCCCCCCCCCCCCAAATTTGTCAAAAGGTACAATCATCATGAATGTGAGAGCAACCTTTCGGTTGGATGGCCAAAAGAATAACGTAATCCCCAACACTCTTTTCAACTGTATAGAGGGTGTAGGCACAAGGGACCCCATCCCCATCCCCACCTTGATCCAATCATCTAAAGTGATTCAAATGTTGCATCATGAGCCTGATCGAAACATTGTGTGTCACTGGATGAGGGTGGGGTCGGCGTTAAGCCTGAAGCTCGTTGTCTACTGGGCACTGGGAATAGGCTATTAGAAATTAGAAAGAGTCTTATCTATTTTTTTTCTTTCTATGTGGAATTTTTTTTTGTCGAGGTCTTTTTTAAGTATTTTAAAATAGTGTACTTGGAAATTTTTGATTGGAACATTTGTCTCTTGGACATTCAGAGACGCCCCCTCGACCCCCTCCAGTTCTCTCTGTTCTTCCTCCTCTCGCCACCTGTGCTCACACGCACACACACAGAAACAGAGACAGCGATGCTAGGAAGATGGCGGCAGACTACTAGATATATGCTACAAGGAGGTGTACAGATCCTCAGATCATGCTCATTAAGACGCATACTGAGTGAATTTGCCGAGAGGAATTGTCAGATTTCAGTGGTAGTGCTGCTTTTTTGAGCATCAGAGGTTTTTGTATGCACTTGTGTATCGAATTTTGGCACTGGAAGCTTTTGTCACCTGCTCTGAGATGCGTACTTGATTGAATTGCTGAACGAAGGTGGCGGATTGTGGTTGTAGTGAGTGGTGGGCTTCCTTTTGGAGCTTCAGAAAGTGGGGAGTCGTTGTTTGGCTGCCCGAAAAGCAATTATATGGAACGAGTTGGAATGCGGCAAGATCATGAATGAGATGTATTATTCCTCTTTGAGATTCGTAAGGGAGGGAATAGCAGTCAATTTTTTGTGATAAAAATTGAGAATTACAGAGAGCAGGATGTGTGTTAGGATACTTGAAAGATTTGCTTGTTGTAATCCATGACAGATGATCTTGATGTTTTTTTCTTGGCAGTTGTATTGGGTTCTCCTTCAAGTTTTGGGTCTATGGAAGCTAATGATCTTCATAAAGAAACGTTATAATTTGAACTGCAGACAGAAAGTGTCAGACTCCAGTGAGCAGTGCTACTGTTTTTCGAGCTTCAGAAGCTGGGTGTTATATGTTGGTTGACCACAAGAAATTCATGAAATGAAGCTAGCTACCCAAGATTATGAATGAAACTAAGAGGTCCTGTTTGAGATGCACAACGAAGGCATATTGCTGTATAATGGTACGAAGCAGAAATTTGAAAATTGCAGAGAGCTGGAATATTTGAAGGATACTTTACAAGAATTCTTCTTCTTTTTATCCATGACGGATGTTGTTGATGTTTGTATGCAGTTATATTGAATTTTCCTTCAACTTCTGGCTCTATGGAAATCTTAGCAGAGGAGTAGTCTTCGTCTTGGAGCTCCCAACGCTGGGAGTCATTTATTGGCTGGTAAGAGGTACTTTATGGAATGAAGCTAAGTACGCAAGATTATTGAATGAGGAGTATAAGTCCCCTTTGAGATCCATCGGGGGGGGTGTAATTTGTGATGGGAAGAAGCAGACAATTGCAAGTTTTAGAGAGCTGGAACAAGTGCGCAGAATACTGTAAAAAAAGTTTTTTTCCATCTGTGACATATGTTGATTTTTTGTATGCAGCTCTGTTGGCTTCTTCTTTTGGCTCTATGGAAGCTTATCACCGTCATTAAAAAGCGTAATACATTGAATTGCATAATAGATTGAACTGCAGAGAGACTGCGTCAGATTCTAGTGAGCAGCAGACTTCTTTTTTGAGCTTCAGACGCTGGGATCCATAGTTGCTTGTAAGAAGCAATTTATGGAATGAAATCGAATGGGGAGATCATGAATGAGAACTATTATGTTTCTTTAAAATTCTATTCATAGTAAGACGCAGAAACATTAGAATCAAAGAGAGCAGGAATATGTGTGGAAGAATAGTGTACAAAAGGTTTGCTTGTTTGATCCATGACATATGCTTTTAATGTTTTGTATGCAGTTATATTGATTTGTTCTTCAACTTCTGCCTCTATGGGAAGCTTATCGCCTAGAACTAGTTCCGAGGAAATACTTCCTCAGGTCTTGCTACAGCAGCGCGTCGCTGAGTTGGAAGCTAGTCAGTTTCGACTTAAGGAAGACTTCATGAAGCTCCTGGTGAAAGAGCCCAATCCAAACATTGAGAGTTTGCCCCAAAGCATTACCTCTGTTGGGCGCGATCCCGTAGATAATTGTTCTTCACCAGCTTCCTCGTCACAAAGCATGAAAGGATCCACTGACAGGTCTCATCAAGGTTTTCAGTTTAAGAAAAATCTTCTTACCAGGAGAGTAAACGAATATCATTCCTCTGTGGATTCTGCAGCTAATAATAAAGAACGAGTTACGATCCATGCTTCTGGTGAGGATCATGGAAAGCAGTACCTGAATATTTTACAATCGATGGGGCAGGCAGTCTATATGTTTCTGCCCCATGGCGAAGTTGCTTACTGGTATGGTGATCTTGTGTACTCTTCTTCTGTTATTTTAAGCAGTGGCAAAGACATTTGGATGTATGTCTATGAAATAGGCACGAGGAGCCGTTTCAAGAGTGAAATAATGAGTTCTTATTGGGTTGTCTTTAGATCTCCACACTTAGCTAACTCTTATTTTGGCAAACTCACATTTGACAGCTATTTGATGTGCACATCTTTATAATCAAATTCTTAGAAGTGTACTATTTCAGCCATTTGTGATTTGCAGTTAGTTGTGGGTAGCTCACTCTTGTCTTCTGTGTCTGCTCTATCATGGGCGACGTCCAATATTGCAATGGGACCTCTGTACACCCAGTATTCCGGTACTATCATATAATGAAGTATGGCAAAATTTGCCTTTGCCCTATGCGAACGTGGCAAAGCATACCATCTGAGTCCTGACATGTATATGGGGTCTACACTGACATGATTTCATTTATAGATGCTGCACTATTCAATGAGTCAAGTCTTTATACATCATCACAAGATCACAGAAACCAAATTTATGTACTAGGTCCTCACCATATCATTCTGATTTGGCTATGCCATTAGTGCAGATGTAGGATTTGAAGTTCTCATTATGGTCAAAGAAAAAGTTCCAGTGTTCTATCATAACTTGATCCTGCCAAGACGGTTTTTCTTGTAGGTCACCATTCAAAAAGTCGGTAGTCGTATCCATCCGATGCGGTTCTAGGTCTTGAACTATAGCATAGTCCAAGATAACATCTAGAGGTGTGTTACTGGTGAGAACACCTTAGTGACCTCTGTTCGTGGTTTTAATGAGTATCCTTTGCCCAAGAGTCTAGCTTCAGATTGTCTATAATCTTTACCCTGAACCACTTGCTAATGACAATCGTGTTTGGGTTGGTGGGACTAAAATCATGCGGCTGCTATTAATGAGCTGATTCAGGGAATCTCTTATTCATGTAGAGTTTGCAGTTTTTCAATGTTCAGCAAAGTATGTTCATCGAGAGCATAATCAGTATCGAATGGAGTAATGTCCATTAAAGTCTTGGGAGATGATCTTCGGGTTCATGTGCATATTTGTGGAACCATATTTAGGGTAAATTTCCTCTTGCTTTCAATATTTCAATCATTAGACTCCTGACATTTGACATGTCCTATTTCTTGCATGGGCTGTTGAAGCTTATCTTCATAATTGATCAGCATTGAACGTCGACTTGGTCCTTTGGCATAAACATGCTTAGGATCATACTATTGATTCTCTGATAATGAGTTTTCTATTGTCAAGGTCATATAGCCTGTAGTCTTTAGTGTCATGACAATCACCTAGAAAATGCATTTGGAGCTTTCAAGATGCATTTTTTGAACTACTGTGCCTTAGGTATGTGCATGTATGCAGTGCACATGAAGACCTTGAAATTTGGTAGTGAAAGTTTCTTCTCACTCTATTGCTCCTTAGGTATCTTGGCCCTTGAAACATCGATTCATTTCTGTATATAGTGTACTAGTGATAGTAAGTTCCCCAGCCCAGAATTAATGGCTCAACTTTGCATGGCTCACAATGCACTGTACCATGTCAACTAGAGTTGTGTTTCTTCTCTCAGCAATGCCATTCTGTTGCACTGTGTAGAAGGCAGTAGCCTGATGTCTATATTTCATGCAAGCGAAATACTCTTAATATCGTTTCGACACAAACTCCCCAGTCGAATCCTTCCTAAGGACTTTGATTTTTTTATTATCTATTATCGTGCTTTTGCAACCTTTGGAACTTTTTAAACGATCCAGATTGCAGGCAAGGAAGTAGGTGATACGGATCTCTAATTAGGGCTAGGAAATATTTCGCTCCATCATGGGACATTGTCTTTATAGTACTGCCCCTGTCAGTGTCCCCACTAGTTGTGGCTTTCCTTGAATAAGATTTACTTTTGTGCACTCGAGATATCTCACATATTTATTTTTCTTTAGTTTCAATATTATCTTGGCATCCTGCAACGAGGGATATTGACTATTTTGGAGAACAGACAACTCGTCAGCATCAATATGGTTACATTTTGTACAATACAATTTGCAGCCAAATTATTTTAAATGTCCTGCTCTTTCACCTGAGAAACAATTTTCCACCCTCTTTTCTTCCGTATATCGAGATTTTAGTCCATACACTAAATTGTGATATTCTTGACATGTCATAATCATTTCTTAGCCATCATATCTTAATCATTTTTTATCCATAATATGATAGTATTCTTGAGAAGTGGCAGTCTTTCCTGAAGCTGTAGCATCATACCAGGTTAAATCAGGAGTCTCTGTGAATATTTCTATGTTATATCCCTACTTGGGGTGACCTTTGCATACCCATTTTTTATCTTTTGTATTGCTGAAGACAGGATGTAGCAGCTGTAATATATGCCATTTCTAATTGCATGTAGGAATAGAGCAGCTGAACGATTGTTTGGATGGTCAGCGTCTGAAGCACTTGGTGAAAACATAATAGATTTGCTGGTTGACCCAAGTACACATGGTTTTGCATCAGAACTGATTGGGCGGATAAAAATGGGCGAATCATGGACAGGCCAGTTTCCTCTCAAAAAAAAATCTGGAGAAATTTTTCTGGCCATGATGACTCATACACCTTTGTATGATGACAATCGGATATTCACTGGCATAGTTGGAGTTATCAGTGATGCTCATCATTACAGTTCGCAATTTGGTCATCTTATGCAAGGGAAATCTCCTTTTTGTGAGGCTACTGATGGGCATGGTAATATATTCAAGTTTAAGCTGGACTGGCATTATCCCAGCAGGCAGATTCCCTTTGCCTCAGCCATATCAAATTTGGTATGTTAACTACTAATACTTTGATTTATTTTCTTTTCGTAGTATCTAAAGCATCTCAAATAGTCTTAATGCATTTGATATCATGGGAATGATGCCTACTATTCTACGCTCTTGTAACAAACAGGTTTTAATCTGGCTGTGCTCCAAAATTTGTCTTTCTAGAATTATTTGATATTGTACAGTCTTTTACCTGGCTGTGCAGTGTGCTCCAAAAGTAATTTCTAGAAAGATTTGTAATCGCCCAGTTACTATTGCAGGCATCCAAGGTCGCTTCTCGACTGCGGATAAAGGAGATAAATGTTGAGCATGAAGGTGGAAGTGGCGGCAGTCAGGGATCAGATGAAACTTTGGATAGGGAACATGGGGAGGCAACATCTCCTGCTATTCAAAACTTGGGAGGTGGGTCTGTTTCTCCACTAGCTGGTAATTCTCCTCCTGGAACTTGTCAAGAAAAGCGAGAGATTAAGCATGGGTCTGAAAATGGTTTTGGAGAAGAAAGTGAGGGAGGCCTGTTGTCTGGGGCACGAAAAGCCATCAGTTCTAAAGCTGAGTTCTTGATGGCAAAGAAGGGTATAACTTGGCCATGGATAAGCTTGGATAATGAAAAGGGGGAGAGAGAAAAGAAGAAGCGCGTAACATGGCCTTGGGTTGGTGTTGAAAAAGTCAATAGAAAGCATATGTTCAAAGAAAAAATAGCTGACATATTTCAAAGACAGGGTACAAGAGAAACAGGTACTCCAAGTGTACCATCACCGGATGCAATGCAAAGTGATTCTAATGTGGGCAGTGCCGACAAGTCTGATGAAAGTAACAGCATCGATGACAGCAACGATATGACCGTGAGAGGAAGCTATGATTCTGACCTGGAGTGTGAAATCTCGTGGGATGAGCTCACCTTGCGTGAAGTAGTTGGACAAGGTAGTTACTTAATTGCAATTGGTATCTGCTACTCACAAGTTGCAGCTGACTTAGCTCTCATATAAGATATGTGCATGGATGTTTCTCTGTTCTGGAGATGCTAAATAAACCAAACATCCTGACTATTTTCCATGTCACATCCATTCTCTGGTGCATATTATTAGACCACACATTTGGAGAAGTGTGCGAAGCACCTGGGTGACAAGAATTTTCTGTGTTATGCAGGAAGTTCCCTGAGAACTAGATAGCTCTAGGTTAGTTATAAGACTGAGATATTGAATGGTCATTTAAAATTAGTGGACTGGTGAAGGTTTTTGTTGGTGGTGAGAGGTCAGCAACAAGTGACATGCTAAACATGTAGTTAATCATGAAGCAAATGCTATCATGTTTATGCATGCAATGATAAACTTTTCTTTTCCGTGGCGAATAACACATCAGTGGTATCTATTAAGCTCTTATAGGTCAGATGGCCAGAAGCTAATTCACATCTTTTCTGCAGGGTCTTGTGGAACTGTGTATCGTGGTTTGTGGTATGGATCGGTATGTAACTTCCTTCTATTGTGATTTTCAACAAACCTTCTGTCTACAGAATGAAAGCAATGCCAGACTGTGAACTTAAAGATTTAACACTCTCACCCTTTCCCTCCCCATAAACGAACACATCCCATTTTCACCACTGTGCTGCACTTGCTCAGATGAGAAATTTAACTTTATTACCTTATGTGATGTCATTCCACGTCATTCCTTTCTTTCACATCTCTTAGAATCTAGATAGCAATAATTGGCTCTACTCCGTTTTGGAGAGTTTCATCCATAAGTGTCTCTGGCTTTTTTAACAAGGCTTTTCATCATCTCAAAGATCCCAAGGTGTTGCATTTACAGCTGTCAAAATTCTCCTTTCTTACTTTTAACCCTTTCACTGCAGGATGTCGCGATTAAGGTCTTTACAGAACAAGAATATTCGCCGGAGCTACTTGCAGACTTTAAAAAAGAGGTAAGGTTTTCATCAACAACAATGGAGAGTTCTGATCCTTTCACTTTAATTTTCAGGTAGTCAGCAAAATCTTCAAGATTTCTATTCATGCTTTCATCACCTTATGATGGTTATGTACAAGAGCAGTTATTTATTTTCATTAAAAAAATCTATATGGCTGGGTTGCTTTATTGTTGAAGGTAACCATCATGAAGAGACTTAGACATCCGAAAGTGCTGCTGTTTATGGGTGCCGTCACATCATGTGATCGCCTATGTATAGTCACTGAATTTCTTCCGAGGTATGGTGTCCTCGAGCTTTTCTGTGGTTGTATGGTGGCCTGCCACTTTGAAATGCTGAGATGTTCTCATTAATATGCAGAATCATGCAATTAGTATAGAGAAGCGGTTTTCATGATTGACTGTGCTGCAAATTTTCCATCCAGATTGGAGTCTGGGCAATTGGCCAAGTTATCAACTTTGGTTTCAAGCTTATTTCTGTCAGATCATTAGCAGAAATGCTGTGTTACCATTGTTTATACTATCAATTCAGAAGCTTTAGTATATGCCAAATCAGCAAAGATTATGATAATTTAGTGACTTAATCCACAACCACTTGAATACTAACTAGTATTTCCATCTGGTTCAGAACCAGAATCAGATGAATTGGCATGAATCGAGGTTCTGAACCGGGTCCCTTCCAAAAGAATTGGACAGAATTGGCTTTTTTTTTTTTTTTGCATTTTTTAGATAATAGATATAATGCTAGAAAATATCTAATGTAATATGTATAATGTCTACAATGTGTCTGAAATCTTGTAGATGTTAGATTGCTATTCAAAACGTACATTCCAAAGTTCACTGTTGCTGGTAGCAAGCTTAAGCCTGAAACCATATTTGAATTCAGCGTAGAATCAGAAGTGCACATGACAATGTTGAATGGGCACATTTCAAACTTCACAAACTAGATTGTGTGCTCCAACTTTCACTTAACACTGTAGTTTATGATTTATTCATGATCCATCATCAAACATTCATCATGAAATACACTAGGTAAACATTTGTATACAAATCAGAACATTGAAAAGCCAAAACAAAGAATTGTTGATGTCACAATCAAAGAATCGCTCAAAATCAAAGAACTGTTTCCCTTTTTTTTGTGTTTTTTTTAGGTCCAATCCTTTCTGATTCAAATTGGACCTGATCAAATCGCGGTTTATTTGCCAACAAACCGTGGTTTGTGGAAACACTAATATTAACTGTTAGTTTTATTGCCTCTCTTTTGCATATGGTTTTCATTTTTATCTGAGAAGCTTTGTAGTGTCCAATGCACCAAGGAGAGGACTTGTGAAAAGTTAATAAGCCACCATGCCTCCACTGCATCACACATGCCAACTAGTATAGCTGGATCAGAGCATTGCCATAAATTTCACAACATATAAGGAGATCCCAAAGAATAGGAAGTAAGCATATATGTCAAAAATTCGCACTAGGAACTTAAACACTTCAGAACATAAGACATTATGTGCAAGAACTAGCTAAAATGCATTTGATGGAAAACATATAGACCAGGAATGCTATATAGAACCAACTAGGACTGGTTCCACCATTGTACCACCACTAAAGTCATAGATAGAGGCATGGTCGTCTAGGACGTGTCAGAAGACTGCCTTGAAGAATAAATGGCTGCACATAAGTCAGCACACTGATAGGAAAATGAACCCTAAGAACAACACAAACCTTCATGTCTTTGAAGGAAGAAAGCAATGTTAGTTCCTATACTATGCATGTATGTGGGTCAAAATATTTGTGCACATCAATGCTTAAGAACAACCTTGTCAGACCATTTGAATGTAATATCAAATAGCACCATGCCACTTTGAGCGACCAAGCCAACCATTGAAAGAGTATGCTAGAAACCATAGAAAAATTAAATAACATCCAAGTTATCCAACCACAAGGATCCCAAGGTATTAGAAAGGATTATGCAGCTGCTATTAATGACTTTGAAGAGATAGCCAAAGGAAACTAGACCTGAACCATAAACTATGACTGCTGTATGATTAGTAATTAAGCCACCCATGTACATAGGACCGTCATGAAAGAAGACTCCTCAATATAAAAGGATCAACACGAATGCAAAGAATCGATATTCAAATCCAACATGATAGACCAAGACCACCCACCTGAAGACTACAATAAAGAACATAGAAAACCCAAGGGATTGGCATCCAGAATAGTCCAATAGATCCAAAGGGTTGACAAAGGGCAAGAACTAATCATAACACAAGGAAAGGTTCCATAGAAGCCACACATGTACCCTAATTTTTGATATTTGAATGGTATGTATTCATCATACGTAATCGTCATGTAAGTAGTCCTATCAAGACTAAGGGGTACAAAGGGGCCTAAAAGGTGTTAAAGAGAAGAGACCTAGCTAGAATTGTCATCCCATATTAGAAATTGCTATAAGAAGTCCCCTCCAGTTATGGTGGGAAATTGAATAAGAAGAATTGCAAAGGCCAAAGAGCAACATCAAGAGACTAGTTCAACAATTGAGGTATCATTTACCATGCTTCTGTTGCATCAAATAAAAGTAACTGTCTCAAGCTATCCGCATCAAGCAAGCATGCCAACTAGCAATAGGGTAATAGAACAGATAAAGGTACACCAATGTCCCAAGCACGAGTAGGTGAACATTTCATATTTGCATCACAATCTAGTCAGGTAGACCGAGAATGCCAAATAACAGTTTCATGAACAAGTGGATTTGATAGTGTATAGATATCCCAAGCAATTCATAAGGCTCATAAATGAGAATCATGAACCTCAAAAGAGAGAGTAGTAGGAAAAGCATCAGATGAAATATTTCGATAACCCATATATTTTTTAATATCAATGTACTGATAACATGAGGCTAATGAGCTAGGAACTGCTTAGATCTTATATGCCAACCGCTATTCTTGCAATTGTGTCAGAGATTCACCAATATTAAGTATGGACATGATAGATATGTACCTCATTAGATCCTTGAGGAAAGTATACTAATCAAAAGGGACAGCATCTTGTTGTATGTCTCAGAAGGAAACAACAAATACATTCGTAAAAACATCGCTTTTCAGGCACAAAAATGATGTGGACAAAACAAATACAAGTACAAAAACAAGTGGAATCAAAAGAATTTAGAAAATGGCAAAGTTGAAATGGTAAAAAAAAAAGAAATGCCAATAAAATTTTCAAAAAGGTAATTGCTAGGTCACCAATGCCAATAAAATTTTCTAAAAGACAATTGCTATGCTACAAACTCAATTTTGATCACAAATTATTTCGTAATTGAAGAAGGTAGGCAAGTGTTTTTGAATCCCATATTTTGGCATCAAATGAAGTATAGAGACAACAAACAACATTGTCAAAGAATTCTCCTACTAAAAGAACCTAATGAATGTCAATGGCTTTCGATTGCTTAGATTGATCTCTAACTAAGATCTTCAAAAAATATAGAACTCCCTGCATGAACCTTAGGACACACCAAACTCATTAAATTGAGAAATAGTACTTTTGGCCCTTATTTATAATTTTATGTCAAGTTAGATGTTGACATAAGTGGAGATAGATAATACATCCGGCCATGATGAGATGCGTGGATGAGGAATTGATAAGCTAATGTATAAGACTAGGTAAATAATGAATTATTGTTATCGTTTCCTTAATTTGTAGGTGGTGCATTGCAAATATGTGTTTTTGTCAGATCTTTTTTCCCTCTAGAAGTTTTGATATAGCTACTTAGGCTCTTAAAATCTTTTCTTTGAACTTCAAACAAATGAAGAATTATGGATTTCAACATTGTTTGGAGTTTGCACTGTCAGAAAGGTTGTTACCTAGCTTGAAACTAAGTGATGCTTGTTAACTTAATGCCAAAGTTAAATGAAAGGTCTTGAACATGGTCATGATGTAATTTTGTAGATTTTTTTACTCATTTTTGCTGGTACGCCTATCTCGATACTAACATTGTTTTTGTTAACCCCCTCAAAATTGTTTGTTTGAGTCTTCCCTACCGCCCCTTAACATAAAATTTTTTGTGTGTTTTTTATCACGTTTGAGAAAGCTTCTATAAATAGCAATGTGTATCACTTTGTTCCTTATGTTTTTTAGTCAGCTATAATTATCTCAGCGATTTGTAGAATTATCTATTTCATTGTGAAATATAAACACATTGTGACTTCAGGGGTAGTCTGTTCCGTTTGCTCCATAGAAACACTCCAGGGATGGATTCAAAGCGTCGATTACGTATGGCTTTGGACATTGTAATTCCTCCGGTTTTCCCATAAAGATCGAGTAGTGTGTTAGCAATTGTCAAATTATGTTCTCTTCAATGTGGTTTGCTATAATGACTTTTGTAGGATTTAATTATGTTTGCTTCTAGGTTTATCTCTGTACTAACTAGGTCTTGGTTGACTATTAGGCTCGAGGGATGAACTATCTCCATCATTGCAAGCCACCAATAGTGCATCGTGATCTTAAATCTTCCAATCTTCTTGTCGATAAAGATTGGTCAGTTAAGGTACTGTGTCACAAATTTTGATTGAGTGCATCGTGATCTCAAATCTTCCAACCTTCTTGTCAATAAAGATTGGTCAGTTAAGGTACTACTATGTCATAAATATTGATTTGATCATTACAAATTTTCTAAATTTAGGAGGCACGTGTTTAAGAGCACATGTATTCCAACTTTAAGATGAGGACCGTGTATGCTTGTTTGCTTGAAAGGTTTGATGTTTGCACTCTTTTTATTCATCAAGATGTTGCACATCTTGCTCACTCTATATCGTGGCTAATATACATCTCTTGATGTTCAATTTCACTGTATGTGTCCCTTTAGGTTGGGGACTTTGGTCTTTCGCGACTCCAGCATGCTACACTTCTCACAGCAAAATCCGGAAGAGGCACGGTATGTCACTAGTCAAATGTGATTTGTTGGACAAATGTAAGAGTATAATTACGAAATTTATGTTAATTTCTACAAAGTGACAAATGTTGTATATGAATCCTTATCCAGTTTCTTCTTGTCAGAATGTTTAGTCTATTTTCCCTAAAAGCTCTCTCTCTCTCTCTCTCTCTCTCTCTCTCTCTCTCTCTCTCTCTCTCTCTCTCTCTCTCTCTCTCTCTCAACATTTTTTTAAAATTCAAATCAATAATCTCTTGGTCAAGCGAAAAGATTTTTTTCAAGGTAGATTGATCATTAGGCATAGATGTACCATAGCATTGTCAATCCTTACGGATTGTAGCCAATGCCTAATATCGTATAAAAAATTCATTATATTTCATATGGTCTACATTGTCTATTTACAGACAATTTGGTTAATCGTGCTACGGTTCTGAAACTTTTGGAAATTCACCATGATCCAAGCTGGATTCTCATTGCACACAAGACTTCGAATACAATTATTTTGATAAAAAAAGGTTATCAATGTGTTGAGTAGGATAACAATATTTAATTTTGTTGGACATACGATCTATACATCCATATTGATAACATCATGAGTTTACAGAAATTGTAAACCGAGTGCCACTTCGCTAGTTTATTGTTGTCACAATTTTCTAGTGCTATATCACTACTAATTACATTGTGCACTACTTTGTGGTTCATTTTGATGTTCTTATTTTGTATTATTGTACTGGCAAGATACTTGGTATTTTAAATGAAACATAAGCCTAAGATCCTGAAGACCTGTAATTAATGAAGTTGAGTCCTTCCTATGTTTAAAAGGACCTAGGACTTGTAAACTTGATGTGACTATTTGGGGCTCAAAATGGATTTGTAATGGACATGCTGTCTTCATAAGATGTGACAGATGCTACTTGCAAGATATCTGGAGATGGGCTTGTCACACCAGCCGTACATGTAAATGGGTCAGTGTCAGGTATCATCATGTTGGCTTCATGTGAATACCGGTAGACTTTATGGGATTGCCCAAGAAGGCCTCATATGCCAGCTCTATGCTCAGGGGGGAGGTCAAGTACTATGGAATGGGCCGGGCACAGCAGAATGGCCTGTGCCCGGCCCATTCCATTGTGTAACGGATAAATGGGCAGAATAGTCACCAAGAATCCATCGCATGGAGTGGAGCATGTCATTTTTCATTGTCTTATATAGAATGAGATTAGAGGGAGATAACATTGTCTAATCAGGGAGCACCTCGCTATCATTCACACTTTGATCTTATACGAGGATTAGAGATGCATGGCTTCAATGATACGAGAGAGTTTTTTTTCCTCAGATGAGAAAGTATGTACAGAATACACCGATTGTGGCTCTATTCAGTCACACGTTAGATTTTCCTTTCCAATATGACATTCCAAAAAGACTCAATTACAGACTTCAAGGATGAGTACCCTCGGCTGAGATTATAGCGCATATTCAGGCCGTTGAGCCAGAGTGATACCTGAGTTGACTTGATGATACTTACATTATGGATTATGATACATACTTACAGCTTTTATTCTTTACATCTACCTGTCACACTAGACTCGCCTTCAGGCAGCTGAAGTTAGCAATTGATAGGCTCTAGATTGATGATTTAGCCTAACAACTTCATATGTACCCTTTTAGACTTGTACCATTTTTAGTAACTACAAGACGTTAATGAAGTCTCTCTACTCCCCAGTTTTGGAAGGGAAACTACCTGTCTGGCAGCTTTCATCATAGCTCATTCTGCTTTCCAGTTCTGTAGAAACTCAGGACAGTACCTTTTGTAGGAAGTAATAAAATCCTAATGTTGGACAATTCAATTTTGTACAATCTGGTCTATCTTGGATGTTAACGATGCAAGAAGGATATATTGCATGTACATTGCACCATCCATGTTGAAGAGTTCTGTGTCCTCGTGCATGGAATCGATAGAGATGAATGTAGCAAGCTGATTCTGTTATGTTTCAATGCTATTGCAGACCTGAGACGTCTATGTTCTTTCTTTTTTTCGAATAGTCTGCTATCCCGTCTGTGTCAGCTTGAAAGACATCTGTCTTTCACATTTTGGTGTGGCCTTATCTCATCACCTATAAAGAAGCATAATGGTATGATTTCAAGAATATTGCAAGATTGGATCATATTCGCAATTTCCAGCAACTATTTTGATGCTCCTACTCTATGCAGCCCCAGTGGATGGCTCCCGAGGTCTTGCGGAATGAACCGTCAGATGAAAAGTAAGCAGCTTTCATATTCTTTTACCTGTCGGTGGCAATTCTCTCTCCTTTACCTTTTGATAATCATTTTCGTTAAGTGTCTCATAAATTGAACTAGTTTGGATATCTAGAGATTTGCTTACATATATCGATGGTAATTTAAAAATTGTATCAGATTTTGTTGTTTATTGCGTTGAATTGTTGAATGCAGGTGTGATGTGTACAGTTTTGGAGTCATTTTGTGGGAGTTGTTCACTGAGCAAGTTCCCTGGGATGGTCTGAATGCCATGCAGGTAGTGTATGTGACTTAATGCTTAACAAATGGCTTTTTTTTAAGTCTCTGCCATAGCTCCCTGGAACGGAATGGAACTGCTCGAATGGTGCCTCGGGACCTTTCCTTATGGTTTACCCCCGTCCTTTTTAACCCCTATTATAGTAAGCCCCTAAAACCCCTTTTCTTACGAACAGTTCCTAAAACCGTTCCTTTAGGAATGGAACGGGATTCTATGGTCTCTGCAATGAAAACACAAATATGGATTAAATTTGTAGGGGCGCAATATAGAGGCTTATTGCTGCCTGTTTAATATGATGAAACTGCAAGGGAACGCTTTTGGCGCGAAAGTGAATTTGATATTGCAAAGTGTCAATATTCAGGACAACATGTAATCGATGTTAAGCAGCCCTTGTAATAACAAGGGATTCCTCAAGCTGAAAATTTTTGTTTCAGTTATAGTCAAATCTGTAGGTTCTCATCTTCTTGATCAATGTCAAAGACTTACTCTAAACTCTGAAAAGAAACTCAAAGGCAGGTTTTCGCACAGTTAGCAATAATTTCAACTTCCCGATAATGGACTACTTTCAACACCAAATTCAGCATAATACTTGCACTTCTTAAGTTGAGCAAAGCAGTTCTGAGAAGCTTTTTCTATTGGGAATGGTGTGAATTCATTCATTACCGTCTTATACGTAGGCCACCATGTAACACAATTATTTCACTACTTCGCTCTGTTGAATGAGGCGTCATATTCAAATGTGGCCTTGTTTTTGCTGCTCCAATTTGGAACTTGCCTTGATGAAAGAGCCGAATGTTGTTTCTTTGTAAAATTTGGTGTCTCAAACAGCTTTTCTCCACTCACTTGTACTCATTTGTTGTTCCATTGAATCATTTAGGTAGTGGGAGCGGTTGGATTTATGAACCGCAAATTAACGATACCCGAAAATCTGGATTCAAAACTTGTGTGCCTCATTGAATCTTGTTGGCACAGGTGAATGCTACTATGACAATCATGCTTCAAAATTTTAGTATGTGGGTCCGGAGAATCTAATCTGACTGTCTTGACAAATTCCATTCACTTTTTAGACATATTTGAATGAATTATATTATTCATGATTTATGAAGGCCAAATCCAATTTTTTCTCAGATTATGGCTCTTTGAATCTGTAATTTTGCAGTGATCCAAAGGAACGGCCACCATTTCATGATCTAACCAACATGCTCAGCAGTATGAATGTACAGTCAAATACCATTGTGACAAAGTCTGAGAATCCTCTGAATTGTGAGCATGTCTAGGCAAACGATTTTCTTTGATGAAAATGTTTGCTCTGTATTGGTGATATTTGACCTCCTGATTTTTGGCAACATGATATAGACAAACTATGCAATGCGTCATTGCATCACAGTTGCTTTTTCCAAAAAGATGATGTTGGATCTTCCAGTGATGCTTTTTGTCCATGTGAAGAAAACATGGGCATGGTTGAAGCAGGTCTGGAAAATGTATTCAAAGCAATTGGCGTTTCACCTTTTTCTGGATCTGTTCCAGAAGCTGTTAAACAAATTGGTTTGCATAGTGGTGTTGTTCAAATGTGTCGACATTGAGGTTTCATATTTCCTACAGTTGGCAGCTATATCCTACGGCCGATGCTTGGATAAACACATAGAGTTATTTCACACACTTTTAGATATAGAAGAGTGCAATTGAGGGAGTGTGCTATTGTCACGGGGGGGGGGGGCTGACGAGGGATCGGGGACTTGGATTACCTGAGATTTTCAACTTGTCTCAAAATGAGGCTGAATTCAGGAATATTGTAGAATACAATGCATCACTATTCACTATAATTATCGTCTCCTTTGTGAAGATGAATTTGTAAGTATTGTAATGCATGTACAATGCATAACTATTTGATATAATTATCACCTTGTTTATAGTGAATCCTAACTTTTTTCATTGCTGCAGTGGACCAAGTAACTCCATATTTAGACAGCAGAAGCATTCATCTGTCAATGAGCAATGTATATTGATGTGATGTTGCTTTATGGAAGCTTAGCTATGGCAAAATTGTCTTCGCACGTAGGTGGAAATTAGTCTGTATTTTTCATCTTGATTGCTTACTAGCATCAGACTATTACGTTTCACTGTATGTGTATTCTGTTGATCTATCTATCAAGTATCATCCAGTAATTATGGTCGCTCTATGTAAATCTAAGATTAGAGTGATTAAACATCTACAACTACTTATAAGATTTATTCTTCTGAGTGAAAAGAGCTTTTTTGGAATCACCATTGTCATCATAGTTTTGCGTGCTTCTACTTACTCTTTGACTCCATCTATCGCTTTTTGAAGTGTCATTGTCGAATCTTTCGCCAGTAAATTTCGAGTTGTGTGGAACCTGGGTAGGGCACGAAGAAAATAGCTAAGCTGTTTTTCCTTTGAGATCACATATTCAGTGCCGGAATTCTGCAAAGAAATAAACAAATCATTTATCTTTCGTACGAATATGGTCAGATCTTTGTCGTCCCATTGTAGGTAAGTCAATTGGTCCTCCAAGAACATGACTTAATTTCAAGATCAAGTCTCATTCTTGGTTCGTAGTTCTACCACAATTCTTTCGCATTTGAAGTCGATAAAAGATCTAGCATTATGTTGTCATGCACTGAAGATGCAGTAATTGTTATAGCTTTGTCATTTTTCTCCATCCATTCACAAAGTTCCTTGCCAGGAGCAATTGGCTTGTCTTTTGATGGTTCTACCCATTGCCATAGACCTTCTCCCTTTAGTACGAGTGAAGTTTTTAACTTCCAGACTAAATAGTTCGAACCTTCTGCATCCAAGATTGTATTGATCTTAGACTGAATGCTACTGATCGAAGACATCTTCCAATCTTTCGATTTGGCTCTTGATGGATATGAGGCTATCTGATTTCATTGTATATCACTATATTTGCTCTGATACCACTATAGGAAAGGTTCTACGAAACTATTAGAGAGGTTCTGCGAATTCTTCCTTAGAGAACGTGATTAGAGGTTGAATAAATCACACCAATATCAGCCTTTTTAATCATGCCTGAATATGATCTATGTACTAATAGAGCAGTTCTATTATGATCAAATTATGCGTGAGAAAATTGGAAATATATGCACGAATGTGATAGCCAATTAGATTATCAGATAAAACGACTGAAACTTTGATCAGAAAATGAATTTTATAATTCTGAGTCTGAATCAATATATATTTTTTTTGCTGCCTTGTGGTATCTCTTTTATGAAGAGTACATAAGTGCACAAGTGCATAAGTAAATAAGTCAGTCTGAGTCTAAGTCTGAGCTTGAATCTGAGAGTATATTATTACTGTAAATGCACATGTATTTATATTATTACAGAATAAGTCCTTTGGCCAGAATCCAATCGTTTTGACGGTTGACATTTAATAATGTTCTGGTTTCTCAAAGTCGAATAAATTCTGTTCGCGAATATTTGCGACAATCTGCTGTCTCTTTGTTTCAGCTTCGTGTTTCACGAATTGTTAGCAACACTTGTCTCTTCGCGACATTTTCGTCATTCGCGAATCGTTCGCGACAAATGACAATCCTTGAGCTTGAAGAACAATCCAGAAGATTTTGCGAATTGTTCGCGACAATTTTGCGACATCTGAGGCTTGAACAAGAAACAGAAAAATTTCGCAACAAAATTTTGTTCGCGAATCTTTCGAGCTTCAACAAGAAAGCCACGAGCTTCCACAAGACACTGTTTCACGAATCTTTCGAGTTGAGTGCAAGAATAGAAATGTTTTGAGTTCGCGTTCGTTTCTTTCTCATCCTTTGTTAAGTAAACTGCGAGCTTTGTTGGTAGAATCAAGATCTGTCTGATTAGTTGTTCTACAGAAAAAGTGGTGTCAAATGAGAGTAGATATAAAGTAAAGTGCATCTCTTTCCTCTTCGTGCTTACGTATAAAAACCAAAAAAGTCATACATGAATGTTCGTAGACAAGACTTCTTGGTAGTCATACATATAAAGTATGAGGACAAGTGAATAGGGTTTTGTGATTTCTCTCTTTATAGAACTAGAGGACACTTAGGTGTACTAAGTGCAAATTGCTGCTCACCGTTAGATTGACTGTTCAAAATGTGCTCAGATCTTGGCCATTGGAAAGACTAACAGCTTTCCCACCATTAAAAAAAAAAAACTTTTTTCTAATAAGTGGGGTCTTCTATCATAGTAAGGCATTTTTTTTCCGCCCCGACTAGTAAATAAGGTTAGTACGCGACATTTGCATTCTACAGAGGTTTGCGAAATGAATAGAGTGATATATGTACGTAACAGAGCCAGAGAGAGAGAGAGAGAGAGAGAGAGAGAGAGAGAGAGAGAGAGAGAGAGAGAGAGAGAGAGAGAGAGAGAGAGAGAGAGAGAGAGAGAGAGAGAGAGAAAATAAAGCCTAGGGTTTGAGAGAGATAGAAAGATAGATACAAGGAGTCATTGGAAGGAACCATTTGAAAGAATTGTTGGAAGGATCTATTGAGACCAACAAAGCTTTCTCCAAAGAGGTTAGTAATCTAAACACACATCGTTTTCTTTTTTCTTTTTTCTTTTCAATGTTTTACCACTAGAACCATATCTTTTCTATTGTAGAACCATATCTTGGGACCAATTTTTTCACAATCTCGGCCTATTGTACAACCATATCTTGAGAGCAATATTTTCACCATGCATCCTATTTTATTTATAGAATAACATCAATTACATATGGTTCTACAATAGGACGAAATTGTTTCTTTGAGCTTGTTGTCCACTGCTGGTGATGGCAGATCTATGTTCTCTAAGGGAGATCAGAATTAGTTTCTAAAGGCATTTTACTTCGACTGCTACTTGAAAAAAAAAAAACATGAAGGAAAATTTGAAAAAAAGGGTCTTGAGCAGCGCTCACGCTACCCGTCACGGCATGGGCGCTGCCCGCTGCCCAAGAATACTAAAGTTTTAATTAATATAGATGTGGGTTTCATTCTAGATTGTTAGTTTTAATTAAAACTAAGGAAATCAAAATCCAAAGGGTGGCTAATTTATTACATGAAAAACTATAGTTGGCACATGTATGTCCTCGTAAGTTTCACGTTGGTGATTGAGTGTCTACAAGGATATCCAAAGACTTGAAAGTTATGCAAAGTGAGAAACATTATTAAGTTGTCTACAAGGTATTGTGGACCTTACAAGATATGAAGAAGTTAGACTTTTAGTTTATCAATTCAAACTCTCTAAAGAAATTAAATTGTGTCGTTTTTCATGTGAGCTGACTTAAGCTAAGTTTACATGAGTGTGATACTCTTGGTTCCGATGATGATTTGGGCTTTGTTGACAACATTTCATTTTTAAATACTTTTGGAGCCAAAGAAAGTGTTGGATAACATAGACAAATGGTTGAAAAATTAAATTGTTTTTTAACAATATGATGGAAGGGTTAATAAGAAGATAAAAAAAATTAAGAGCAAACTAATAATTTAAAATGAAACCAGTTCAACCCTTGACCATGAGTGTTCAGGTCCTAGTCTCCATAGTAGTTAATAATATTAGTTTTATTATCCAATAATGATCTTGGAGGCTAGGGTTAGGGTTTTTGGATGTGGCTACCTATACATGGACATAGGAGTCGAGGATTATTGGACATATCAAGGCTAGGAGGGTGCATTTGAATTCACGCCATTCCACTCATTCTATCTTGTACTAGACTATTGTAAATACATGTTAGCTACCTCATTATTAAATTTACTATTGTGAGTGGTTGTGGCTAGAAACTTGATAATAGATGGTATTGTGATTCCCATAACTTGCGAGTGTTGATTTGATCTAAATCTCTAATTGGTTGGGTCAGTTTGTCCTATGTCTAGGCTCTACAATGTTATCTTATCTAGCTCATCCTAGGGAGACATTAAAGGTGGACCGAATGTACCAACAAGTTGATGAAAAATATACTTCATGCATATGTTTCAAGGTGACAATCGAATTGGAAAACGTATGTTTTAAAGGTTGAGTTTGCATACAATAGTACAATACATTCTACCACTAGGTTCTTTCATATTGATGTTTACCAATGTCCACTCAACTCAAAGTACAAGCTGTAACAGTTATTGATTTTTTTGCAAGATATGCAATATATATTGCAAATGGCACATCGTCCGAGTCTCAACCGCGATGGGTGACCTAGGCTCAAAACCGTACATAAGCATGAACGGGCTATAACTGGTAGCCGAATGCTTACTACTATTATAGGCAAAATCGATCAATGGAAGGTGCTTTTCCCAATCAGATTGCCGTCTGGAAACATATGCCCGAAGCATTTGTTCCATCGTCTGATTTGTTCTTTCTGTCTGTCCATCCGTCTCAAGATGATCAGAAGAACCCAAGCTCAGTGTCGTCTCTAGTTTAGCGAATACGACCGACCAAAAGTGACCGGTGAACTTTGGATCGCAATCGCTCACAATATCACTTGGTAATCCATAAAGCCTAAACAGGCACTCTACAAATATCTGAGCTAAATCAGAAGCCTTTGTGGTGGTCTTTACCGAAATAAATGTAGCCAATTTGGTAAGATGGTCGACCACAACCCAAATTGCATCATGCTATTTATTCATCCGCGGTAACCCAACCACGAAATCCATGGAAATACTATCCCATCTCTTATCAGGGATATCCAATGAATGCAACAAACTACCAGCCTTATGGCGATCAGCTTTATTCAACTGGCATTGGTCACACTTGACTACATAAGATTCTACAAAGGGCTTGACTTTTGGCCAATAAAAATCCATTCATAACAAATCCAATGTACAATGTATGCCAGGATGTCTTGCGCATGGTGAGTCATGACATTCATAAAGAATTTTATTCTTAACAACATTCACATCACACTAACCTTCCCTTTCCTGAACAATAGTCCATTACTAATAGAGAAATCATCATACCTTTTATATCCTTCCCTCTAGACTGATCACCATGATCATCAGTCCCGCTTGATGAAACTGCTAGAACCCTATTCCAGATTGGTCCAAAATGTGGGTCTTTCTCATAAAGACCTCTTAGGGAGAGATAAAAGTCTGATCTCAGTGAAGGAAAGTTTGTTCACTTCACCAATTCGATTAAGTGCATCAGCCACCTGGTTAGATGAGCCTCTGATATACCGCACTTCAAAGTCAAATTCTTGCATGAGTACTGCTCATCTGGCCTTACGACCTCGCAAGTCATTCTGATTACAGAAATACTTTAAAGGTCAAAACTGGAGCTAAGGCAATTAGAAGCTTGAGTTTGTGAAAACTCTCATCTAATTTCTCATTTCATCTAATGGGAGGACTTGACCTACCTTTGCGGGTTTTCACTCCTTTCAACATATTGTTAAGAGGTGCTGCAATCTTTGAGTACTCCTCAGCAAATCTACAGAAAAACACAATGAAATCTAAGAATGACTTTAGTTCACGCACCATTTTAGGAATTGGCCATTCCACTATTGTTTTCACTTTTCTTTGTCAATCTTGATCCCAAAGGAGGTAATCTTATGACCAAGATAAAGAAGTTCCTTTTTGAAGAATTCGCACTTTGATTCTTTCGCATAAAGCTTCTCTTGTCTTAAGATACGTAAGACAGTACGGAGATGCTTAGCATGCTCTTTGAGTGTTCTGCTATAGATCAAAATATCGTCCAAAAACACTACTATGAACTTCCCCAAATATGGACGAAATAAATCGTTCATCATTTGCTGGAAAGTAGCGAGAGCTTTCGTCAAACCAAAGGGCAATACAAGAAACTCATAGTGGCCATTAGCTCCATTCAATCGATCTATGAGATCGTCCATCCTGGGCAACGAGTATTTATTTTTAACTGTTAGTTTGTTCAGACCCTTGTAATCTACACATAGCCAGAAACTTCCATCTTTCTTACTTTTAAGAAGGACAGGTGCTCCCCATAAAGATTTAGTTGGTCTTATGTGTCCCATCCTGAGATACTCGTCGATCTGCCTAGCCACTTCCTCCTCTTCCTTCTGACTAAACCGATATGGTTGTCTGAAGATAGGACAACTATCGAGCAAAAGATCTATTTTATGATCCACCGACCGAGCGGGTGGTAGTCCATAAGGTAGTTGCTTTGGAAAAACTTCACTAAACTCTTGCTTTAGATCTTGCAAAAGCTGTTGTTCCTGGAACTACAAGAGTGGCAGATTAGCCATGACCTAAAATGTATCTGCTGATAGCATACCATTAGATCATATATCTGTACTTCTGGGTACTTGCCTGATCTTAGCTGGTACTCTTTGGAGTGTGAGAGCAAAATGGGTTTCGTTTTGCTCGTATGCCTTTCTCTCGTACTGGACCGCAAAGGAATCTCATTCGTGGATCTTTTGTGTTCGCGAACTGTTCGTCTTCATCTCCTTTGACTTTGAGGTTCGTGAATCGTTCGTCTTCGTCTCCTTTGACCTTCATGTTCACAAAACTCTTCGTGTTTCGTGTCTCCAGATTTTCGAGTTCGCGAACATCTTCGTCAGGTTGAGGGCTGAAAGCTAACAAGGCTTTATAGTTGGAAACATTCCGTTTCTTCAGATTCTTGAAGTCGCAATTGCATGCGTCATAACAATCTCATATTAACTATACATAATTGGTAAAGTTACGCTAAACTGGACCTGAAAGTCCATCGAAATTCCAAAATCGGCAATTTTTTTGGTCCTACATGGCATCCCTTAGCCGGCCCTTTTGGAGTTTGTAACTCCTCTAATGAGTGTGGTAAATAATTCTCGGTCTATTAAATGAGTTAAGAATTTTGATCAATAAGTTAAGAAGTCTAAATCTCTTTACTCTAGTGTTTTATTGGGAGCCTATGGATCTCACATACATTCTCACAAAGTAAGCTATTTTACTTGTGGAGAATTTAATTAATCTAGTGGAAGGTATTCTCCTACAGATTATGGTCTGCAGATGCTTGTTTACAGGTTTTTGATTAGATCTTCGTTTATTATAGGGGATAGACAAATCTATTAAGATAAATAGTTGTTATTTTCTTGCACATGATGCTAGAAATAGGGGCGTTTAACTCAAGAGTGTATCTAGGATACTCAAAATTGATTTTAATCATTTTTTATCATAATGGACTCCCAGAGATTCTAGTTGAATGAATTATTATATCTTAGAATTGTGGATTCTAAGAATATTTGTACCTGAAGCCTCTATGATTTGTTTGCCAAAGATTGTGGATAATTTCATATTGTAATTGTTAAATTTTTTTAACTTTAATCTCCTCAGTTAGGTAATACTACACTCATTGTTTCATGCAAGGGTTTTACATGAAGGTGATGTCACTAACTTATAGAGAGTGAAGCCCAGATGGTAATGACTGAAAAATAGTTTATCTTTTCTGTTATGTTATTCAGACTAAGGATAATGATTTTTCTAGGTAAGTATTGAAAGTTAAAGAAACGGTTTCTATTTCTTCTTTCATGTTCTGAGGAGAGAACCAGTGCAAGGTGGGAAGAATGTTACATCCACATCTTGTATATATAAAGTATTAGATATAGTCCTAGACTTGGATACACGGTACTCCAGTACTCGAGTTTATTGGTTATGCCTCATTATTTCGAACTAGACCAGAAATGCAACTAGTAATCTTGTGAGGACCCAGTCACACATAGTATGACGTGTGGAGCTATTGCATTGGTTAGTTCAACTATTAGCATGGTGCAGATTATCAATAGTAATGACTTGTATGTATGGGAGTACTATCTTGCATGGGCACATGCCCAGGTAAAGTAGGGGCTATTTCCTCATGGCGAAACTCAACCTACTCCCATTCTTGTTGTGAAATTTCATTGTGGATTTTTTTTTCTCTACAATTGCATCCTATCGTATGGAAGGGGGGTGATGCAATTGGAGATTAATCAATAGCTTTTGCATGGTTGGCTAGTTTGGCTCCACTATCATTCCTTTGTGTGTGTCTTGTAAGAAGAATATTAGAGGTTCTTCTCCTTACAGTGGTATTAGAACTAAGATCCATCAAATATTGGTTTTCTCCATAACAATATGGGAGATTGTCGGGCATGTGAAGGCTAGCATGCATTTGAAAGAAATCCTCTCTAGAAAAGTGTGCCCTCCTAGTTGTTTCTCTGTCACTTTGAACTTGCACGTGTGAAGCTGAGGTGGTGAAGTGATGTGGTAGTCATCTAGGAAACATGCACACCCTCTGTAATGTAGCTCAAGTTAACTCTGTTTGAAGTTTTGGCTATTTTGTGTGTAGAAGTTGCCAAAAAGCAAATTGTTCCAATGCATGTTTGTCTTTTTCCCTACTTTAGTATATTGTGTTTGTGAAAATTGATTGCATGGTGATTCTATGAGTGATTTGACATGCATGGTACAGTTGTTTTAAATGGTTATACACAAGTACTTTGACAGTTCTGTCATAAACCAATGAAAGTGGCTAGTGGATTCTAGGTGACTGGCGTTTATGTAAAAATTTCGTAATGATGACCAGTGACTGATGTCGTACACTTTGCATGCCAATTTGACATTGACTCAGTGACATTAGAATTTGAATAGTTTGTAAATTTTTCAATTTCAAGTGCCTTTTTACTAATAGTGCTCTTTGTTGAATTTTTAAATTACATAAAAGTTTCAAAAATTTGATTTTCTTTTTCAGTTTTTGGTTTATGAAATAAACTTAGATTATTGAAATGACCATATTGAGGTTTTCGTTTAGACAGATTCGGTCACAATGTTTTCACTAAAGTTGAGTTTTTTTTTTGTTATAGATAATTCAAATTGATTGAAAAAAACTCAAATCCTATTGTACATTGGTACAATCAAATTTGTGGACAATTTAATACTATAACAACATTTTAAGTTCTAGAGCTAAATTTCTCCCAAATAGAGACTTGAAATGAACTATTTTTTTCTTTTCTGTTAAGTTTCAAATTTGGTCAAATTTTGAAATCAGTTATTTTTTTATGATATTTTCAAATCGATTTTGATCATTAGAAATGTGTCAAGCAAACGCTTATGCAAATACTAGTCAAATTTGAATTTAAAACTATTTGATAGTATGAAATGGCTAGACAATATGAATGAAAATTGGACTCTTTATCTAGGCAAAGAAATTTTGCTAGATATAGATTAAGAGTTGTTGAAATCTAATTTAAGAGTTTCACATTCATATTTTTTCATATTAAGAGATTTAGATAGTTTAGTGGCAATGTTGAGTATTGCGAAGCCTGTTAATGAAAAGGAGAATAGTCCAACGTTTTTATTGAAAAAGTTGTTTAGTGATAGGAACTATTTGAAAAACTGAATTTTATTCATGAGTTTAAACCTATGGTTGAGTACAAACAAAATTTTAGTATAGTACTATTATGCATATATGTGGATGATCTTTAAGGTTGAAGAAATCAATGGCAAAAGTTCTCAAATGGTGGAAAGCTCTTCTTGATGCTTAGAAATGGCTTTCAATCAAGGAAGCCTTGTCTTGGCTATGGTGACATTGCTACAGTTATCAGACTTATTGGCTTGTTTCCTCATCAAGTTCATGCCAAAGCTACTTGAGAATCTATTCTTAGCTACTTAAGTTTTGGAGAAAACTAGCATAGTTATCAAGCTAAATTTTGAGGAGTGTGAACATTTTGCAAAATCTACCTCAATTAGTTTATACTTATATGTAAATCTCACATGTTTGGAGCATGTTCCCACGTGTGGAGGGTAGGCCTAGTAATTTTTGTTCATTTATGTTGAGTTTGAATAGTCAATAGGCCTCAAACTTGAGTTCTAGTGAGATAGTGACATTTGTCACATAATCTTAGGATTGAAATGCATCCATTTGGCCCAATCACATTTAGAGGTGTAGATCACAAGGCCAATCACTTTAAGAGGTGCATTACATGTGGACCAATCATGTTTAGAGGTGCACATCATGAGGCCCAATCATAATGAGAGGTGCAAATCTAGAGGTCCAATGATGATGTAAAAAGGTAATCAATGGGGTCCAATCATTCTAGATCATTTACTCATGCTAGATCTCGTGCTAGTACTATATGGAAGAGCTCTCTCATTGTACATATGGTTCTTTTAGAGTTACTCACAATTTTGGAGTGTTTTTCGTCTATTCTCTCTCTACTCGAGAGCTAGCCTCTCTTTCTCTCTCTACCCGAGAGCAAGGGCTCTCTCTCACTCTTTGTATTTGTTTGGGACTTAGCTTTTTTCATGTTAAGTGATTGGTCTGAGTGAGAAAGTGTGGATGACCATTAATGAATGCTTGTGTGCTCTCGTCTTGAAAATTGTCTAGGGAGATTGCTTGTACAATCAAGTGATGGTTTCACATACAATCACACCCACCTTAGAAGATCAAGCACATTGATTTGTGTGTCCTCACATGTACTAAAAAGTACACAAGAAAAAAAGTTGGTATATCCCATTTTTCTACTATTGTCAATAAATTATTTAAGTTTCGACGATGCCACGCTGAAGTAGTAGGAATATTTTGGCCAAGGGATATATTTCATTATATTTTTGAATATATATTGTTCTTTTTCATTTTGATTTTTTGCTCACAAGGAAGATGTAACGATGTAGAGATGGTGTGAAGATGGTGACTGAAAGATTGAACACTCAAGCGTCAAGGTCGGTCACGATAGCAGGAAGATCGCTGCAGATCGTCGCCAGAAAATGCTTGAGCTTCGCACTTCACTGAGGTGTGAATGGCTTCGGGGTGAGGGCATTTATTGTCGTCATTGTCTGGTTGCAAGGGAGATGGGACGTGCCGGTTCATGAAATTGGAATGTAGGTCCTCCGATCGAGATTTCATAGAACTGATTTGGTCAAGATCTGAAGGAATGATGCACAAGATTATGTGCTAAGAATCAAGTCTCTCAACAAAGATTTAGCCTCTGTTGGAGAGAATTTGGTCGGTTTGCCATCCAAGACAATTTGCCTACAATTGATAAACTTCATAGTGTACTTTAGCTGAAGAGTCTAGGATGCTCCACACAAAGGCTAGGATGAACTCCTTGTCACTGCTGGATGGAGGTGATAAAGCAAATTTCTCATTCAAAGACAAGAAGACCACCATTGGTGCCAATAAGAATCATCAAAAGGAGGCCAAGGAGGAGGATGCACCATCAAGCTCAAAGGGCAAAGCAAAGAAAGACAAATCCAAATACAAGTGCTTCTTTTGTGGAAATAAGGGGCACTTTGCATTAGAATGCTTCAAGAAGAAGAAGGCACAAGAAGACAAGCAAAGCAACAATGCCCATCAAGAGGAGGATGAATAAGAGTCATCCTTAATGACATCCATCTCAAGAATGATGATATTATAGCTAAAGAATTTAAACAAGGTAAATTTTTTAAATTAGATGCTAATGTAGTAATGGAGAGTGTTAACATGGCAAAGGAGGAGATCACCAAAGTGAAGCTATGGCACAAAATATTGGGCCATCCCAACTTCAAAGCTATGGAATCAATGTGTGCAAAGGAGCTTGCACTCGGCCTCCCCAAGAAATTGTCAAGATGTGGCAAGCATTGTGAGGCCTGTAGTCTCTCAAAGGCTCATAAGCTTCCATTTTCAAGATCCACCACAAGAGCAAACACTCCTCTTGAAATAATGCATTGTGATGTGCATAGCTTCTCACAAGCATCCAATGGAGGTGCTAAATACTATGTATTTTTATAGATGATCATTCAAGATATGCTTGGATTTACCTTTTGTCTTACAGAAGTTTGGTGTTTGATTCATTTGTAAAATTCAAAACTCTAGTTGAAAATCAATTTAATACCAAGATTAAGGTATTGAGATATGATAATGGAGGAGAGTACATCTCTAAGAAAATGATAGAGTTTTGTAATTCTAATGGCATTCAAAGAGAGTTATCTTGTCCTTATACCCGAAGGCCTTAAGGCTAGATGCTTCTCTACCAAAACCATTTTGGGGTGGCGCAATTACTTGTGCTAACTTTTTGTGCAATAGGTTTTCCAACCAAGCCATTGGAGGAATCACACCAATTGAGGCTCTATTTAGAAAAGCCAAATCTCAAAAATCTACATGCTATGTACACCAATCCTTGGATACAAAGAAGAATGATGATGTCACTTCTATCAAAGGTGTATTTGTGGGCTATGGTGAAAATAGCAAAGCTTATAGAGTCTTCAATCCCATCACTAAGAAAATCATAGTGAGTAGGGACACTATTTTTTATGAAGGACAATCTTGTAAAGTGGATGATAGTGCTACTAAGCACCCCAACCTGCTATGAATATGCTTGTAAATCAAATAGTTGGATTATGCAAGTGGAATGCTCTCATGGAGAATCATAATTCGGAGCTTGTTGACCTTCCTCAAGGGAAGAAACCACTTGATTGCAAGTGGGTGTATAGATTGAAGTATAACCAAGATGGATCAATAAATAAGTATAAAGCAAGGCTTGTAGCAAAAGGTTTTTTGCCAACTAAAGGCATTGATTATGATGAAACTTTTGCTCCTATGGCTAAGCTAGTTACAATAAGATTGATCATTAGTCTTGCTACTACTTGTTGGAATTCAATCTAACTTCTACTCATCCCAACAGCCCTCCTTCCTTCTTGTCAATTTTTAGAGAAAAAGGACAATTATGATTGTACTTATCAATCATTAAGAGTTATTGATTGCCTAATCCAAAGATCTACCAAGTTTTAGGTATTAGATCTTGATCTAGATGCTTCACACTATGATTTAAGCAAGAGCAATGGATCAAATAATTAAAAACTTGGATGAGCGGCCTCACACGTGTGGAGGACAGTAACTGTATGGCCTATTTACAAAGAGTAAAGTACTCAAGCTTAGAAATGCATTTCAATCACAAAAACACAAGACAAATGTGGAAAATACAAGCAAGTCTAGAACTTGCCAATGTCACATCAACTTCTCATTGATTTGGTTGATCCCTTTATAGATCAAGTACATTCATGAGTTGTGTACTGTTTAGCAAGACTTCACACGTGTGAAGAGTGCCTAGCCATTCAGATCCACCAATGGGAGCCATATGTGCTCATTTCCCAAAGTTGACTATTCTCTTTGGCTAGAAAACAAAAAACTAGTCTTCCACATTTATAGGAATATTCCCTATAAAATAGGATCTAATGGAATCTTCCTATCTTATCATCTAGAAGCTTATCCACATGTGTGAATGGTATCTTGACGTGTGTGAGTAATAACTCATTCACATGGAAGTCCAATCTATTTACATATAGTTTGACCAATTTGACCAATTTCAAGATTCTACTCAAAGGTCAATTTCACACTAGTGTAGGTCTAGCTAAAATCAATCTAACTTTATAAAAGTGACTTACGTACATTCTTTCACACGTGGGAATAGACTCCACACGTGTGAGATCCTATCAAGATCAATTATTTTAAGATCTACAAAGTACATCAAGTTGGAAGTGATATTTTTAACACTCCTCCTCACTTCTAACTTGGCAAATCTAATGTACATATATCTACAACTCCAAGAGCATCTCTTAACTTGAAAAATGAATCTTTAGCCAAAGGTTTGGTTAAGATATCGGCTATGCACTCGGATGATGGCACATGATGAAGTTGAACCTCCTTGGATTGCACCTTCTCCCTCACAAAGTGATGAGCTATCTCAATATGCTTTGTTCTAGCATGGAATATCGGATTGGTAGCAATTTGTTGAGAAGCTTGATTGTCACAATAGATGCAAGGGATCTCCTCGGCCTTTAGCACTTGAAGCTCCACCAAAAGTCTTCTTAGCCATAGGAGTTCTTTGGTTGTTGAAGTCAATGCCTTGTACTCGGCTTCACAAGAGAAAAGAGAAATTGTATCTTGCTTTTTGGAAAGCCAAGATATCACTCCTCCACAAAGAAAAGTGACAAATGCACTTATGGATCTTCTATCCATCTTGTCTCTTGCAAAATCTGAATCCGAAAATGCCCTCAAGTACAAGTTAGATCCTTGATAAAGAATGCCAAAAAATCTAGTAGAAGAGATATATCTAAGCACTCCCTTGGCACTTTTCCAATGATGCATCAAAGGACCTTGCATATATTGACTTAACTTGATTACACTATAACTCAAATATGGTCTAGTGATTGTCAAATAGATTAAGGAGCCTATTAGCTTCCTAAAGAGTGTGATGTCCTCAAAGGATGCTTCATCACAGTCAATAGTAACTTTACAAACTTGCTCCATAGGGGTGTCAATCCCCTTACAATCTTTCATGCCAAACCTTTCAAGAATGGAAGTAGCATACTTTGATTGACTTATAAAAGTAAAACCACTACCTTTAGTAGCTTCTATTCCAAGTATGAACTTAAGAAGTCCTAGATCTACCATATTGAATTCACTAGACAAAGAAGGTTTAACATTTCTTATGACTTCACCATCATTTCTTGTCAATATGATATCATCAACATAAAGTACTAAAATGATGATCTTTCCATCATTACATTTAATGTACAATGAAGGCCCATAAGAGATAATCACAAAGCCAAGAGAGTAGAGAAAATCATGCAACCTAGAGTACCAAGCTCTAGGTGCTTGCTTCAAGCCATATAGGCTCTTCCTTAAGTGACAAACCTTGTCCTCCTCACCATCCTTGATGAAGCCCTCGGGTTGCAACATGTATATTTCCTCCTCCAAGTAGCCATTCAAGAAAGCATTGGTCACATCCATTTGATAGAAATCCACTTGAAAAAAGTAGCAATACAAATGATCAATCTAATGGCTACAAGCTTTGCTATAGGAGCAAATGTTTCTTCATAGTCTATGCCTTTAGTTTGAAGAACCCCCTTAGCAACCAATCTAGCTTTGTACTTACCTATTGATCCATCTTGATTGTACTTTAATCTATAGATCCACTTAGTACATGCAAGTGGCTTCTTCCCATATGGAAGGTGTACAAGATTCCAAGTTTGATTATCTATCAAAGCATCAAACTCTACTTGCATTGCATCTCTCCAAACTTGTGATCTATTTGCATCTTCATAACATGATGGCTCTTCAAGCATTGTGGTTAGAAAAGAGTAAGAGGTAGAAGGAGTTTTGTCTTCCCTTTGCTTCCCTTTCTCAAAGAATGTAAGCCTTGAAGGCTCGGCCTTGCTCCTTGTGGATCTTCTCGGCTCCTTTGGAACTTGATTTTGATCTTCCAAAAGATCATTTTCAAGAGGCTCCTCCTTGGGTGTTGCAAGATCTTCATCACCTAAAAGATTAGATGAATTTGGAGACAACTTGTAACTTTGAGATTCATCAAATAAGACATCCTTGCTAGCATTTACTTTGCTTGAAATAGGATCAAATATCCTATATCCTTTGCTATTTTCACTATAGCCTACAAATATTCCTTTGAAGGAAGTTGCATCTTCTTTCCTTATAGTTTCCAAAGGAATGTGGACATAACATATACATCCAAACACTTTAAAATCTTTTACATTGGGCTTATTGCCAAACAAAGCTTGAAATGGTGAGATCCCACCAATAGCACTACTAGGAAGCCTATTACATAAATAATTAGCACAAGTTATGGCCTCCCCCCAAAAAGAGATGGGTAGAGATGCATCAAGTCTTAAAGACTTTGCACATTCACAAAGGCTCCTATTTTTCCTCTCGGTCGCCCAATTTTGTTGGGGGGTGTAGGGACAAGTGAGCTCTCTCTTATTGCCATTGATCTCACAAAAGTCTCTCATCTTGTTGGAGATATACTCATTATCACATCTTAGAACTTTAATGCAAGAACTAAGTTGCTTTTCCACTAGAGACTTAAACTTTACAAAAGCTTCATATACAAGACTTTTCTTAGGC
Organism: Diphasiastrum complanatum; assembly: GCA_029204225.1. Lineage (NCBI taxonomy): Eukaryota > Viridiplantae > Streptophyta > Lycopodiopsida > Lycopodiales > Lycopodiaceae > Diphasiastrum > Diphasiastrum complanatum. The sequence goes on along the minus strand of CM055107.1, from coordinate 11,433,511 downwards.
AATAATTCAATCCAAGTGTAAGCATCCAACTTAAAGAGCCTTCCTTGCTTAATGCCACTAGCTATGCACTTATCACTTTTCAAGATGGAACACACTCCATTCTTGAAATGTACATCTATAGTCCATTGTCCATTAATTAACCAACACTAAGCAAGTTTTTTGTAATGGATGGAACATACAAAACATTATCAAGATCTATCCTCTTAAATGATCCTAAGCATAATGGAATAGATTCTATGCCATCTATCTTACATTCTTGATCACTAGCAGTGCAGATTGACTACTTACAATCATTAGAAGAAAGTAGAGTAGAAAAATAATTCTTGTTGAATGACATGTGGGAACTAGCCCCATTATCAATCCACCATGTCTCTTGGCTTGATCTTGGTGTAGATGCTACCATCAAGGATGTGTTGAAGTCATCCTCTTCCTCCTCCCCTTGTGCAAGATTGCCTTGATCTTCACTCCCTTGTACATTCTTCTTCTTATAACATTCGGAAGCAAAGTGTTCTTTCTTCCCACAAAAAAAACACTTTAGCTTGGCTTTGTTCTTTTGCTTCCCTTTGGATGTAGATCCTCCATCCTTTGCCTTGGCCTCCTTGCCTTGGATCTTCTTGAAAGGATGAGTCTTCTTTTTGCCTTTAGATGTGAAGTTTGCTTTCTCATCACCATTGTGTAGTGACAAGGACCCCATTCTTGTTTTGAGGTGTAGAAGCCTACTCTCCTCGGCCACAAGAACATTATGCAATTTTTCAATTGATGGAAGTTGGTCTTGAATAGCAAAAGATTGAACTAGATTAGAGAACTCATCTCCTAATCCATTCAAAATTACTTGTACTAGTTCATTGTCTTGGATCTTCTCTCCTATAGATCCCAATTCTTTGTTCAAAGATTTTATCCCTAGGACACATTCTTGTCCATTTTCTCCACTTCTCTTCAAGCTTTGCAAGATCAGGTTTCTTAGAATAAGCACTATTGAAGTGTTATTGGATTCATAAATGCTCTTTAGTGAATCCCAAGCCTCTTTTGGTGAGGTACAAGAAGCCACCTCCTTCAAGAGGTCATTGCTTACATTCAACTTTAAGCAATGTAGGGCTAATCTAACCCTCTTCTTGTATTTTAGTTTTTCTTGGGCAGCTTGAGGCTCTTCCTCAACTCCTAAAACAATATCAAAGAGGTCATGAACCACAAGTAGTGGTTTTATCCTCACTTTCCAAATGGAATAGTTTGTGGAAGTTAGTTTCTCACTAGATTCTAACATGTATCCACCCATGGATGACATTGTGAATGAAAGCCTATGAGATGCACAAAGATCTCTTGATAAAGAGTGATCTAAGATAGATTTCTAGCTTTCAAGAAGCCTCTAATCTCGGCCCAATCAATAGTAATTCAACTTGGATGATGGTATAATAGATCTACTTCAAATATTCTAGCAAATCATTCCTCCAAAAAATTGATTCTAGTATAATTTTGTTTGATATTTCACACACACTTAAAATCTGAACAAATCAGCCTTATAGATCTGATCTAATGCTTCAAAATAAATTGCTTCAATGATTCAAATCCCTATTTGATCATTAGCATTCAATAGATTGAACCTAGATCTAGACAATGCACCAAAAACCTTGAATTTTGGACTAATATGCACATTTTTGGGTCAAAAACATTACAGGAAGTTAATTTGAAGGTTGTTGTACAGTTTCACACGTGTGGACAGTACTTCAACAGCCCACAAATTGATCTTGACCAAAAATACTGTCGTAGTAACGGCCATGACTCTGTGCTGCACGCATCCAAATATCTGCGGGACCGGCATCTAAACCACTCTGCCCTCTATCAAGAGGTGGGACACATGGCACAGGTTATACCGGCAGACAGGCAGGGCACACAGGGGGGGCCAGTGGCATACCTACCTAGTTTTCCAAAAAATCCAAAATAGAATGTCATGATCTTCTTTTAAAACCTGTTTGAAACACAAAATCATGAACTATTTTAGGAGAATTGAACTCAGACCTATAATAACAGAACAATATTAGCTTAAAACACAAAACCATTAATTCTTGAAATGAATTAGTTGCTAGTACTCAATAGAATAGATTTAAACCTGGAAAGCTGCCAACCACCAAATATCATTTTCGGACTGCACACTAAAATCAAGACTCTCCGAGTTTATCGTATTGCTTAATGCTCCATTCATAATTGTAACACTAATCCTTTCCAGCTTTTGTCCCTTTATTATTTCTGATTCATCTAACTTGAGAACTAATATCAATTTTTCAACACTTTCATTTGTGATTCCATAAAACTTTACAATAAATCTCAGTAAATGATTCGGATCTACAAACATATTGTTGGTAGAATCATATGACAAAGTGCCATGTTTTGAGTTATAAATTTCATTTATATGGTAAGGAATACCAATGATGTTTTGCAAACCCATGTTTAACACATCCCTCTCTAATTTGATTTGAAAGGGTCGGGGAATAGGAGATTTTTTTATATGTATTTGTCCAAATGCCTCTTTGATAATTTTAAACATTTTGTCATATGCAACCCTAATAATACCAGAATAATCACATGCCCCTTGTATCAATTTTCGGTCAATGACCTTGCCGACTTCGCCCATAAGGGCCTCTGTAATCTTGGACTTGATTCGAGAATATCGTTGATTTCCAAGTAGGACTCGTTGTTGACTTGGCAAAAGTACTGCACTCAAAGACTTTCCAATCATGTCCTTGTCTTTCAGATTTTCATTGGTGACTAAAGCTGATCTACAAAAGAAAAATAAGATTTAGAAAATAAACAATTCACAATCATTGAGTGCTAGATGAAACAAAACACATGAATAGTTTAAAACATAATCTTACTTGAAAGCATATATTCTTTTTTTCCGTTGACCCCCACTTGTTGAAAGCTCGTCAATACTTTTTTAAATAACTCTTTTTCAGTATTTTCTTCCGTAATGTGTTTACTTCTACATTTATTTGACAATATGAGGTACACAATGTTTGTACAATTAGTTTCATATTGTCAGTTTCTTGGTTGAGGTTTAATATAATATCTTGCAAATGAGAATTATCTATCTTCAAGATTTCATTCTCTTCTTTTGTTTGCAGAAAAATAGTTTCTCTTTCTCGGTAGTCAGTAAGCAAACCATTCAACATATTTTCCAAAAAATGGATTTTTTTCATTGAATTACTAATGCCATAACTTTTCAATCTTTCACAATAACCCAATAGACCATTGTGTCCTTCACACAAAAACAGTATGAGTTGTGTGACCGATCTAAAATTTGGATGTTGCATTGAGCTTGGATCGATTGGATACAAACTTCCATCAACCCATAGATCACAATGTTTCATGTCTTACATCCTTTGGTGAGCTGGTAAGGTGGATCCTTTCAGATTTTTTCTCGACAGTGGAGCATATTCTGTGGGAAGATCAATATGGAGATGATATTTAGACATCTTAATAATCGATAGATTAATCTAGTAGAAAACCAACTTGTTATATATCTTGTAAGCTATTAAAACTCATCTTAATTAAAAAAAAAATTAATTGGAAAAGTTTGAAATGACCTTGGCGCTCTTTTTAATCCATCACACTCCATGTTTCTTGCTTGATATGCAAAATCAATGCTTCGCAGTTATGAGCAAAATAAGGAAAATATTTTTTCAATAGATGTGTATTGAAATCGCAAATTTTTGAATTGCAAAAATTTGAAATATCCTTACCGCTCAATTTGATCCAACACACTCCGTATTTTCATAATTGCAAAAATTTAGATTCACGTTGGCACTCATTGTGATCCAAAATATTCAAAGTTTCTTACCATGATTTTCAATCGATAAGACTGCTTTTCATTGATGTGAACGCTTTGAGTAGATGGAAAGAAAACTTTGATGTGCAATACGGATTTGCATTTACATGAGAAGTTTATGTTAGTTAATGGTAGAAAATAGAATCTTGAAGTATGGACCCCACACGTTGCGGCTACCCAACTTCCAGTTAACTACATACGTTACTAGTGAGGTCAAGTCATCGGAGTTGTGCAGGCAGCCCAAAAACTTGGTCAGAGTTTTAAAATCCGACGATTTTCTCTCTCTTACATGGCATTTCTTAGACAGCCCTTTTGGGCCTTGGAACTCCTGTAATGTCTAACTAATTTAAGGGGAGTCTACATTTATTTACAAAGCCTAGGAAATATGACTAGCTCCTACATGGTCGTTCCTTCTCTGGACTATCATCCTAGCTAGTAATTTCGTGGCTCTCATGCTCGGCTCTCAGCTTCTTCTGCTCTCCTCAATCTGAGACCTCCTCGGTCATGGGTGAGAGGTATTATGTGTCTTTGGCTTGGCTTGGCATCTAGGGATTCTCTGGAATCTGCTAACATTATCCACCTCTAATTTGTTGCAGGACCCACTAAAACACCGGTGATGTCTTTCGCTTGGCACTTGGAAAAGCATGGATCTTCGTTCGCTTCCATAAAACCAGGTGCTTATTATCCGCAAAAATATATATATATATATTATTTCAAAATTGGAAGTCTCTCAATTGGCCGCTACATTCCAGCCTTCCTGAGAACTTCTTGCGAGTCCTGCTCGCCTTGTCGTCATGCCGTTTGCTTTCGCTCATCTTTCGCCCCAAGGCTTCAAAAACTTGGAAGCTGAGCTTACTTCCGAAATTGAGCGGCCCAGGTATTCTCTTATCTTCTCCACAAAGCCCATTTCTCGCTAGTCCTCCACCATGGTCACATAACGCGATGACATAAAGGCCGCTCTGTAGTATAGCCTGGCCATCATTTCATGGTCTTCTTTCGATTGGAGGGCTACATTCGGGTTGATCTTAATGGGATCCAAGCCTCGATTCCAAAAACAACCTTGCTGCATCAGAAAGGCCATAGATCTACAATATTCGACACTTTCTTGCACGCAAAGATCGGCATTTGTTTTGTACTTGTGCTCAAAGTCGAGTAACTACAGCCTCAGATCATCTGGGGAGGTTCTCTCTGAAATTCCTGGAATGACTGGCCGGTTTACCATTGTGGCTTTTCTACCGGCCATGGATTTCTGCGTTTGAGTGGCATGTAGAAGGGATCCACTCACTTCCATGTCGGTGCCTTCAGATACTTTTGGAGTCACCTGCTATCTTTCAGGACTTTATTCTGCCACTCCGGTTGCGGTTGTAGCGCTGCGATGATCTCGGCCCTGGTAGAGTATTGGCTTTGATCTACGTCCTCTTTGCCTCCCCTCATGTTGGGAGGGTATTTCCTCTCAAAGTTTTCTGACTCTCTTGTGTCAGCCAATTTGCCTCTGGGCCTGGTAGGGGAAGTTGTCGTACACAGTTGAAATGGCCTTGCCAGATAATCATCTAGGGCCTTGGTGCCCGTGTCTTTTCCTTGGCTTTCTCGCTTGTCAACGGCTCAGTTGCATCCGTATCTTGTCTGGGCGAAAACCTTCTTGTCTCTAGTTGATTTGCCAGGAAGTCAGCATCACCCCCCATGTCGGTGTTAGTTTTTGAAAGGTCAGGGATGGAATGATCTGGAGAGAGAGGTGCAGGAACGACAGGTTTCAGAGGGGGTGGATTTAACAAATTATACGTCACACTAGGGGAGTGGAGTTGTTGGAGAAACTCGTCCCGTCGGCCCTTGTATGTGTCAGCTGGACTTTTGATGGGCCCATTATTTTGCTAGGAGGTGATGGAGAGGGAAGATGAAAGAATCGGGTAAGTTGGAATAAATGTTTCGAAAAAATTAAATGCAGAGTAGAAGGAGGGGTTAAATGTGGGAGAGAGTCGGGAAAAAGTTCTGGAAGCAGCACCAGCTCTCTGGCCACCCGATCCCAAGCTACCGTCTGAAGATTGGGTTTGCCTGTCCTGATTTCCTACTCCATCATTCCCATCATCGTCCCGTGGCTTCGTTTATTGAGCGCCTGCTTGTGCCTTGCATGTCGTGTCCCATAGTTGGTTCACCTTGTCCAACACTTGCTGCAGGGTCTTTGTGATATCTTCCAGCTGCTTTTGGGACTCCAGGATAATCCTCTCTTGCTTGGCCACAATGTTTTGGAAATTTTCTATTCGGCCTCTCGTTCTTGGATTAGCCTTACATATTTTTCCATCCGGATGGCTGGAGCCTGTGGGACCTGAAATTGAATATCCTCGGGCTTGACTAGAGGAGTGTCGACTGTCATTGCACTCGATGATGCATCTCGTACTTAGTCGATTTGGACCATCTGGTGCATCAGTTGCTGCTGGACCTCTTCCAGAGTGGTCTTCTGTCCGGCCATCACAAATTTGATTTCCACTGTCTCTCTTTCTTTTTCTTTGGCCAGCCTCTGATGATGTGTAATTTTTTGGTCTTGATGCTGGACCTTGCTCTCGAGCATTTGATATTGGCTAACCAACCAATGCATATGGTAGCTCATTTCGGATATGAGGGTTTTAGTCCATTTCATGCACTGAAGGTTTTAGTCCATTTCATGCACTTTCAGATATGCAACAATTCTCTCAAAAAATGTGCAGAATGCAACACTCTGCAGATTTATATAGGATTCCAAGTAGAGACTAGCAACAGCGAAAAATGGTGAAAGTTAGACATCAAAATACTGACGATCAAGCACTTGCGACACGCCAAAAACAAAGCAAGGGCAAGGGCAAGAAAAAGTCTAAACAACAATTTGCCAAGACTCAGGATGATGAGGGTTCTTCCAGTAAGACCAAGAAGAAAGACAAGTGCTTCCATTGTAGTAAAAAGGGCCATTGGAAGAGTGAATGTTGGAAATTCCTGGTGGAACAAGGCAAGGGGAAACCAAAGCAAGGAGGTAACCTTGTTGATGAGGGTGAGATTGAAGACTCTAGCATCTTCATATCTACATTGTCATCTAATCAAGATGATCAAGCAAGGTATATTGACTCGGGAGCCACAAGACACATGACAGGTAACAAGAATTGGTTCAGTAGCTTGACAGTGTTGGATAATGGAACGTCCGTTTCACAAGCAAATGCTGATGTGTGCAAGATCAAGGGGATAGGCACCATTTGAATCCAACTACCTGATGGCAAAAGAAGAATGATTAGGGAGGTACTTTACGTACCAGGTTTGAAAAAAAATCTACTTTCTATTGGAGTCATTACTGATCAAAAGTTGAAAGTAGAATTCGCCCATGATTGTTGCTTTGTGAAGGATGTGAACCAAAAGTTCAAAGTTATTGTGGATGAAGTAAGGGAGCCCAATACTAAATTGTACAGGTTGAATGCCACAATCAAGGGGCAACATGGACTTGTCTCGTCCATTCCATCGCAAACTGACTTGCGGCATAAGAGGCTTGGTCACTTGAACTTAGGAAGTCTTAGTTTGATGAGAAAATTGGAGATGTTAACAAGACTGCCTACCATAGAAGACCACTTGAAATCAATGTGCGAATCATGTGTATATGGAAAGCAGTATCAAGAGAAGTTCAATAAAGGTGGTGTTGCAAGGGCAAAGAACATCCTGGATTTGATCCACACAAATTTATGCGGGCCTATGAGGACCATGTGCTTAGGTAAAGCCTTATATTTCATGACCTTTATTGATGATATGTCACATAAGACGTGGATCTACTTCTTGAAGAAGAAACTGGATGCATTTGACAATTTCAAGAGCTTCAAAGCATTGGTCAAAAATCAGACAGGTAGGAAGATTAAAGTAAGATCAGATAGTGGAGGTGAGTACAATTCTAATGACTTCAATGATCTTTGTGATCAATGTGAGACCAAAAGACAATTTACGCAAGCTCACACTCCTGCTGTCAATGGTGTAGCTGAGCGCAAGAATCGTACAATTGTGGAAAGCACCATATCTATGCTAGCTGAGATGAAACTACCAAAAGATTTTTTGTCAAAAACCTTAACAGGATAGTCAAATCACCTTTTGAACTCTCGCATACTTCTCTGAGGTCTTAGAATTTTGTGAAGAATGTCCCTGCCAAAATTTGGGTGGAACTAAGCAAGGAAAAGTGGATCTCACCTAATACGCACTCTAAATTCCACTATAAGAGTTGACTTCGAGTCACTTGTTACCTTCGCTGGTGTAGCTCTGCTCAAATTATTGGTGTAGCTCTGCTCAAATTGCTGGTGTAGCTCTGCTCAAATTTTCACTAAAATTTCCAAATTCTCTGAATGCGATCAAACTTTACACAAGCCCTCATTTGCATATTTTGAACCTAGATCTGCGCTCTGAACTACTGTTTTAACAATCCAACACTTGTTATTCACTATTTTTCTCATTTCCACCTCTTTTTTTCTTTTCTACCTTTTTTTCCACGTTTTTGCACTTTAACTATCACTGCTAACATGGCCCTTCATCTTCTGAAGACTCCGGCACCAAGCAGGTGATCCAGCGTGAAATACCCTTGGCCACACAGATTTGGCCCTTACCTTCTAATACTCTGATTCAACCATGACTTCAGACTGCTAGCCCACTTCTTGAGACAATGGGTTTTTTCTCGGCGCTTTTCCATTCTGATATTAACATGGGCCTCACCCTTCACACAATTCTCCGCATGTGGGAACATCCTCCACACATGTGAGATTCACTTACAAACTTCTATCATAAAAAATACCAAGCTAGATTTTTGCCAATTTCTCACACTCCTCCTCAAAAAATAGCTTGGAAAGGTACTAGATCACTTGAGAAGTTTGTAAATCTTTTTGAGTGGATCCTTTGGTATGCATAAGAAGTGAAGATCACCCAAGGGATCCATCATAGCAGCACCCTCACCATCCATGATAAAATCTCTTTGGTAGAGATCTCTTGCCAATGCCTTTGAAGAGTGCTCCACCAATACGCCACTATGATCATGGGCTTCCTCCATGCTTGATGATGATCTTTGCTTTGAAAGTTCCACTTGCATGATGGATGCACCATAAATAGAGAAATCTGAGGCTTCCAAGCCTCATAAGGGTCATGGAGATCAAGATCATAAGATGTGAAACAATGATGATTATCAAGATTATGCTTTCTAGCTTGACTAGTGCACATACAATGAACTATATCCATGATGGACCTAATCTTGATATCAAAGACTATCTTGATCTTTTTTAGGCTAGTTACTCTCTCAAGGATGTAAGTGTCTACTTTGGATGCTTCACTTAATGTCAAGAGGAGTTTACAATTTGCTTCAAAACATGTGAAAACATGATTTTCAAAAAAGTGAGTACCAAGCTCAATCTTGTTCTTACTAGAACCAAGAGCATACTTTTGACAATACAATATCTTGCTTTCAAAAAGTATTGGAAACACATCTAAGTCAATAATGACAAGAAACATGTCCATACCATAAGCATCATACAAAACTAGTATAGCTTTTCTTGAACTTTGAGATCCAAAAAATTCAATGAAGCAAGATAGCATTTCAAGCAAAGGAAGAGAAGCATATATGAATGTGTTGTAGTAGATACAACATGAAAGATGCCCCTCTTTGCCATGTAAGGTGAGCCATAAAGACTCGGCCATGCATCTAAAGATCTTCTTGAAATCATATAAAGAAGAAACTCCTCCTCACACATTGGCCCCATCATAACTTGAATACCTTCAAAAAGGATAACTTGTGATGCTTCTTGAGAAGCCTTGATCTCGGCCACTTCCAAGATTGAATCTTCATGCAATATGACATATCTATTCACAATCACTTCTGAAATAGAGAGTGTAAAGACACCAAAAGCCTCCTTGATGGATGAGTATCCAATCATGATCCATGAGCTTGGATCATCCTTCCTTCTTGTTTCCAAGGGAATATATGCAAAGCAAGCACTACCAAGTTCACTAAGGTGATCAACCTTAGGCTTCATCTTGAATAAAACTTCATATGGTGCTATTCCTTCAAGAGCTCCAAAACTCCTCAAAGCTTTGATCTTCAATGAGAATTTCTTCTCAACATATGCTTTGAATAATAAGAAATAATCATACACCATAATACTTGAAGAGAGAAGATATGTGCATCTTGTGTGATCATCCTCCTTTGAGATATTGGACATATAAAAAACATCAAAAGAGTTTGCACTCTCACTTGGATCCAATTTGTAGATGCCTTCAAATCTTGATCCATATGCAAGGATCTCACCATCCTTCTTAATCACACAATTGTCAATATTGAAATTGACATCAAAGCCACTATCAAGAAGTTGGCCAACACTTAAGATGTTCTTTGTAAGCTTTGGGACAAAAAGAACATTTTTGAGAAAGAGATTTTTAGAAGATGCAAGCTTCAAGGGAATAATCCCTACTCCTTCAATATTGCACTCATGCTTACTTGCAAAGTATATAGTCTTCTTGACTCCATCATAAGGCATAATAGATGAAAAAATGTGCTTGGAGCCACACATATGTGAAGATGCTCCACTATCAATATACCATGAGTCATGTTGTTGAAGGTGGAAGAGGAGAAGCTTGATGCCATAAGAGAGCCTTCTCCATCACTTGCAATATAGTCTTCTTTCTCATTGGTGATGTTGGCTTGATTGAGTTGATTCTTCTTCTTGAAGCAATTGGTGGCATAATGGCCTTTCTTGCCACAATAAAAGCACTTGATCTTCTCCTTCTTGAGATTTTAAGTAGAAGCATGAGAGGTATCCTCCTCCTCCTCTTCATCTTGGTCTTTAGCTTTGTCATTAGAGAAGTGATGGTGTTGCTTCTTACTCCTCTCTTTGTGCTTGGCAAATAGAACTTTGCCATCATCATGATTGAGTGATAGCTTGTCCATCCTCAAGAGTTTGTACTCTTGTCTTGATTCTTCAGAAATAAGCACACTTTGAAGGGCCTCCAAACTTGGTAGCTCCTCCTTAATGGCATATGATTGGACAAGGTTGTCATGTTCATCTCTCAAGCCATTGAGAATGACTTGGACTAGCTCACTTTGATTGATTGATTCACCAATACATGCAAGCTCCCTATGAATATCCTTGACTCTCAAAACATAATTACATGCACTCTCATCACTCTTTTTACTACTTTGGAATATTTGATTTCTAAAGTGAGGAGCCTAGAGGTGTTCTTAGCCTCATAGATGGACTTGAGACAATCCCAAGCTTCCTTGGATGTAGAACAATCACCAATCTCCCTCAATATCTCATTAGAGACATTCATCTTAATGTAGTGGAGCCATCCTAGCCCTCTTCTTGTATTTTTGTACTTCTTGAAGGACTTGAGGCTCCTCCTCAATCCCAAGTACAATGTCCATCACATCTTGGAGTATCAAGATGGACTCCATCCACAACTTCCATATTGAATAATTGGAAGTAGACAATCTCTCACTTGGTTGCAACAAGTATGAACTCATTGAAGTCATGTAAAGTGGAGATAAATAAAAGTGAAGAACAAAAAATGTTGCTTCTCTCACTATAGGATCCAATAATGGTGTGCTACCATCTCCTGCAAGATCTTGCAACAAACTGTGAGATGATTCTCACTAGCTATCTCAATCTCTCCAAAACTAGATCTACTTCACATCAAATGATGGAGTATGGGCAAAGTTAGGATCAAACACTCTTAGCACGTGTGAAATACACTAAGAAATCAAATTTGACTCAAATACAATGATATTTCATGAAACAAAATGGCTAAGATCTCAAAACAGTGCCTAGATCACATATAGATGAGATTGGTAAGCATTCAACTGTGATTTTGGATCAAACAAGCAATCTCTTGACCAAACCAAATGTGTCCACCCATGTCTAGGTGCCCTACCTAACCCTCTTCAAAAGCTTATAACTTTTGATTGGCTCAACCAAATGGAATGAAACTGATTGCATCAAAAACTAGACAAAAATAGCTTCAAAACAAGCTATCAAACAAGATAAATGGGTCAAATGTGAGAGAGGACTTTCAAACTGAAATTGGATATTCCTCACACGTGTCTGAGCACCTGATTCCGTACAGTACTAGGTCAGACCTAGTCAATGTCCTTTTGATCTCTTTTGATCCAAGATTGAACAAGATAGCTAGGAAAATGGGCCTTGACAACTTCTAGCTCAAGATTGATGAAAAAAATTTCACTTAGATGGATCAAAATGCATGGTAACCTTAGGTAGGCTCTGATACCATGTTGAATTTCACACGTGTGGAAATGGATAATTTGCCATCTATGCCAAATTTGACCCTATCAACATCCTACACCTAAATGCTTGACTATAAAATTCTATGAGACCCCTATATCAAACATTTTGATTTACTTTACAATTCTCCACACGTGGGAACATCCTCCACACATGTGAGATTCACTTACAAACTTCTATCATAAAAAATACCAAGCTAGATTTTTGCCAATTTCTCACACAAGGTACGGATTAATGCGGACTCGATGGTCACTATCGGCATTATGTCCGGTGACCATCAGCCCATCTCCCATCATCAAGCAAAAGTCTTGATCAAACCTTTCATCGCCCAGACTGCAGTAGAGATCCCCATCCAAACTAACAATGATTACCTGATAGAGGCTATCATGGAACCAGTCATATAGGTGGCTGTGCATCTATTGAACAACTTTCTAGTTGTTTCAACATTTCGCAAGGAAAGAATCTAGTCCACGTTGCTGAGTCAGGTAGTGGAGTCCTTCCTGGGATTCCCTGGCCCCGGTTGTGCCATACGACTAGCATGCCTTCCTCATTCATGAACTAACAATCTCCATCAAACCCAACAACCATGAGTGTATCGCAGCAGGTCCCTGTTGTGTACTTTTGCATGTGCACATCTCGAGGCAGGTGGTGAGTCAAATGGAAGAGGTGGCATGTCAGCAGATGTTGAGTCAGACAGGCACGAGTCAGACAATTTTTAATTCACTAGTTTGGTACATGATAGATCAGGTATTGTACTACCTATTGTATTGATGACGAGTCAAAATATTGAAAGATCAGAGCGATATCTCTTTTGGCGAGTCAAATTGATGAGTCAGAAAAAAAATGAGAAACAGAAATGGGTGAGAAATTTGAAATGTCGAGTCAGACAGTTTGACTCACCGACTTGCAGAATGACGGCTCTGTGGTTGCTGGTCACTCTGTGCAGATGGCGAATCAAATGGACAAGGAAAAATTAAAAAAAAACCAAGTAGGCAAGTCAGGCCTTAGTAGACGAATCAGGCCGCAAGTCAGAGTTTTTGACTTGCTAAGCTCTTAGAACAGAGCCTAATACCTGCTCAGCTCACTGGAAAAGTGGCGAGTCAAGAAGGTGAAAAAAAAGTGAAAAAAAACGTATCATTTCCCAAGGAGATAGCGTTCAAAAGCTACTTAATTGATACAGACTTGACTTATTTCGAATGAAATGGCGTCAGTTGTTATTCAACAGACATTTTATAGGCAACCAGTATTGCTTGTATTGTGGGTGTGTGTTGATAAATCAATTCCAAACAACAATCTTCCTCTATCAAACCGAATGAAAAGCGTTTCGCTAATGAAATGTTATCAGAGTAGCTCGAATGAATTACACTCTAGCTGATTAAGTTGTTAGCAGGGATCTGCGTTATGTTCAATGTAGACGCGTATGAATAGACAAAAAGTTAATCTTATTCTTGAACTAATGTGTTCCAGACAAAAGTCCTCAACAACTAAAGTCCAGTCATGGTCAAAGATCTCAAATAGTTCACAAATATGTTAGAAACAATTATTTTCGTTACTAACATGAATACAGATCAATAACTCAATTTCTCAGGTAGGGACTAGCATTTTACAAACATACATACTTCTCTTATCAGCAACTGTGGAAAATTGCACCAAGGGATATTTCACTCAAATGTCGAACACAAAGTATTTGCACAGCCGGGTAAATTAGTTTAGAGACAGTTCTTTAATTCAACTTCACGGAAACACAACAAACGATTGTAATGAAATATCGCACTATCTGACCAAAGAATGATTTAAGTAATGTGTACGAGATTGCTAGTAGACCCGAAATCACTCACACTCAGCAATGCGGAGAACAAAAATCAGAAAGGATAACCTTTGTCGCTCTATTCACTTCTCCAATCTCAAACATACAATAACTCTCTTTTTCTCTCGGTAATGTGAAAATGAAGCGTGTCTGTATTTATAGCCTACGGAGCAAACAAACACACCACTGTAATTCCTAGTGAGTCATTCCATTTAGTTAACGGATAAGTTACAAGTACATGTAATTGTACAATTGATGGTTTATTGTGGCGATGCGAATCTAATCGCTTCATATCCAGGCGTCGTTTCATTTTAGGAGGTCTTGTCCTTAAGTAAAAGACAAGCCCTTAGCAATTATATGCCGAAAAATGATATAGGCCTCTTCATAATATATATTTGTCCAGCGCATATCCTCTTTTTCAAGTATATATTGCCATTTTGAAGTAAATATACAAATATATGGTATCACATATTCCCTCCGCAAATGTGAAACATCCTCGTGAACAAAAAAATTTCATTTCGAGAATTATTCATTCCTTAGTAAATAATATTTTCATGTCGAGGATCTTCATTAGGTCACAATAGAGATATTTTTTCATTCGTTGAGTTGATGACCTTCACTTGATATTTCAGAATCAAATATTGATTCAAAATATATTTCAACGACATAGAATAAGCATCATCACATATAAAACTCAACATCACATTTTTAGCAATGCGATATACAAGAAAAAGATTTCATGTATTAAGCTCTTTGTGTAACTGTTGTGCCATCTCCAAATCTCTTTGGCACTCGAGCAGCAATACATCTTCTCTTGCTCTGGTGTAACTCCCGAATAAAATAGAAGAGAACTGAATAAATCGACATTTTACAAATAATTTTTGAACAGTGTGCCAAACTGCCAATTTCTGAACGATTCTGGAAGTGGAGTCCTTGCCATTTCAATGTCAAGTGAATGTCAATTGGACATCTTTGAGTGGTTGTAGAAACTCGACTAAAAAATTGTCTAGCATCTGGTCTTGCAGAGATCTGGATAGTGCCAGAGCTATTGCATAGTTGCAAGGCGGTCTCTACCTTTATTCTTTTCATGGTCTCAACCTGAAGCATGGTTCGTAGAAAACTTTCTCTATCTTGACCTTTTTAAACTCAGGTGTTAATGAATCAAAAAATTTCTACATTGATGCAAACTTTTCTTGAAGGGCCTTATTAATATCTTCTAATGACTGGGCTTCGTCATTAGCTTTATGGAGTAGGTGGCCCAAAGAGCGATTTCGCTCACTCAGTTTCTGGTTGTCTGCCTCCAGAGATGTGATCTGCTCAGACAAAATCTCTATGTTGATCGTCGTCTCATCCGAGTGTTGGAACAACTGCATCATAGCAATATCCTTGGCACCTGCGGAGAGCTGATGGTACCATCTATAGAGGTTATCTTTGTTCTCCTCATCTACGTCAATATCTTCCTCCGCAGTCCTTTTGCCTTTATCTTGCACTTGGGTGTCAGAGATTGTCTTCATCATCTGAGGATGCAGAGCCCTTTGGCTTTTGAGAAGAGTTACCCGAAACTAAAACGACAGCCAAAGTTTCGTCTGCAGCAACATCCTCTTCTACTTCCTTCGAAGCTACTACGGCATGAACCTCCATGGCAGAAGAAGCTACTGGCTGGTCTTGTGTAGGAGACTCGACAAATCAATCTTCATTGTCATAAGCATTTGTCCTACTAAGACACCTTGCTCAGTCTCTGTCAGAATGCCGAAATGGTCACACAGATGTGAGATGTGTGCTCCCACCACAACAAACTTCTTTGTTCTTGATCCAGCGTAGGAATGCCTTGTAAGCTATGGTACCAAAGAACACTGGCTGGCCTACCAATGCATTCAACAGATATCCAAAATTTTGTGCCAAGATGGTGGCATCAACATCTATAATGAACAACGCCTGATTTGCATACTTGCATAGGAGCTTGAGTTGTGCATCCTTCACCATCGTAATCTTGTACCCTTTACTTGGTACAAAACACTTTGACAAAAAATATTTTGACTTCTCAATGGAGTCTTTTGGACATAGGATTTGCAGTGCCATCCACTGGTAATCCAGTTGATTATGATTATATTGTTCCGCAGAGTAACTTTGAAATCAGTTTCAGTCATTGTGTGAATGGGTTCACAAATTCAGTGCTGATTTCTTGCAGAATGATAGATGGATCCACTTTCAAATTACTCAGTCTGCATTGATCCAACAAGGACTGAATCGATGCAAGCCTAGTAGAAAGCTCTGAGGAACTGGAACTTGCGATAGCATCCATTGTGATTGCGTAAATGACAGAAGAGTGGTAGCGAGCATGAAGCGAGAGCAAGAGAGCAAGTGTAAAATGAAAGTGTAATTACAATGTTTAAACGGTGACACAATGGAGACGATGATGATTACGTGGCAACATGATTTAACAATTACGTGTCTTTTATCATACAGAAGCACGTAGTCTTCTCGTTTAATTTTTATTTTTTTAATAGATTGATCAAAAATTTCTTTTCTTTTATTTTGAACTCGTTT